>CAIGQZ010001108.1:18588905-18608872 GCA_903798205.1 Danio tinwini
GATAGATAGATAGATAGATAGATAGATAGATAGATAGATAGATAGATTTTTTCTTCTGGAGAAAGTCTTATTTGTTTTATTTTGGATAGAATAAAAGCAGTTTTTAATTTTTAAAAAATCATTTTAAGGCCAGAATTATTAGCCTCTTTAAGCAATTTTTTTTTCCCGATAGTCTACAGAACAAACCATGGTTATACAATAACTTGCCTAATTACCCTAACCTGCCTAGTTAGCTTAATTAACCTAGTTAAGCCTTTAAATGTCACTCAAAGCTGTATAGAAGTGTCTTGAAAAATATTTAGTAAAATATTATGTACAGTCCTCATGGCAAACATAAAATAAATCAGTTATTAGAAATTAGTTATTAATGTGTTATTATGTGTAGAAATGTGTTGAAAAAAATCTTTTCTCCGTAAACAGAAATTGGGAAAAAATAAACAGGGGGCGAATAATTCTGACTTCAACTGTATATATTCGAGTCCTGATCGGGAAGTAACGTCCAATTCCAATCGAGTCTGAAACTGCACGTGAAATGATCACGTGTTCGGATCTGGACATCCCTAACAGTAAGTACAACATATTTGGCATTAGAGTCAGTAGCCTGACATGCAAGCAACTTATTAACCGTAGTAAACACAAACCTTGATCTGACAAGGAAGACATAGGTGAACAAAGTCCCTTTTCGGATTTCATTTCAAATATCTTCATTTGTGTTCTCAGATCTCAGGTTTTAAAGACATTAGGGATAGTTATTAATTGCAGAATTTGTATTTGTGGTTGAACTACTCCTTTAATACAAGTTTGACATCAGAAAGCATCCGACATCTCAAGAAATCTCTGGTAGCAATCCTGGAAAGCGGCCTAGAACAAAGTTTTGCTTAGATCAGGTTTTTTCTCTTTTCCCTTACCAAATCCTAATGCACTCATAGGAGAAATCAGAAATAGGAGATAATCTTGCAGCATATTATACTATAATTCTAAGCCTAGATGATGGAATGAAACAGAGATGCAAGATGCCATTTTTAATAACAATACAAAAGTGTTTATCTGACCGTAAGAGGCGCTCCAAACACTGAGCTGAGGTCAGCATTACAGTCTGTCTCACTATCTCAGATTAGCCCTTCATCTGATCCCATACAGCACTCAGACACACATCCTCCCCAGAGCAAGCAGCAGAAGTGTGGATGTATAGCTCAGCATTCAGTCAGATTGATCTATAATTACAGAAGGGTACAAATGTCAGAGCGAACTGATCTCCCCTCTGTCCGCACTGTAATTAAGATGAAAAATTATACCAATCACTTCAGCTTAAATCCTGTGATCTGACAGAGTGCCAAGGGGATGTGCTCAGCTGCGTTATCTTTACCTCTAATCCAGAGGCTCTGTACAGAGCTTTACAAAATGATGCAAGCATCCGTTTTCTATTTGTCTGGCAGATCTGTCCATTGGTGTGCTACTTTCATTTTCAGCAGCCAGATGTTAATGATTAAAGGAGAAAAAAGACACGTAACATTAAATTAGGCAAACACTGCAACCAAACTGTGGTAAACAAGAGAGGACTCATTGAGTTTTATGAGTGGTTATAATGTTTATGCAATTTAGCAATGCTGTGCTCCGTGTCACGTTAGTGTAAGAGTTATTCATTAAAGGCGACAGCCTGTTTTATGTTTCGCAAAGCATCAGCAACTCCTAAAAAGGTCATTTTGCAATGTTTTAAGGTGCTTCACAAATGAATAACTTTTATGAGACTCTGCTGAGAGGGCCAGGATATGAATGTGTTGTGCACACAGCGCATTAGTAGAGATACAAAGTGAGTTTGATTAAGGGGGTGATTTTGCTGCTCTCTAATGAGAGGTAATAAGAATTACAACAACCTTTCCGAACATTAGCTCAAAGGGCAATAAGCTCATTTGGCAAGTCCTGCGCACACATCAGTCAAATTAATATTAAAAGAGTCTAGCATAAATGTAATTCTGCCTTTATAAACCTGAATTGGCTTGAGCTAGAGTATTTTTTTCTTTGGTTTGGACAGAAATAAAGTACACAGTTAACTTTATAAATTGTTATTGGAATACTATTCACTATTAACTAGATGCTAATTAGCATATTACCAGCATATTGGCAATTTATTAGAACTAATAACAAGATCATTTTTTCTCTTGTTTTGTCATATGTATGTTATATGTATGTTACAAGGGTAACATTTGAATTTGAGAAAGCATGCATTGTGCATTTTTCCAGTATACAGACAAAGCACATACAGTTGAAGTCGGAATTATTAGCCCCCGTTTATTTTTTCCCTAATTTCTGTTTAACGGAGAGAAGAATTTTTCAACACATTTCTAAATATAAATGTTTTAATAACTCATTTCTAATAACTGATTTATTTAATCTTTGCCATGATGATAGTAAACATTATTTTACTGTTTATTTGTCAAGACACGTCAATACAGCTTAAAGTGACATTTAAAGGCTTAACTAGGTTAATTAGGTTAACTAGGCAGGTTAGGGTAATTAGGAAAGTTATTGAATAGCGATGGTTTGTTCTGAGGACTATGCAAAAATATATAGCTTAAAGGGGCTAATAATTATGACTTCAACTGTGTACAGTACTGGAATACAGTACTTACATTTTTTCACATCAATGGAACAAATCAATAGAGAATAAAAAATAAAAAATAAAAAAATTACAGTGGATATATAAATTGCAAGAAATTTGCATAAGAAAATGATTCCAAAATTGCATACATCCTTATAGCTTTTTTATTTTTAATGTCTTTTAGGCTTTCAATATAATACTTAAGATCAATAAAAAAAGATGTTATCATGTATCACTGGACCGTTTTTGTTTGTGTACATGGTACTTTCCATATATAATCATTAAATTAATAAACAAATTTTGCTCCAAAGTTTTATTATTATTATTGTATGTCAGGAAATATCTTTGCAAGAAAACTGAATTGTTAATTTTGTAAGTTTAAATATAAGATATTCAACATCAAACCAAAACATCTGGGTATATGTGCATTCAAAAACTGGTGTTTTATTGTGTTTTATTCTCCTCTATTTTATAAAAGGTGCATGCAGATTTAATGTCTCTAAAGAAATTAATAACATGTTTCACTGGATAAATTTAATTAGTTTATATCAGTTCTTTAACTTTAGTCAAAGTCAAAGTTTATTGGTGAGACAGTATTTAGGTACCAAACTTTTTTTCATTCAATCTGCTCAAATAAGGAATTCTAAAAAGGTTTGCATTTAGGCAACAATGTGGTTCTGCATAACTTTTTAATGTAAAAGTTATTAAATTTATTGTCTATAATTTTCACACCATTGATACTTAACTGATTAGTGTGTAAAAGGTTGGATTCAGAGGACATATTACCAGATAAGAGCTGAACAAGTCTACTAGGAATTGCATCAAATATACTATTACAAATTCTTTAGCAGTTATGGGGATCGTGTAATAATTAAGAAGTTTACAATAATTAAAAAGTTGTCCGTTACTTTTGAATAACTGTCTCAGCAATATAATATTGTTATTGTACCAATTTCTATAAAATAAGGATTTTTTTAAAGGGTTATACATTTGTTGTTCCATAATCACTGATTTATTGGAGAAAAATTATGCTTATAAATAAGCATCCATCATAAACATACCTGTTTAAGAGGAAAGTTTAATTGCCACCTTGTTAATATCAAAATTACACCTAAACCCCAGGTTAAGACAGATTTTGGTTCCTTACGTCTCATTCTAATGTGGCGACCCCTGATGAATAAGAGACTAAGCCGAAGGAAAATCAATGAATGAAATCATATATTACTGCCTTATTCTGCATGATAATGTTCTAGATTCCTTAATTTTACTCCAAATTATTATTATTATTATTATTATTATTATTATTATTATTAAGTATTTGGAAGTTCAGTGAGGGGAAACATATTGTGAATGAGTCCTCCCTAATCTAAAGTTTCATAATTATACATTGCATATGGTTTTTTAAACTAAAGTTAAATATAATGCTTTACATAAGCTGGTTTATAACTCAAAATATGTTTAATGCATTAGATTATCTTAGGCAATATATTGCTCTCAAAGGTGGTATGCTATAGGGTTGTATGAAGCATTTGGTTCAATGAAAAAGATTTTCAAATGTCAAGGGCACTGTAACAATCCTGCTATCTGTCTTTTGCTGAAGAAATAGTATTGAATAACAACTTGACATCCCTCCAAACCGAGCTAGAACACATATGTCCACTGATCCCTTGAGGGGTGTGAAACTGGAAGAGATACAGTAATGTGAGAGAGAAGTAGATCTGTCCCTCCAGACCCAACCAACAGACTGAAATTCAACTTTCTGAACAAATCCCTCTAAAAAAAATACATGTAATAATGGCTAACATACAACTTTCTGAAGAAATGCTTCTGAAGAAATAAATAAAACTATAGACTCCCAAGCTACACAGAAAAAAAGCATGAAAGACAAAACTAAGTATGGCGGATTCTGCTGCTGCTGCGAATTAATTTAATAAGCCATTTACACTGCAGATAAAAAAGCACTTCCTATATAAAATATGTTGTTTTTTAAGCTGTTTTCACTGTGTAGAGGCAGCACTTGCACTTTCCATCCACACAGACTTGAATGAGCTGTAAAACTCTGACTGCAGGCCACTCTCTTAATTGGTCGGCCTATTATGTTTTGAACAAGCCCTTGAAGATTTGTTGAAGTTAATATTTTATAGCCAACATTCTGCAAACTCCAACCAACTCCTGAATTAATGAGTTGAGACAAGAAACCAAAGACTTGCCAACAGCAGCTACTGGCTGAAAAGCATTAAAGAGAGCTACATCAGCAAGATACTGCCAATTTAGAAATGGAGGAGGTGAGATAGAGACTCAGAGACTGTGTGTGTCTGTGTGTGCGCAGATGAGAGAGAAAAGTGTCAAGAGAAAAAGTGTTTTTTAATTCCACTTAGTTCTTTCCACTTCTTACGATGTTAGTGGGCATATAAATGTGGTCAATGAGATTGTATAGCGCTCACTGTTCCATTTAAAACAGCTAGAATGCTTTCATCAGCTTTGCAGCTTAACTCGCACTTTTATCCGAAGTGACTTTAAATATACTTAGCTCTAGTAGGGCTGTCCATATATACAGTATAAGTGCCTTGCTCGAATACACATTGGTGATGGAGCACCCCTTATAGGGCTCACACTTGGAACTCAGATTTTTACAACATGGCTACATTGCTATTCACAGGCCTACAAAACAAGCAAATGATCATTGGGTCATCCAACAGACCATAAAAAAACATCAAGAAAAAACACTGTCCATTACATTTATACATTAGGCAAATACTTTTTTATATATAAAACCTAAATATTACACAAACATGTGTCTGTCAGTTTAGTTTAACATACATTTTTCCCTGTTATCTAACAATAAGTGAGGCCACTTGTAAATTAATCAGATTAATTAAGTCTTAATAGTCAAAACATGACAAAATATTGGCAAGTAAACGGAAACTTTTTTTAGTTAAGTGGTTGTAAACTATTTATTTGGGCTGAATTTAAACCAACAAATTAAGTTGAACATTACTAAACTGAATTTGTTTGTTAAAATTCAACACATAAATTGTTTGCAACAATTTTGCAGACATCATTTTTTCAGTGTATTTGTTTGATCAAAGATATCGTACAGTAGTTAAAAAATTCTAAAATGAAATATTACAAAACTTACTTGTTTTCCATCATAATACAATTTTAAAAGGCTGTTCATTCCTGGTAAAATATACATTTTTGAAAAATCGTAATATTGTGAAAAATAGTGTGAAAAGTGAAGTTAAAATAACTGTTTTTTTTTTTTATTTTAATATATATTTTTAGGTTATTAACCCTTATGTACTGTTGGGACGTTTTCATCCATTTTGGGGTGACTTTGACTCTTAATTTGGCAGAATGATTTTTGGTGACAAATCTTATTTTGACACATATTTTGAGAAAATGCTTTGAATTTTTTAAAAACTCAACAATACACTGGGCAAATGTACTATCTTTATGTTTGGGATGAAAACATCCACTGAATTAAACTGCTGTAAAAAAGATTAATATTTTTTTCATATTGCTTTGCATAAATCTGTTAATCTACCACAGTCCTAATCAAAACTACTACATTGCTTAGAAAATGACAGGATTTTAACTCTTGAATTTTTTTAATTCATAAATTATAAAAAAAACACACACATATTTTTTATGTAAAAAGTAATTGTATACTGGATTTTTTTTAACCTTTTATCAAAGTCTTGGACATGTGAAACAACATTGCCTTTGATGCATTGTTTTTGATAGATTTTCATGTTTCTCCCTAATTTACTGTTTGTGGATGTTTTTGCCCCATTGTCTTCCATGCCTCATAACAACATTTTTTCACTATATAATCATGCATTTTTGATTGTTGGTGGTTTTCCTGTTGGGAAGAGGTAAAATTTGTCATTTTACTGTTGATCATTAGTTGGCACCATTAACCCTTTAGATAGGCCTGTGTGTGAGTGTGTGAGAGTGACCTTTACGCACTTACCTTAAAGTGTCTGAGAAATTCAAAAATATGCATCTTAGCTCTCATAACTACATGGAGTAAAAAAAAAAAAAAAAGATTGTGTATTTATGCACCTTTAAATGTGGTTATAATGGAAGTCAATGGGGCAAAAACAGACACCAAAAGTAAAATAATGTGAAAAATCTAAATCTAACAATACATAAAAGTCAATGTCGTAACTAATCCGTTCACATGTCTAAGACTGTGATAAAAGGTAAAAAAAAAAAATCTAGTTGACAATTACTTTTTATATTGAAAATACATAATTTTGTGTGGGTTTTTTCCCTCACCAAATCAGTGACATCATTTGTGAACTTAAAGAGATTAAATCCTGTAATTTATTTAACAATTTAGCAGTTTTAATCAGGGCTGAGGTTGATTAACAAATCTATGCAAAACAATTTGAAAAAAAATATCTGATGCATTTTTACAGCAGTTTAATTCAGTGGATGTTTTCGTCCCTAACATAGCAAAAGGATAGTAAATTGGAACAGTGCACAAGGGTTAAATATTATTAATCAACAATTACTCTAGTCTGTCACAATTTATTTTTAATGAAACAACTACTGCTTGAAACTATATAAAAAACTTGTGTAAGACCAATGCAATTCCTCCAAATGACATCCAAACAAATAATTTAATGTTGCTTTTTTTAAGGTTTGTGAATTGCATTGAAGCATTAATAATTATTGCAGATTTTTGTCAGGCATTTATTATTTTTTATTATTTATTATTGCTATTGCTGTTTTAATTTTGCTGTGATGTTAAGAACACATTGTTTTACATTCATTCATTGTCACAGTTTAAAGGGCACCTATTTTAACTATTTCAGCAACAATGAGTTGCACACAATGACAGTATAAAGTGAATGCGCACGCACCCACACGTTTAGCTTTGCACTGTTTTTGCACAGCAAATGTGACAGGATACATGTTAATATCCACTGCTGTATGGATAACCTTTATGTTAATGTACAAAATAAACCTGATTTAACTCATTTTTAAGTTGCAGATGATCACAGAGAGCTGAACATATCTTTTATCCCAGTTGCTTTGTGCAAGTCCTGTCTTGTGGATATGAGTATATGCATTACTATGGAGACATGTTAATACACGGCTGTCAATCAATTTGGTGGGTGGGGAAACTGCACTCCTTTGTCATATTGCGGTGGGCATCAAAATGGGAGGGATTTAGATCCTATTTTAACATCAGAAAATAAAATAAAAAATTTGTGTTTCTATCACCCCAATATGACACACTATACCTGCACAGTTATGTCCAAACAGCTTGCAAAAGTTGAGACCTACAGCATGTTCAACCATCTGAACAATATCCTCAATCTCTGCTATAGAGAATGATAGATAATATAGATGGCCTGTGGTATCTTTAAATAATTACAAAAAGTACTTGTATTATTTATTTTGCAAAAAACAACAACAGTAATTGCTGTAATAAGAATATCTTCAATTGCTAATTCAACAACTTAAACATCTTACTGCAATCCCTTTTTAACTATATTTTCTCAACGATGTATTTTTACAGTGCAGCCTGGGTGAGTAAATAATTCTTGATAAATATGAGATATATACATTGCAGAGCAAAACAGGTCTCATCAGCTTTACCAAAGTGCATTGATCTCTCTATAAAGGGAAACTCGAAGTACAGCAATCATCTGAGCCGCCATTCTGAAGGTGTCATGCGTTTCCCTCTGAGACAATCCAAGCGCTCACACTTCACCTTGATTAGTCCACATTGCTGTAATTCAACTTAATATATTTTAATGGTTGATGGCATTTGCTTGGAGAGCAGCATCAACAAGTGTGTAATTATCTCCCTAATTAAGCTGCCAAAACACACGCACTGCCAGAGCACCTCTGAAACAGTGAGTGCTCTGTTCATTAGCATCTCTGTAAGCTTATTAATCATCTAACAGGCAATTAGCAAGCCGTTACCATTCATGCCTGCTATGTAAATATATTCCTGGGTTAATTTTTCCCTCTGATAATATAGAAAACATTATGAAAATTAGCTCTGTGACCATATAAATTATCTGCGTCATTAAAAGCACAACAATGGTTCTGCACAGATAAGCACAAACGCATTTGTTATATGACAAAAAGATCAACAGCAAGGGGGGCGATTAACCTGACACTGGCTGGCTCACCTCTGAGGCCCTTTATGGGCTTTAGTTATGGCTTCTGTTGGACAGATCACATATCTTGATCCTTGCGGGAGACCACAAATGATAGGCAGTCTGCACCTAAAAATGAAGAAATAAAAACTCTCCTCCCAAACAACGAAGCATAATGAATCACAACATAGGGCAGCAAAGCTAACACTCCATTAGTAAATTAAAGCGCTGCCCCGAGCTGCCCTTCGAGTCACATCTAAATCCTCGCGGAGGACGGGAAATGGAGTGTAAATGGGATTTTCCACTAGATTCAAACCAAATTTCAGCGAGACCCACAAATAACGCATACATCATAAATTTCATGCAGGCTCAGCCAGAAGCCCTGGTCCCTTCGGCCCGTGTTGTTAATGTGATGTAGTCTCTGAGAGGATATTATGTCAAGCTTTTCAGCGGTCTGTGGTTAGGGGCTCTGGGACAAACCGAGCTGGTGAAGTTGTGGGGAGATGATGTTCTGTGAAGACTAGTAAATTGCTTGTATTTTTATGCCATCGTGGTGTTATCGTGTTTGTAGAAGTACAACGTTCAGGAGGGAAGTCTATCCTCGACATGACACTGAAAGGCACAAATCAGATGAACCTTTTGGATGAAATAAAAACTAAAACATTTAACGCACTGTGGACTGCTGACAGACAAAGAGGAGCAGTGGAGTATTTATCAGAGGTTTACAGAACGTTTTGAAAAGGGACGACAGATATGCACACGAAAGCCCATGCATTTGGATGACAACGTAGAGTCACTCTGGCAGATGGTTTAGCCATTTCTCCTTCCCACTCGAGCGGCCACCATGTGTGTCCTAATCAACAGCAATACAAGAGGCTTGTATATCTAAATATGCGTGACTTCACCACGCTTTTTTTACAGCCCAGATGTGCCCTCTCCCCTTAACTGAGGTGATGTATTGAGACTTGGCTTTAGAGAGACACTATGAGGAGCTGATCTTAAAAGCAGCACACATCTGAAATTTCGTCGCCGCTCGCCAGACCTACTTAACAGGGTGCGCCAAAGTCCTCAGCGTGGGGAGTTGAACAAAACCGGCCTGCCAAGGACGAACATTACCGCATGCCTCCCAACTCAAAACACACATACATCTTAATTTCTTCACCATCTGATGTGAATTTTCTGTGGAAGAGAAATCTATGCGGCACGGAGCATTCGATTACGCTCTCCTTCGGGCTGCTGTTAAGAACAGTCGATGACTGAGGCGCTTTCAATTACAGCTAGTTTCTCTCCTCGCTAATTACTGCCACTTGTGTTGATTTCTTCTCAAAAGGGCCATAATTTCTCTCCTCCTCAACCCCTTACTGCCACCCAATCAATTAACATGAGTAATACCAGGGCTATTAGAGGCCTGCACACCGCCTCGGGAGGAAGTTTTGCCATCAGCAGGACGAATGATTGCTTAATATAGCAGACAGACTCGGAGGAAAGCTTACCACAGTACAATCCTCTAAAATCAATAACGGTAGTCAGCCTATATTGTTTCAAACGAGGAGAGCCAAGCTACGATAAAAGCGCTCAATAGGAGCGTCTGGGCCTCTGAGACGCTGAGCAGGCATTAAACTCCGGTGGAAACAGGGAGACATTACTCTCTATGGGTGGACACTCAGCACCCGTCCAATAGCTCAATCTCTGGTGCTGAACACACATGCATGCAGCACGAGGAAGCAGATCTTTGCGAGGCTCTGGGGATGTCTTCTGTGGTGAGGACAAACATGCCGAGCTGTTGAGTCAGTGTGTTTTGTTTATCGGTATAGAAGTAGGCAGTGGCTTGTTGAGACTGGTGTTTTCCATTTGCCGCATGGCAGGTTATCAACACTATCAATGGCAGCATTGTTCTTTTATTACAATTCAAAACAAATACACTTACAAGATTTCCCCTACTTGTTAAGCTATTTTACTGACATGCTTTTTGTCTGATAGTTCAATTGCAGTATTAATGCAGTTTATATAAGACTGGTGTGGGTATGTAACATTTAGGCATACAGTTTCATTTGTTCAAAAGCATAAAGCTGTGTAGAAAGCGTTTATAAAGCTACGTAAGCTCAGATTTATAAATGTAAAACACTATGACTCTTTTAAATTATATGCTGCTGGTCCAGAAAACCAAAAACTAAATCAAGTAATGACTAGAACTTTATTGTGGTTATTATTATGTTTTTGGCTTGTGATACGGTATGACCCATATAACCTGCACCTTCATTTTCCTTTAAAAAATGTAAGATAAAACTATATTTTGTGAACTTTCTGAGCCCAGAGCTATACATGCTGTATATACAGATTAATGAAAGCATGTAATGTGTTTGCTACTTTTTTTACATTTTGAGTTATAAGTTAAGTCAATTCACTGTCCATTGACATAAAGACTGCAATAAAGCCTAAGAGTACTAACATGAAATTATTTATATTAATGCAAAAACTGTTTTAACTTTTTTAACCTTTAAAATGTTTAATAACAAAGTGAACATTAAGACAATAAAGAAAATTTTCAAATCAAAATAAATCTTTGAGCTTCATGTGGCCTTAACAAATGTGTAAATCATTTCCCAAAGGAGAAAGAATCTTACTATATTAAAAAACGTAGTCGTTTCTACAGTAGACAGTGGCTGCATCTTCTCAACAATAATAGCAATAACCTTTTTTTATAGGTTTATTAATTAGTCAAATTAATAGTTTTACCTGGAAATGTGAACTGATGTCAATTATTTGTTGTTTAGCTGAAGGCTGAGTGTGGGTGCAGTGCTTTGCATTTAGTTTTGTTTTGTTTTTTGATGTCGTGTGCAGTTGACAAGAGTTTTACTTACACATAATCTACACTTAACATAACAACAATCCACTTCTTCTCTTTGATGAGTTGAAAAAACAAGAAACCATTGCAAAAATGTAAGTCTCTGGCCTGCCATTGTTTCTGTTTCTGATTGTCTGTAGTGATTGAATGAATCGTTTGTTTTAACTGGATCTTCAAACCAGTCGAACCAGTTCATTAAACTGAACAAAGTTGTTGTGAAATGGTTTGCATCTTCAGTAAGTAGTAACATACCGGATACCCCCTCTGGCTCAAAATAAACCAATATCCTGAGTTACTCAGTTACTAGAAGAGTACACTGACTCAATTGCTGTAAAAAATGAAATAAATTCATGATGACGAATGCAAGTCGACTGTCTGTTCTCTTGCAGCACGCTCTCTCATTGAGTTTGTGATTCAACCTTCCAAAGGTAATTTTTATTCTGCAATATATTTTGTGAAAGCCAATTATGAAAGCTAAAAAATAACTAGCGTAAATAAAAAATAAAAAAGTAACTCAAATAATGTGACTTTTATTATTTTTTTAAATTATTTATTCTGGGTTTTTATCTTTATTGGACAGTGTGGGGAGCAGAGAGAGGGGAAGGATCGGAATAGGACCTTGAGGCAGGAATTGAACTCGGGTCGCCGTGAACACCGGAGTGCATGTGTCGGTGCACTTTCCACTACGCCATTGGCACCAACGTGTGACTTATTTTTTTAAAAGTAATGCGTAACTTTACTCGTTACTTTGAAAATGTAATATTGTTAAGGCACATTACTTATGACGCATTACCCCCAACACTGCTCAGGCCTATATACCAGGATCACTATGCAAAGATTCATCAGGTTTTCCCACATGAATGAAGCAACATTTAACAATTTGATCCCATTGAATGTTCCTGAGATGTGTTTTACTAAACAGAATTCATGATGAAAATAAACTTTGTGGTATTGCATAAGGTTGTCTACAAATGCAATAATTGATGTTAACTTTAATCAAAGCTAAAGATGATCCTAAAGATGGTCACTATCTGACCCTTAGTAGAAGACTCTTCAGCACATTTCAAGATGTTCAAAGATGTGTTGAACATCTTGAGGTCAATTGGTGGTCAATTCATGCATGAAAAGCTTTTTCACAGTTTAGGCTCGATAAATCTTTGCATTGTCATCAAAGGATATCAGCCTGAGATAAAGCTTGCCAAACAAATCACTGCAATAAAGATACAATCATAGACTCATAACATGAGTATCTGCTTACTTAAATCAAAGGCAGTTTGTTTATACCATATACATTTTTCATTTATATTTTATTGTATTTTATAGACATTTTTTATAGTCTAACAACAACCCTAAACCTAGCCACTTCCCGATTAGGATAATTATTCAAAGGCATAGTTACTATAGTAATGCATAGATATTGTTAGTATATATTTGATAAATTAATCTCATTCATTAAATGTTCTATGAATATTGAAGGATTCATAAACACCTCTAAATGTTTTTATTCTTGTGTTTTTCATATACTAAAGAAAGTATGTATGACTAAATTAAACAAACACTTACCATCAACCTCTCAGGCTTCATTTTGCAGTAATGACCAGGCCCGGCTTACAATATCGCTTACACAGAACTATGTGCTTGTTTACCTTCGAATCTGCTGTGATTTGGCTGAGTACATGGAAGAGCTGGATCCAAACCCTGTGACCTCTATGATCCCTCATATCAAGTTGCTCTTATCTACAGTTCGGCACTGAGAGGATGAAAGGAGAGAGGGATCATTTAAATCAACAGCAGCTGATCACTGAGCAAATTCACATTTTTCTCATTTTCTGCGGTATTCAGAGCTTACAGACAACAAACTTTCCATGCAGACAGTTCAGCAGGAACAGATAACAAAACCATCTATATAGGTTAAAAGTCGAAGTGGATGCTAATATAAAACAGTTGCTTTATCCATGCCAATAATGCAGCTTGTATTGAGAGTACCAATTTTATTAATGTTTAGTTGATGTCAAAATTATTAGCCCTTTAGTTATTTTAAAAATATTTCCCAAGTGATGTTTAACTGAGAGAAGATCTTTTTAAACACATTTCTAAAGTTTTAATGACTAATTTCTTTTGTCTTTGCCACGATGACATTGCATAAAGTGCAATTTAAACTAAGTTAATTAGGTTAAATAGGTGAGTTATTGGATTACAGTAACTTGGATTGGATAACAATGACTTGGACAGCTGTGACCAATTGAAAAAAGGGGGCTAATAATACTACTATTACCTTAAAATTGTTTTTAAAGTTTTTACTCCAGCCAAACGAAAAGAAATGAGACTTTTCAGAAGAAAAATATATTATATATACTGTAAATAAAACAAATAAAAGTCACGACAGGGCTAATAAATTTTCTCTCAACTGCATGTATGACAACTAAAGCCGCGGTCACAGAACACTTTTCACCCCATAGACTTCCATTCATATGCAAGGGAATGTGACAGTCCGGAAATGCAAGCTTGTGCAACAAATTTAGCATTTTGCTGCGTTGCAAAGTTCAAGCTTGGTGAACTCCGACCTGCGAAATCGCATCACGTGAATGCGTAAGATCAGTCGAAGATCAAAACATGACCTCTCTGTACATCAATTTAAAATATGGACCAATCGCTCTCTTTTTTAATGTTAAGTCCCACCCCTTTTCGCTGCGCCTTAAGACAGAATTTTGCATGCTCAAACTCTAGTGTGACCGCAGCATGAGAGGTTATCATAAGTACGATATTAACGTGTTTTTATGACTAAGCACCAATATTTAGATTTGTAATGATGCTTTTCTTGAACTAAATACTGTGTAATAGTGCACTCTTAAAAAAGAACATACCCATACTAATTAAAGGGGTGGTCCACTATGGTATCATATTTTAAACTTTAGTTGATGTGTAATGTAGCTTTGTGAACATAAACAACATCTCTGAATGTAATTCACTCAAAAGTTTTTTGCAAAGGGAAGTACAAAAACTACAAAAAATACATCTGGGTTAATGAAATCATAAACCCTTTAGGTTACATGCATTCACCACACGCATACACCCTGAGTAGCAAAGGGGCGTGACCAGAGATGCTGTATTGTTACAGCAGAGAAAGCTAAAATGTCGTCCAAACTCTGCTATATCAACAGAGCTTGTTCTGTTTCGTTGTTTGGGCTTCCAAAGGACACGACACAAAGGAAGAAGTGCTTACAATTTATTTTGAATTATGTTCCAGAGAATTATAAAAAAATATATATCTAGCATTTGACAAAGGATAGCTTCCAGAATCTCTCCCAGTTCATTGCTGTATTCAGCTAAAAACTCCTCAAATGACCAGCTCCAACAAGCAGAAGCTGTGGATTGTGAGCCACAACCTGTAAGTATTTTATTTGTTAAAATTGATCAATGACATGCATAGTATCCAACGCTAGCGGTATGTTGTAACAAGGATGCAAACAAGGATGTAAACAATGGGAAATACTGTTTGGCACCATTAACAATTTATCTACAAATTCATATTTATCCATCAAACCCTTGTAAACACACACAATCTTCACCAGCGCTGCAGTGTCTCCCTATGCAGCCGCTTTCCCTGCGTTCTACATTTCAAATAACAAACTGCAAAAGATATGTGATCATTTCAAATTAATTACACATGCTTATTCCGAATATATGTGAAAGACATGTAACGAGCTGAGTTAAGTACAGGATACAAAAAAGGATAGCTCACCTAACTCGTGTTGTAGCAGAAAAATCTGTCTGACTGATTAAGGCTCAAAATGATACTGCTAATAGCTACACCTACTCTGACACTATTTACACAGCAGAGGCAAAGCACATGCTTGTGGAGGCGTGACGCTTTACTGGTGACATGGAGCCGATCCGCGAATCACAGCACATTATGTTAGCTGACCAATCAGAGCCTCTTGAGGGCAGCCCTTTCAGAAGAACTAGGAAACGTATTTATGTTAGCTGATTAGCTGTATTTAATCAAAGTAAGAAATATGAAAAAATAACATGATTTTTTACAAATCAAGCATGAGCACACATTGCTTAGCATCTTATAAACACAACCAAGCCTTAAAAATACACTGTGGACTACCCCTTTAAAAGAACAGCTGAATGACTAGACGACTTATTTGATCTAAAATTCTAGGGATACTGCTAAATCAGATGGTGGGTTTTAAAGCAATGTTCAACATCCTTATATAACTATAATATACATATTAGACACCTCTGCCCATGCCTAACAAACTAAAAAGAAATGAAAACCAACCATATTATGCATTATTATAGCTATTCTCACATACAGTTAACCTAATTAACCTAGTAAAGCCTTTAAATTGCCCTTTAAACTGTATAGAAGTGTCTTGAAAAAATATCTAGTAAAATATTATTTACTGTCATCATGACAAAGATAAAATATATCAGTTATTAGAGATGAGTTATAAAAAATACTGTGTTTCGAAATATGTTGAAAAAACCTTCTCAATATTAAACAGAAATTGGGGAAAAAATATGCAGCGGGGTTAATAATTTAGGAGGGCTAATAATTCTGACTTTAACTTTATATGCACATCCATGTGTTATATTGCGAAGCAAAATAATAATGAATTGCATTATGCAATTTTGCTTTGTAATTTACTGTCAAAGTGAACTGGATGCAGCAGCCACTGAACACTCATCAGCTTTTAAATCACTGCATAGGTTTGAAGCTCTTCAAAGAAACAAAGCAGCTGACACATAACAAAATATTGCTATGTGTTATGAGAGTCTCTTTTGATCTCCCACATCTCTCTTTGCAGTGAAGTCTTCCACAGAGATTTGCATCGAGCATTAAGATTCCAGTAGCGTCTCCCAATCTCTTCACTCCTTGTAGGGTCAGAGAAATCAAAGCGGCATACATCAGAAGAATATCAGAGCAGGACTCATGGATTAGTGCCCATGGGGCCCTGGCACTAATTAAAAAAGAAGTGGGAAAACGGTTCCCATCAGTTCCCAGTGGACAAGCTACGAAATGATTAGCTGCAGGTGATCGATGCAACCCATCAGCCCATCACAGGTGCACTTCTCTGGGGAGTCAGATGGTGTAGACAAGGCCCATCTGGATGCTAAATAAAAACAAGTGTGCTTGACAGGGAGGAAGGATAAATTATTGAACTTCTGCAGGGGAATGGAAAGGATGAAATCTGAAGCAAACGCTTAAGCCTTGAGATGGGCCATACAGGCAGATCAGGTAGAGTGCTGCTGTAAATAGGTCTTTATGCTGCTGATGTTTCCGTCTGTAGATACACGAGCATTAATGGGAAGCTCAAGTAGAATCCATTAGAGCAGCTTCCTGTGCAAACATTACAGACAGCTCTCCAGTGATGCAGTTAGGTAGCTTAGTTTAACTCTCATGGGAATAAATCAAGAATTTATTCCAGTCATGTAATACAATACAAGACAATCATACATGCATTATAAATAATCGAAAACAGCATAGATTGAATTCTGCGATGATAGAAACAATAAACAATTGATATTGGCTATACAGTACCTGACAAAAAAGTTCAATATTTCAGATGAATCATCACAAATACTGCAGAAGACCTGTTGGAACCTACATGGACCACATGAACCTGCAAGATTCTCACAGAAATCAGTAAAGTTTGGTGAAGGAAAAATTATGGTTTGGGGTTACATTCAGTATGGCAGTCTGCGAGTGATCTACAGAGTGGATGGCAACATCCACAGCCTGAGGTATCAAGACATTCGTGCTTCCCATTCCCTTACAATCCACAGGAGAGGGCAAATTCTTCAGCAGGATAGTGCTTCTCATACTTCAGCCTCCACATCAAAGTTCCTGAAAGCAAAGAAGGTTAAGGTGCTCCATGATTGGCCAGCCCAGTCACCAGACATGAACATTATTGAGCATGTATGCAGTAAGATGATGGAGGAGGCATTGAAGATAAATCCAAAGAATCTTGATGAACTCTGGGAGTCCTGCAAGAACGCTTTCTCTGCCATTCCAGATGACCTTATTAATAAGTTATTTTAGTCATCGCAGAGATGTATGGATGCAGTCCTCCAAGCTCATGGGAGTCACACAATATTAATTATTTTTCCACTGCACCATGACTTTATTTTCTATACTGGACATTATTTCTGTTAAGTGACAAGAATTTTGTCCAAGCAAAGTCAGACCTTCGTGTCCTAATTAAATAATTAAAATCAAGGTATGATCATAATTTATTCTGGTAAAATAAGCGTAATCTAGAGGCCTTTGCCTTTCATATAAGCCACTTCTGATACCAAATGATCAACCAGAAGTCAAGTTATTATTTGTTGTTCCTAAAACTTGGATAGGCGACAAGTCATTTGTCAGGTAGTGGACACTATAGTGTTTTTTGAGCAGATTTCTAAAGGATCATGAAACACTGAAGCCTGCTGATTATTCAGCCTTGTACTCCTATAATAATTTAAAATGTATTTTAAAAAGTCACAATATTTTTTTTATGTTTTTATTTAATAAATACAATTAAATTTAATAAAAAAACAAATATACAGCTAATGTAGACAAAATTAATGGTAGAAAACGTAAAAAAAAATGAAATAAAACATTCAATTTCTATATTTTCTGCAGACCCCTGTTCGAAACCCCCTGAATTAATCCAATTTCAGTGTCCAAACAGTGATATCGGTGGACCATAGTTCTCAGGCACCATGAACCATGACTTTATATTCTACACTGTACATTATTTCTGTTAAGTGACAAGACTTTTGTCTCAGCAAAGTCAGACCTAATTAAATAGTTAAAAATCATGGCATGATCATATTTTATTTTGGTAAAATAAGCATAATAGAGGCCTTTGCCTTTCATATAAGCAACTTCTGATACCAAATGATGATGAAGTTATTATTTGTTGTGCCTAAAATTTGGATAGGTGACAAGACTTTTGTCAGGTAGTGTATATCAGCACAGGTGTGATTCAGGCATTGGCACAGCTTTACAAGGCTACATGTTTGATATTGCATTTATACAACAGTTTGAGTTGTGTGTTTGAATATAAGGTGTTAACTGAAACTACAAAATGAAGTTTAGCATAACATATTTGATCTTACTATGCAAATAGAAAAATCTATAGAAGACTACAGCAGTGATTCTGAAATACATTCCTTAATCACTCATTAAATGTGCTGTATGTACGTTTTTGACTCTTCTAAAGTATAAAAATACCATAATATTTGCAGTTATTTAAGAAACATGATAAGTGAACATTCTTGTTTATCTGAAAAACAATGCTGAAGTCAGATATTCTGCGTAAAAAATGTTACAGTAAACCTGCGCAATGCCAGTTTAACCAATTATATTTGAGCACCCAGGGTTGCCTTGGAGGAAAACTGTGTATTTCATTCATTCATTCAGAAAGGCTCTCAAAGCATGCCTCCGTGACCGAAATGCGACCTCCAGTGGACAGTAGCAGACTGTGAAATGAGATGCAGATTCAGTTATTAATTAGCAAATAATATAAATATTACGTACATAAACATTAGATGAACAGGTTACATTGTAACCGCATGTCCCAACAACACTACGTGATGAGATTTGCAGTAATAAGCAATTTGGCTGTTTGCACCAGATGAAACGTGATCAAATAAATACAGCCATTTAGAAGAACTGAATAGTGCACTCACTGCCCTCTAGCAAAATGGTAAGGTTTATAATCTATTCAATACATATTAAATGTCTTTAACATTATTAAATGTACATGCTGAATCACTGATATGTGTTGGTTTGCATTATTTCACAGTTCTAAAATTCAATTTCAAACGGATTATTTTATTTTCAAGATCTGAGGTGAACTATCTGCTGCTGCTTTAAGTATATGGCAATAAATGTCATGTAAAATGGCATTCAATCTCACATTGTTAGCATTTAACACTGAATAATGCACATGAGGTTTACCTGAGGTGATCATGTTATCAAGTTTTCCGTTCAGCTGCAAGAAATAGAAGCCATTTCTAAAAAATACATTTTAGGTGTTGGTTATAGGACGCAAACTCCTTTTAATATGGTAAATAGTCCTTCTATCACATACTGCTTTTATGGAACACAGCTTAAATGAGCCTTAAAACTGTGTTTAGTCTCGATCGTCAGGCTCGCACCTGTTGGTCTTCAATCTGGCAACCTGCACTTGCATTTGTTTTGATCCAAGATTGCAAAACCTATTTCAACCACCTTAATATTTCATGGGCTCTCCTGTGTATTTGATTAGCAACCATTTTCCTGTCCATTCCTCAATAAGCATGTTTTCTTGCATTCTATCACAAATTACTGAAACATGTACCATATGACATATCTATCTATCTATCTATCTATCTATCTATCTATCTATCTATCTAT
>CAIGQZ010001108.1:18608882-18629236 GCA_903798205.1 Danio tinwini
TATCTATCTATCTATCTATCTATCTATCTATCTATCTATCTATCTATAGCAATCTTAGTCGACATTACTGATTTGTACCTCACTAGTAAGAACTCAAATCATCCCACCATGTACATGTAAAATCTTCTTCATAGCACCGCACAGGGCTGTAGGTTGCTGTGGTAACACGCTAGGGTTTAGATGCTCCCCCCTGCTGTTAACAGCGTGGATCTTCTGAGCAGACAACAATGAGGCAGGTAATTTCCTCCTGCCCCCTGGAGCGCCTATCATCTCTCCTTACTGCCTCCTACACGTCTTAATACAAACCTGCGCTTCGGTACAAACCAAAGAACACCTGCAATCTCATGCACAGTGCTGTGCTCATTAGCTAACAGCCATTTTACAGGGAACGATACAAGAGGAGTCAACATGTCATAAAGCAACAGCGGTGTGTTCCAGTCTGCGCTAAAAGTCTTTCCAGAGACATCAGGCTTAATTTGCCTGTAAATAATTGATTTGCTATCGCTCCGGTCCCACCAGAGACACGCACTTTGTCAGTAGACTGCAAAGCTGCATCCACTGAAAATTAGCCTTTCAAATGTGCCTAACCTCCCAGACATCACACACACACACACACACACACACACACACACACACACACACACACTGGCACACAGCATGCACAGCAAACATAGCCGCTTTCTCTTTTCATAGCTTCCCTTCAGAAATAACCTTCAACTAACCTTTAAACCATACTGAATAATTTAGATCTCATTTTCATATCAATGCCGGAGTCAAGCCAGGCAATTATCTTTTATCTGTATATTTCTGTCAGACCAAAGCATAATAAAGTTTTCCCAAGTGGTCCTGGAGAGAGAGGGGAAAAACTGAGAGGAAGAAAGCACAGTGCGCTCCACTGTTAACTTAGGACATTAATGATTGATGAATGATGCTATAATACCACTAAAACCTTTTGTGAAACACATACACACACCTGCAGTTGAAAGAAGCTGAGCTGAACAGAAAGAGAGAGCATCCTGAGGACAAAGATAAACATGAACATTTGTCAGATCACATAGTCATTTAGGCCAGACCAGCAGCTTTGTGTATGCATCAAAAGAGACTTTCACCTTTAATAGACGTTGACACACTTCTAACAGCATCTAAGAGCATAATGAGAAGCATCCTAGGGCATCTAGATTAGGAGAAATCTATAGAACTGTTTTTTTTTTTACATTAATAAAATCCAGGGGAATTAGATATGACTGCAATGTCCAGTCGTACAGATGCCCTGTACATCTGACTTTGGCTCAGATCAATGATGATGGCATCATTTATTTAGTGGTGTCTGAGTTGTGGTCTAGTGATCAGCACACATGATCTGACATGTTGAATTACAGTGCTTATAAGGTCAAATCTGGCATGCATCGTTTTACAGTTTCCCCAACATCTCCTGACATTTACACTGCCTTATTAATAAAACTGGCCGCCATTTAAATCAGGCTGTATCATTAAAAACTGGATTTGCACGCAAGGTCATCATCAGTTATCATCCAACAAATCTAAGCTATGCTGCAAAACAGAACTCAGAAATCATTGCATCATATTACATGAGCTGACATTTGAATGTTAAAGAAGGGCTACAGCACACTCATTTAAAGGAAACATTGGAATATGGTGTTTTGGTCATTTTTGGAAGCCAAGAAAAAAAAACACTAAAATTTTATCAATGCTCTATAGTCATTAAATGACAATAAGATTTTTGATGGTTCAATAAAGAACCTTTAACATCCATTGAAACTTTCCATTCTGCATGGTGTGGAAAGAGGTTCTTTAGATTATTCGAATGATCTTCAGACTAAGAAAAAACATGTTCCTTGAAGAATTATTAAGTCCCCCTACTACTGAGTACTTACATAAAAAAGAAGTACAAATATTGTGTTCATATTGTACTGCACATCAATTATGGTGCACCTCAATTATGGACATGTTTGGAGGTAATGGTAGGTTCAAGGGTGGGTTGAGGTGTATGGGATGGGTCCACAATGTAATTACAGAACTTACTTTCTGTTAAGAATAAATGCACACTGAATCAAATAGTTAAGTGGTCCAGTAAGCTAACTGGGGTGTCATCTAGAGGCTGTGTACAACAGGCAGCTAAGGAGAATTACAAAATTAAATTTTAAGTGACACTGCTCATCCCCTACACTCAGAGTTTCAGCTCCTTCCTTCTGGTTGCAGGTTTTTAGTATCAAGCTGTAGAACTAAACGATACAAAAATATTCATACCAGCAGCCATTAGACATTTAAATAAGGCATAAACTAAAGTAGAGGTATTTTTGTGACTTTTATATTTAACATTTTATAGATTGTTTTAAACACTTTTGAAAGAGAGTTTTGTATGTTTATGTTTTATGTCTTTATGTCCATTTGTTCCTTTTACTATGTGAGTTATAAATAAAAGTAATCAAACCTAACCTAACCTAATTACTTACAGATGTAATTGCATGCTGATGATTTTTAAAATAGGAGTACAACGCAAAAACATGTATGTACATAATAATAACTGCGTTGTACCAAATATTTAGATTTTAAATGTAGGTAGTTAAGGCCACTTAATATAAAGTGGAACCAACTCATTAATAAAAGTTTCTCTGTAGAACCCAAAATGGTTCGTCAGAACCAGGAGAAAAACCCTTTTAGTAACTTTATTTTGAAAAGTGAAGGGGCACACAGTTGATTAGGAGGCCCTACAGTAAGTAATTGTTATATTAAGCATATATGGAGGACTGGCACTCAACGCTTGGCAAATTAATGTGACTCTGGGTAGAAAACCTACACATTTAATATTGCCATTTCTAACAATTGTTATTTCCAAACAGTTTTTTTTTTCATGCAGCTCATCATTAAGTTACTATAAACTATTTTTCTCTCCCATTTGGCAGGACTGGGATTGTTCTCTGCTAAGGTTTTCCCTTCTCCACTGAGCAGTGCTCTCTGAATAAGGAAGCGGGTAATGATATAGCAGTTCTTTACCCATGAGTGTGTTGAGCGTTCACGGCACTGTTAATTACAGAGGTGCATATGCATGCACGAGGGAACGAAGCCAATAACATGCCCACAGTCAAACACACATACACAAGCTCTTAAAAAACATATATACTCTAGCAGCGAAGTATAAATATCATCATGTGGTATTGAGGGTAATTAATTCTCATGAATAAGGGAATATGGCTGCATATAAAAGAGGAATCAGAAAGAAGTGCTGTAGTGTTTGACTGCAGCTCCCTGCTGAGAGAGTTATAATAACCTCAGCCCAGCATTTTCTTGCGATAATAACACAATATCTCTCTCTAATTATGGAAATTGGGAGCAGCATTAGCATACCGTGCGGAGAGTTGCTAAAGAGAATCTGGCAGCTGAAAATAGTAGAAACTGGCAAAAAAAAACAAGTGTATTTGTTTGGCTTTCTACAAAGTACAAATAAAGATGCAAAAAATATCTTTATCTCATTTTCTAATCCATCAGAGTGGAATTATTGAGTGCTTGTTTGTAAACAGCATATTACTGGCATTATTAGCAAATATTTTAATATGGTAATGGCGGCAGCAATTCAGATTCGGCCTCCTTCGAACAATCCCATTATCATCACAGGTTTTAATGGAGTAACTTCAGCCATCTGTTTATAAACACAGAGCTAATTTAGGAGGTTCAAGCTGTGCTGTTTCAGCGAGTAAGGATCGCCCTTGTAAAGTATGGTGGAGGCCTTATGTAAAGTTTAAAGATAAAGGACTGTCGTGTTTAGCAGGCCTGCAGACCACACGCATTCACATGTGTCGACACAAACTATAAAAGATGGAAAACTTGAAGCACACATAAACCAAACATTTCCTGCAAGAAAGATTGATATGGTGAATGGAATAAAATGGCTAAAGAGTAAATAAGGAAAGGGTGAAAGCAAAGCAAAAAGTAAAGAAGCAAAACAGACCACAAAACAAACATTTCTGATATGTGTTGCCTGATTATCAAAGTGTTTCAATCAAATAATAATTATACAATAAAATAATAAAATAAAAATACAAAGATACAACCAGTGCTGGGAATTGAAAAAAAATGCAGCGTAAGAAAATGTATCCTTATCTTAAAAAACTATAAATAAAACTTATATAGAAATACAAATGTACTTAAAACTGAACATTATTGATTTAAATACTGTAAAGATATAATAAATATGTAGCCCTGGACCACAACACCATCACTCTTAGCATATCCTGATGTTGCCAAGTGCTAGTTGTCCCGAGACCAACATTTTTTATGATGACCCAGGAACAACAACTCCATCAGTCAATCAAACATCATTACATCATCATTATGTGCCCCTGCATAGAAAAAAACACACGCCTGCCATTTTTTACCAGTGAAGAGGACAGGTAAAAAGCTAAGATCACAAGTTTTCTCCTATCAATTTACAGAAGTAGTAATGATCGTAAAATTATATATTTGTTTATGGATTAGCTCTTTTTCCATCTTAGCGAACATTTAACATTAGTTTGCATTAACAAGTTAGCCTAATTAGCCGTCCATACAAGTCTAATGTTAAATTGGTGCACTAATGTACGTTCTGGCTCAAATTAAAACAAGCTAACACATTGAATTTTTTAAATAGTGTGTTTAGCTATCAAATGCGATTAAACCTGATCTTTTGCTAACTTATAGCGACCGCAAATTTGTCTAATAATTCTGTTTTAGTATATATTTTGCCACTGCCAGTTTCTGTTGCGTCACGTTCAGTTTCATTCAAAGACAAATGCCTGAAATGCAGCATCACTCTTGTTACAGAGGTATATTTTTCACTATTGCCTCCATACTGTCAGGCTGCGTCTGAAACTGCAAACTTCCATACTATATAGTACGCTAAAATCAGTATGCGAGCCGAGTAGTATGTCCGAATTCATAGAATTGAAAATTAGTATGCGAGAAGTACCCGGATGACCTATTACTTCCAGCGAGATTCTGAAGTGCACATCCCATGCAAGCTGCGCTATCACATGATGCCCCGCGAGAGAATTCCTGAATGGGTAGAGCATGTGACCATGACAAAATGGTGAATGTAGTACATCAATTCCATTCATACTACTGACATTCATCCTGTATAGAACATACTTTTCTAACGGTCGAGTAGTATGTTTAAATTCAGGTGCAGTACATACTGAGTAGTAGGCGGTTTTGGACGCAGCTTCACAGTCATGCAAGGTTCTCCCTTTTCTCAATCACCTCATGCATCACGATCACCATCACCTGCCAGTTAATCAGCCCTGCACCTGCATATCATTCATGCCGATCACCTCCTCACTATAAAGTCACCCCTCAGTGTCTAACCTCGTCTCTTTAAAGGACTACTCTTTCTGAATGGTCAGTGAATTCAAATAAGTTAATAGTTACTTTACTTGTCTCCGTGTGATTCCCAGTGCCTGTGTCCTTTTCCTATTGTAATTACTCTTGGTCTCCTGTCTGGTTGTTGTTGGTCTCAGAGTCTGGTCCCTGAGTCTCCCTGTTCCTCCGGCATTCCCTTCTGCTCATCATTCCTGCCATCATATGTGAGTTTCAATAGTCATGTCAAAACAATAATTAAATCAGCATACCATCATCGCAAAAACATTGCAAGAATTAGATGCTTTGTTTCTAAGTGAGGACTTAGAGAAACTTGTTCATGCTTTCATCAGCAGCAGGTTGAATTACTGTAACGGACTCCTCACTGGCCTTCTCCTCACTGCCAGAAAGACAGTCAGACAGTTGCAGCTCATCCAGAATGCTGTTGATTCTGACCAGAAGCAGAAAATCAGAGCACATCACACCTGTCCTCAGGTCTTTACACTGGCTCCCAGTTACATTCAGAATAGATTTTAAAGTATTATTACTTGTCTATAAATCACTAAATGGCCTAGGACCTCAATACATTACATATATGCTCACTGAATACAAACCTAACAGATCACTCAGATCTTTAGGATCATATAAACTAGAAATTCCAAGAGTTCAGTCAAAGCAGGGTGAATCTGCCTTCAGCTACTACACCCCCTGCTGCTGGCTTCCAGAAATGATCAGATGTGCTCCAACATTTGGCACATTCAAATCAAGACTGAAAACACATCTGTTTAGCTGTGCCTTTACTGAATGAGCACTGTGCTATGTCTGACAGATCACACTATTATGTCTTTCTTTTCTTTTTCATTATTTTATTACCAGTTTTAACACAGTTTTTATCTGTTTTAATTATTTTAATGTAAAGCACTTTTAATTACCATTGTGTTTGAAATGTGCTATATAAATAAACTTGCCTTGCTTATGTAAATTTTTTTTAAACAACAGATTCCAGATTTCCAAATAGTTGTTTCTCAGACAAATACTGTCCCATACAATATTGCCCAAGCTAAAATAGTCCAAAATATACATCAATTAAATTTATGAATATACTGTCACAATGATAAACACAGGAGACCCAAATGCAAGTGAAAACAAGATGATTATTTTAAAAAGTCACAACTGGTTTGATCTCACCAGATAGAGTGTTGAGCAAGGGTGCTCATACCGGGAATGCAACACGCTCCCCAGTGATTAACGTTCATCCGAGAAATAGCGCCAGATAGAAGTCTCTCACTGATATCTACCCAGATATCGAGGGAAGGGGAAGGTTAGCGCTAGGTAGCAACTCTCAGGGAAATCGACACACTTACCAGCAGTAAAGTTCATCAGTTAGCGGATCAGCATCAAAATCCGCATCAGTAGCGGATTGGGTTGAAGTCTCTCACAGATAATGTTGTCATCAGAGCAGGCAGAAGAAATAACATCAAAGAAACGGAGACGTGCATAAGGTCCACATGAAACAGGCTAAATCAGAGAGCCACCACCAGCGAGCGAGAGAGTCTAACAGAAGCAGACACAGGAGTGAAAAAAACAACGAACCGATAATGCTAACTACCAAACACTGAACATATATAGCAGGCGGAACGCGCATCAGCTGTTGACTTATGACAAACACCTGTGCGTAGAGAGTAGTGACAAAACACGTGACCACCCAGCTGATGAATGTAAACACACATACACACACACACCACGCGGTGAAGAACCCAAACAAGACACACCCACTTCCCCCCACACACACACACATACATACACATACACCTACAAGAAAAACAGAAAGTCCCACAAACGTGACAGTTACAAATATATACATTTATAAAATATATGAAATTTATGTAAACTAGCCTAATAACGGTTGCATAAACAAAGATTATAGTGTTAAAGGTAGGATTTACGTGTATATATACAACATCCAGACACCTCAGCATATTTAATGACACACATTAAAGCCTTTGACACGCTCTTTCCACCTGCCCTCCCTCTATTATCACAGGTAAAGTAATGAGCAGTGGGAAATTCATTTATTTCTCTCACTATCTCTCAGTTGCCGCAGGCAGTCAGGGAGGGTTAGCATTTCACTAATGTGTTCATAATTTAAATGGCAATGCTGTCTGTCTGTGGAGCATGCCATGAATTATGCAACAAGACGTCTCAGTCTTCAAGCAGACAAATAGAACACGCTCATACCTCTGCAAAACAAACAATACTCCAATCAAAATGCCACTATTAATTAGCTAATTAGAGACCTCTAACAAGTGCGAGCTGGTGACAGATAAAGAAACAGCGTCAGCCAATTTTCTTAAGTGATCATTATGATGAAGATACCGTTAGAGGGTGTTAATTACAAAAGAGCATTCAAACAAATCTGAATATTAGTTCTGAGTTAAAACAAATTATTCCCTCTTCTGGCTGACTTCTGGCCTTCATCTCAATCCATGTGGAGCCTGTGATGATACGCACACGGAAAGGCGGAAGGCATCTGTTATGAAGAAACGCCGATTTTGAAAACCCTCGTGTCGTCGTGAAAAAGGAATCATTACTAATGAATGAAGGGAAGATAAAAAAGAAAAGATTTCCCTCAAATCTCTCAGTGTTACGTGAATCTTTAATGCAAATGGAATTTCAAATGAGCTGAAGCTATCTTCAGAGACCTCTACTGTTTTCCAGCAGCCCTCGATTAAAATTTATATCACCGATGATTTATAAATTTCATTAATAGCCCAGCATTGAGGCAACCGGAGAGATGACTCTTTCTCTCTCTATCCCTCGGCACGCAGTCTGATGTCTCTCGTTCCCATTCTCCTTCCCAAGTATTACTCTCCCTCAGTCTCCAATTTAATATTCCATTTCCCTCACACATTATAGAAAAATCTAGTCTTGCACTGTCTCCCCCTTTCCCCGATGTCAAAATCAGAGTGATTTTATAATTGGGCCCTTGCTCATTGTTATTCAAAACCCGGTAGAGCCAATTAGTTTTACCCTTTCTGACCTGTTCATGCTTTGCAGGAGCGCTAACTAAAGACTCTAAGTGAGGGAGCTGCAACGGAGGTCTTATCTTCCCCTCCGTTCTGATTAATAATCCTGTCACAGCCATCTCTCTCTTTAAAAAGAAAAGCCTGGTTAAGGCCCAGCCTTTCTCCATCACTCCCTTCCCTTTTTATGCCTTTCTATTAATCTTTAATGGTGGCTGGGTCACTCACTCCCTTTTGTCTTGTCAGATAAATGTAGTGTTAACAAGATAATGAGCTTTCTGGAGGACGGGGAGAAAAGAGCTAAGCTAGCAGGGTCACCCCTCATTCCGGCTGAAATGGGGACCGGAAATGGAAGTGTGGGTCAGGTACTGTAATATCATGATCTCTGCACGGCTTCATCATCTTGATCATTTCACAAGACGAGCGAGAAAAGAGGTGTCAAATCTAACAGCAACAAGCAGTCCTGTGAATGCACAATTATTTCCAAAGTGCAAAGAAAGGCGATATCTCAGTCACTGGTGTATAAGATGTGTACAAAAAGCTTCCCTGGTGTATTCTAATGCAATTATTTTGTGCATCGTTTCATATTCAAGGGATTCGGTGCATTAGGTTGGTATCTAAAGCTCTGTTTACATATGGTATTAACATGTTCATATGCATATCAAAACTATACTTGTGTTCTGAATCCCATACAATCATGTCCTATATTACCTTTGAGGAAGCTAGCAGTGCTTCTCACAAAAATCTTTGAAGCTATTAAATCAAGACTCATTGCAAATATGTGCCTTGAGTCTCATTTTTTGCAAAAAAAAACGTTGCTCGGGTACATTTTGTTGCTGGTTTCAGATGACGAATACACTAGAGGGTGCTGTCTACATTTGATATACTTTACTTAGGACAATTTGAAACCCCCCTCACAAGATGGCAGGGCTTGTTGTACAAATAACATTGCAAACGACTAGGGATGCACCGATCCCGATATTTGGATTGGATATCAGTTTGATACCACATATTTTTACTGGATCGGGTATCGGCCAGCTGGTACCAATCCAAATCTGATCTTGCGCATGCTCTATATTCTGTGTCATTTATAAGCCAGCAAAAGCCATGAAGGTAGTCCTTTTTAAGGCACTATAAAGTTGTCATGTAGACCTACTATATTCCAAATGTTGTGAAACCATTCTATAGTTCAATGTGAAGTACAGATGAATATTCAAGTGGTTAAATTCATGTCCAATTCAGCGCTTCCCGCCGCTGCAGCTGTCAATCATTCTTCATTCATTCGCAATTCAAACTGCATGTCACGTTCATTTATGACAACACAAAAAACTTTCTCCAAGACTATTTTGTTCTATCACTTTAAATAATCAGTGGAGAAATGCATTCAGTTTTGCATTAAATTGGTTCATTTTGACCTGCAAAATGGAGTATCGGGATCGGATCTGTATTGGTCAATAGTAAGAATTTTGGTATCGGGATCGGTTCCATAAAAATGGTATCGGTGCATCCCTACAAATGACCTAAACCTAAACCAAACCAAGTGTTTTTAAAAGCTAATGTAAGAGAAAAGTCCATCACAGCCACATAGTTTTATCTTGATTTTACATTTCTTTTGTGGAACCGTGCTTGAACTGGAGTGCTCTGCATCCCACTAAACAAACTGACCATGCAGGAAACGTTGTCCATGTTTAGACAGACGGTGAGACAAACATATTTGATTACAAATCATAGAAATCATTAAGTTATTTAGTGGTTTTATTTTGATGTTGTGCAAAAAAAAAAAAACTTGCAAAACTAATCCTTTATTCATTTATAATATGTCACTGCAAATATCATTAGTGTGACAAGAAACAAAATCGACTTGCGTCATACTGCTCTGTGGCGTACATTTGACCTAGAAACTGGAGTCAAACATATGTTAAAGTATATATTTGCAGTTTCACAAAAATGTACACTGTAAAAAAATGCTGGGTTCCACACAATTCCTTTATGTTGTCCCAACACAAATCAAATAAGTTAACTAGTTTTTACAAATTTAAGTGAACATTTAGGTTGTCACAAAAAAATTCAAGAATTGTGTTGATTAAGCTTATTTTAAGTAAAGTTCATTTTAAGTTCATTTTAAGTAAATATTGAATACAAGCTGCAAAAATAATGTTACATCAATAAGCTGGATAGCAATCAAGAGAAAAGGATGTGGAAGATGAAGTTTATTTCTAAACTAATTTTGAGAGGATCACATGCTTATGATTGACCACGGCCAGTCCCGTATTAGCTTTTACATGATTTACCAATCAGATGAATTCAAACTCACCATAAATAACCAGATTTTTTTTACCTTAGTTAATGTCTTAAAGACAACCCTCAACCACCCGTACTCCTCCCCTCTTTCCTAAATTAATCCAAGACAGGGAGGCACAGCGGCTCAGTGGATAGCACTGCTGCCTCACAGCAAGAACATCACCACTGCAAGTTCCAGCTGGGCCAGTTGGCGTTTCTGTGTGTTTACATGAACTCTTGAAATGACTTTAATCGCAATCTGTGTTCTCAAAGTAGCAAAATGCAAATATCTTGTTTTGGTGCACTTTCTTATAAAATATTTCAAAATAATGACATGTTAGCTAGGTAAATGCAAGAAAATGCATATTAATGTCAGGTGTACAGAGCCTTTATGATTCTTTGGACACAGGAGAATAATAGTGATGTGAAAAAAATGTTAAAATTATCCTGAGAAATTGATATTGCGAACTAAACATGGTTTCAGTCAAACATTATTTTGGCCGAAACTGAATATTCTTAGCATCAACCGAATATTTTGGTGATTGCATGGATTAAAAAAAGCTGATCATCAACAGAAATGGATTCAACTCAAATGTATTCAGACTCAAAAATCTCCTTGTCACCAAAACAGGATGGTACACAAATTTCATCATGTCAGTATATCAAAAAAAAACTAAACGTGACATTTGTTCTTCACATGAGTAGAACCAGATACAGGTGTCTTTCATTGTGCCTTTCCATTAAAATAAAATGAAAAAGCAAACAATCTTCCATCTGGCCTGATCAATGCAGGAAAAACAACTCTGACAGAAACAGACAGATCGGAAACAAATATGTTTAGTGACAGTGACCGACAACCCTAAAAGATGTCTGCCTTGCTTAAATTATCCAGATCTTACACATCTATAAACATGAGACATCAACCCTCTAAAATCTTTTTTTATATATAAATCTAAAACCTCAATAAGCTACATAACATCTACATTCATTCACTGTATTTAACTCAACTCATATTTAAACTTGACATCAAACGCACTGCCACCAGTACTGACTTTATTACATGTCTGTATCGCATTTTAAACATTAAAACAAGCTTTCCTGTGCCCACGCTCGTCTTACGGCTACATGTTTGTCTATCTGTATGGTTTTAAGCTACAGCCCTTTGTTCCATCTCTTCTCAAAGCCATGGGAACAGAAGAGGGGAATGTAAAAGCAATATGTTGCAAGAAATGGGAAATGAGGGACTTGATCCTTCCTGTTTTTTTTTTCTCTTTCGCTTTATTCCCCCTTTTACAGGATATTGCCAAGAGGGGACTGTGGCTAGAGGGGAAGAGATGGATGTTAAATGAATCTCCCGAGGTCTGGCTATCAGTGACAACACATTCCACTCATTTGGTCATTATTCCACCTCTTATCCTTTGATATACATCTAATATGCTAATGTATAGAAACTATTTATGCACACAAACACTCACACACAGCACTTGCCCTCAGGAAAAACACATCTGAAATGGGGGGCCAGTCTAATTGTCTCCCCTGCCTGGGCTGCTTGCCCAGAGGCCTCCTACACAAACCATTACATTAAATCTGTTATCCAACCAGCCGCAGTGCGCCGTGGGGGCATCTTTAAACACATCCTCCATTTCCGCATGCACACACAGACCTACTGCTGCTTCTTGCAAACCACATAACACAGTCAGGCTGACTGACCCAAAGCAATCAGTACAACCAGACCAAACGCTGTTCTGAAAATTAATACAACAACATTGATTTTCAGGGACATTAATGGCCAACAGGGTATGAGGTTCTGTCCGCAAAACATATCTGGCTTGGATGGCATGTGTTATGTTAACTGCTGTGTCACAAGACTAGTAGAGAGGTTAGTGTGGTTTCATAAAGAGGAAATGGTGCTTTTGCTTTGAGAGCGGTTACTGTGGCCAGCACTCTCGGGTCTGACCACGGGCCAGTGAAAAGAGAACTTGGGGCTTTCAGAGCAGTGAACAAGTCAAGGGCGGTGGAGGGAAGAAGGGTAATGGGTTGAGAGACAGAAGATGACAGAGGACGAGAACGGCATGTTACCAGCCACCAAAGAGAAGCAGGAAAGGCCATTGAAAACAAATGTCTGTGGTCTGCCTAAAGTTCAGGGCGGGTCAGAGTTTGTGGCAATGACCATTGTGAACAACACAATCAGACATAGTTCTTATACAGTTGCAGAATATGCCGACTGAGTCACATGAAAATGAGGGGATTGTAAACGATGTGTGAACACTGTGAGGCTTACTCGCTAATAATTTCACACAATTTGCATATTTACATGTGTAGAAAGAGTTCTCACGCTAAATTTTCCTCAGCATTGACACCACATGCGCATACACGTTTGTTCTTACCTTTGTGTAATGTTGACGACTTCGGATGGATTCTGAATGATGGAGATTGTGCCCGCAGAAAATCATTTGCATAAAACGAGTGTGATAAGTCCATATAAAGGCTTTCCGTGAGCCCACCTTTCTCTTCAGCACACGCTCTCACGCAAACCATTGAGTAGTTTACAAAAATCAAAATGGAAATCATCTAAGATGATTGTATACTAATATACAACAGTACAACCTATGTTTTAAGTACATTTTGGTAAAAAAAATCTACCAAATTTTCTTTGGGATAGAAAAACATTCAGGCAATAAAGCAAATCAAAAATCATACCTCTGGCTCCTGAAGATGATATGAAGCAAAACGGTAAGAAATTTTTACATTACATTTTACCCTTTAAATGGCTGTGTTTAGTCGGCAGTGGTAAGCCATTGGAAGGAAATAGCACGCAATTTCATTGTTCTTCTTAATAAATGTACATTTATGCCAACCGGACAAGTTTGACCTATAAACCGTATCACACACAAAGAAGGATTTATAAACCATAATGTGCTTACACCTTTTCAAAAGTCTTGGAACACATTTTAAGCCCTTTTCTGATGAATTTTCAAAAATTTTCATACAAGCTCAACAAATGACAAATTTGCGCTGTTTACTCCAAGCCTTTAATTTCTTGCATTGATCATTTAAATTTACATTACATTTACATAATTTACAGTTTTAAACCCTGAAACCTCTAGGCTAAAATGCATGTATTTTTAAGGATTTCCAGCACCCATACGGACCCTGTAAATTGTTTAAATATATGCACAGCACCCACACACACTTAATATGATACTAACAGAATAACACAATTTACAGATTAAATATGCTTGTAAATAGAGTAATCATTATTCAAAAAATAAAATAGCAAATACTGCTTTTGGATTATGACCATATGTTTTTGTATGGCGGTGGGAGGGAGAACTTTACCAGAAAAAAATGAAATGTTTTGAAATGTTTTAGCTTGTAAGTCTATCCCTAACAGCATTGTTGTCTATGACATGCTACATTTGAATGCTTTATGACAGCAAGAATTGCTTGGCTGTGAAAATTCTGCTTTAAATTGCAATGTATATTGCAGAAATCAATCGTTTGATGCGTGGGAAGCTTCATTATTCAAGGAACCTTTATAAAGCAGATGGAATAAAAATAAAGTTTAAATAAAGATGCGAATGCTCACAGTTTAATCAAAGGGTGAAAAATACATGTGAGCAACATATGGTTCAGATATAACACTTTCTATGCTTGCAAGAAATGTAGAGAATGGGCAAGGAGTGAGAAAGTTTTTCTGGTGAACTATTTGTAGTGAATGCTATCTGACTCATAAGTTACTGGAAGTTACAAATAATCAGCTAAAGTGACCTTTTGTCCAGTTAACAGACAATCTTCTGTTGTCCCTCTGACCAACAAGACAGACAAGCAACCGTCTTTTATCAGCCATCATTTTCAGAGAAGTTAGCCATCTTAAAGAGCAACACATTTTGTAAAACATGCTCATCTCGAAACAGACTGTTGAAAGAAAAGCTTTTCAGCATTCATTGTACTTGTGCCAAGCCTGACATATAAGCCAAACACTCACCCTTGACCGGAACAATCCGATACTGGATTTTGTTTTGTTATTGAACACATCCTTTTCAAAGCCAAATGTCTGTGTTAAATTGTGTCCAAGCATCCATTAAAACTAGATGAAACATTCCTCTGGACTTATGAGAAGCTGTCCCCAAAGATTTCATCCTAAGTTTGTACGTTGTGTATGCTTCTTTTTTTTTTTTTTTACACTGAAGTGGTGGTCTGAAAGTCCCTAATACTTTTGATGTCCTCAAGCTGACAACTTTATTAAACCCATGCTTGCATTGCCCAGTAAAATAAAATAACATCTGTTAAAAATGCCATTTCCTATTCAGTGTTTCAAAATATTTTTCTTTATAATTTGGGTGAGTCATTTTAACAGACTATTATGGTATGTTAATATATATCATATCACATTAGATATTATAAAAAAAAAACTTTAAAATAAAACTATTATTTTATACTATGATTGCATTACAGTGTTGTACATCATATCAAATACATTTTGCAGGTCTAGATATGGTCCTTTATTACTGAATAAAACTATACCCAAATTACATTTGAATATACACTACCAGTCAAAAGCTTCAGGTCAGTTTTTTTTTCATGCTTTTTTATTATTATTCTGTTCATCAGGGTGGCATTTATTGAAAAAATGAAATGAAATGAAAAAAAAACGTTCAATTGTTAAATATTTATTAAATTTTAAATAACTGCTTTCTTATTGTATGTAGTTTGAAATGAAATTGTTACTCCAGTCATTATTGCTTTTATTACAATTACCATCAATAATAATAACAATCATAATAATAAATATTAGAGTGATTTCTGGAGGATCATGTGACTCTGAAGACTGGAGTAATGAAGCTGAAAATTCATCTTTAAAATCACTGGAATAAATGATTAAACTAAATTATAAACTACTCTTGAACGGTTATTTTATAGGGCAATAACATTTCACAATTTAACAATTTGCTCTGTATTTTTGATTAAATAAATGCAGCCTTGGTGAGCAGGAAAAGCTTGTTTTCAAACATTTAAAAATTCTAGTGACCCCAAACTTTTGACCAGTAGTGTACTTTTTATGCAAAATATAAATTAAAAGACTCAAATACCATCTACTGCTACTCAGAAATAATTTAATTGATCTGAGAAGTTAAAAAATGCTTTAAGTTTATAGGTTTTTATTAGCATGTTTTGAAAACAGGATTAGATCTGGCCATCTAAGCATTTGAAATGACTATATCAAGTGCAAAGGTGGCAAAAACAAGTGCTTAAGTAGTGGTTTTGCAACCATTTCCTCATTCTCTGCACAATCCACATGCACATTGAGTTTTTTCACTTCCAGCTAGATGTTAAACTCACTTGCCTTTAACTGAAACTCTCTTACTCATAGTCATGCATATTTGATATTAAACTACATAAAACTCTTCATTCATTAATTTTCCTTTGGATTGGTCCCTTTATTCATCAGAGTTGCCACAGTGAAATGAACCACCAATTTATCTAGCATATGCTTTACACAGATGATGCCCTCCCAGCCACCACCCAGTGCTGGGAAACATCCATACACACTCATCCACACTCATACACTACAGCCAATTTAATTTATTCAATTCACAGCATGTCTTTGGATTGTGGGGGAAAACGGGGCACACAGAGAAAACCTATGCGAACATGTGAAGAACATGCAGACTCTACAAAGAAATGGCAACTGACCCTAGCCAGGGCTCAAACCTGGACCTTCTTGCTGTGAGGCGACAGTGCTAACCACTGAGCCACCATATCGCCCCACATAAAACTTTTTAAGGTTTCAAATCCTACAATGCTGCAGTTCTGCATCCATGCAATGTGGTGTGCTATGCAGCATCGGACATCATCTGGATGGACCTGCCTGTCTTCATACACCTGCTAGGTGGGTTGATCTCAGGACAGAACACTGAAATATATGCAGCCCAGCATAGCCGCTGTCTATAAAACTGATGCAAAGAGAGCCAGGAATGACATAAGATGGAAGTACCCTAGATGAAAATAACGTGTTCACAGAATTTCCCTTCTGTTAGGAAAAAGACTGGAGACAGGATCATACATGTCTGCCAGTGCTCACCAAACAAACTCTCATTTGAATAATCATTGTCTTCCCCGGAGGCTGACAAGATGTTGGAGAGTTACATAAGCATCCTAATTCACTGCAGGATGCAGCTTCAGTCAATAACAAATGTTCTCACATGAACTTAAATATATACAATATAGCGAATCTGTACTGATGCGGCTTTTCATTGACATCAAATTATATAAAGAGACTGTGACAGACAACACTATAAATCAAGCTGTCAAAAGATTTACATTGTGAATAGATGCAGTTCTATTATCCTACAGATTGCACAAATCACGGATTTGGGAAAAAAATTATTTGGCCAATGCTCACATGAGGTGGTTTTTCAGGAAATTGAAAAAAAAACAAAAAACTCTTTACAGGCATGTAAGTCACATGATCAAACTTTAAAGGACACCCATGTCGAAAATCATCTTTTGAGAGCTGTTTGGATAGTGTAGGTATAGTGTGTCCACAGTCATATTGGGGTGATATAAAGACAGCAAGTCTCAACTTTTAAACTTTTTGATATTAAAATAGGATCCAAATCCCTCCCATTTTGAGGCCGACCAAAACGTGACGTAGGAGTGCAGTTTCCCCACCCACCGAATTGATTGACAGCCGCGTATTAACACGTCTCCATAGTAACATGTATAATCAGATCAACAAGACAGGACGTGCGCAAAGCAACTGGGTTTAAAAGATCTGTTGAGCTCTCTGTGATCATCAGTAATCATCAAATGTGATCAAGAATGAGTTTTACAAGTTTAAAACATCTTTAAAACAGCGCATGTTTGTAACGAATTACAGCGATTTTACCATCTTTATCACCACAGCCGCATGTCAGTACATAAAAGAAGACGCTTCTATTCCGGTTTGTGGACATTAAACCAGGTTTATTTTGTACATTAACATAACAGATATCCATACAGCAGTGGATATTAATGTGTATTCTGTCACATTTGGCAATCAAAAACAGTGCAAAGCTAAACATGCGTGCTGTGTGTGCTTGCATGAGTGAACTTTGTAACAACATTGTGTTACTTGTTGCAGAAAGGCTTGAATAAACTCCACAACAAATTAAATGACCATTGGGAAAGTTCTTATTGTAGGATTTCTCACAAGCGATACGTAAGATCTGCTTCCTTTATGTCTGTCACTGTGCTGTTTATCTGACGCAGCCGAGACGGAGATTGAGGCACACTTTGACAGGCACATCGGTGTGCAGGGAGAACTAGCATTAAATACTTAGTATCTTATTTGTCAGCGGTCACCACAGCGGAACGAACCGCCAACTATTCCAGCATATGTTTTACGCAGAGGATGCCCTTCCAGCCACAGACTACACATTTCAAACAACAAAAAATTACTGTAAGAAGTGTTCCTTTCCCAGTGCTGGGTTGCAGCTGGAAAGGCATACGCTGCATTAAACATATGCTGGAATAGTTAGCGGTTCACACTGTGGTGACTCCTGATAAGCAAGAGACTAAGCCAAAGGAAAATAAATGAATGAATAAAGAAGCATGCCTGTGTGGATCTATATACTGCAAGTAGTCTAAATGCCTATTATTTCCTAAAAAAAAAAAAAAAAATATATATATATATTATATATATATATATATATACATATGCACAAAAGTCCTCTCTGCCTCACCAGGGAAGCAGAGCACATTACACATTTCAATCTATGCAGAAGAAAAAGTTGACGAACATTCAATAAGCTTAGCAGCTATTACACAAGGCCGGTCAATAAGATTGGTTTCAATTGATTGCCTCAATTAAGTTAATTCTACAGAGTTAATCAAGTTAATTCCCTGAACTCCCCTAATGGCGCCATTTTAACCATGTATATGCCAAGACCACAAGAGAAACAAATTTACAACTGCGCACCCCCAGGAGAGGATAACATTGGAGCTATTGAACTACTCCATCACGTTGAAGAATGTGGACCATGACATTTTTCCAAAAATAGGAAATTGGTCCATTCTTGAACAAAGCAGAAATGCAAGCTTGGGTATGTAGCAGCATCAAAGAGAAACTAAATGAACAATGAAATTCCAAACACTTGAGGCAGACTGACCCAGGTCCTTCCCCACTGAAAAGGAAAACATCAGGTGGGGTTGCGATCTAACAACCACCTGGGATCCATTAGGGTCTCCATTATATCTGGGCTTCCATTTCTTTCCCAGCTCGCAAAGGCCTCTGAAGTGCGAGTGAGCGCTGAGATCGCACGCCTGCCAAGGTTGTTAACCTGCAGGCATTTGTAATGTCGAGCGGGAGTTGCTTTATTAGCGGAGTGAAATAATCTCTACCAAAGTGGTTGAGATGATGACAGACCCAGATTTATGACCCCTGTAAAAGCCCCAGCATCGCGGCTGCTCCAGCATGCATCATGAAAACTAATAAGAAGTGGGACTCTCTGCCAATGGCATAAATTCATGCAGATTTTGATCTCGGAACATCTGCAAGGCTCGAATAATTTATGCTGCACTCTCCACGAAGGGGCTTACAAGCCCTCTGATAACTTGTTTTGGTCTGTTATGCGAGGAAGCCTCAGGTAATCCTTCGCCTCAGGGACAATACCTGTCAGAACCGCATCCAAAACCACAGAAACTGCACATCAAAAGCCACAAATTCAGAAGCAGAGTCTGTCTGGTCTCTCCACAGCATCTGAAACGCCTGCATTTATCTACTGCTTGTGATGTGACTGGTGTAGCGGAATGATGAATTATTTTTATGTGATTTGGATGAAAACGAGAACGAGTCTGATAAGCGAGGACTATTTATATCCATACGCATTCTTATATCGCATTGCTGTCTTTCTACAGTACGCACACATACTAGGTTTTGACATCTAACTGCTTATGAAACAGCTCAATTACTCCATTGTACACAAACACACTTCTCTGCGTGTGGCATCTCTAGTTTCAGTGCAATCTGGTTGATTGAAAACCTCTGCAGGCAAAGTGAATAGTTTGGGATTGGCACTTAAATGCTGGTAATTGAAGCATTGTTGTTGTCATTTCATGTACAATTTAAAGCCACTGCATTTACAAGCCTATTTCTTTTGGTCAGGTAAAAAAAAAGGCCCACTCAAAGCTTTGTATGCTGTATGCCTCCATCCTCACATCTTTACAAATGCTTTGCAATCATTTTAGCAGATGTGGCAGCAGGTGAGCCTGGGCAAATATTCGCAGAGGCATGATAGGAGCTGGCATGCTACTGCCCTCCTAGAACAAGAATGAGTGGCCCTGACAGACCAGCAGATTCAGTAGATCACCTGCCAACACCTCGGCCAATGAACTTCAAGCATTAAATCACACAAATATTTGATGATAGACAATTTCACCTGTGTAAACAGAGATACAGCGCCAAAATATTCACTGCAGAGGAAGCATGAGCTCAGCCTGTGCATCTGCAAGACACAAGATTTATTTCAGAGGTATTTATTAAATAAAAGTCATTGGATGAGCTTGTTTTGTGCTTTTGGACAGAGATCACCAGAACCCTTGGTAAATCCAAGGGTCCATATATATATATACATACATACATACATACATACATACATACATACATACATACATACATACATACATACATACATACATACATACATACACACACACACA
>CAIGQZ010001108.1:18635217-18656096 GCA_903798205.1 Danio tinwini
TGTGTGTGTGTGTGTGTGTGTGTGTGTGTGTGTGTGTGTGTGTGTGTACCGTTGTGTGCTGTATGTCTGTATGTTTATAAATTATAACCATAGTGGGCCTTTAGAGCATAGTGGGGGTCATGAGTCACTGGAATTATTTTGGGGGTCATGGGCTGAAAATTTTGGGAACCTCTGCTTTATAGTGCTAATTTTTATATTTAGTGTGAATTAAACTATATAAATGGCAATAAGGAATTTTCTTACATTTTGCATTTAATTTTATATTCATATTTACGCTTTTAGGGGGAAAAAATGATACCCACAAATTAGGTACTAGTACTTTAGTATAATATGCACCCTTTAAAAAGGAAGATGCACAGGCAGATTTCAGAGGTCACTGTCCTGATGTCAGCAGTTATATCACTTTATAAACAAAGTTCAGATTATCTTTGCCAATAATCCTTGTAATTTAATATCAGTTAAAGGTAATTGCCAAAACCTCAAAGTGAATTTTTCATCCTACACATTATAATTATGATATATAATACATTATTAAATAATTTTAAAATGTCCCATGTGAAATTGTCATAGGTCACTCATAAATGAAAATTACCTCATCATTTACTGTACCTTGTGTGGTTTTAAATATTTATAAGTTCTTTTTTTTTCTGTTGATCACAAAAAATATATATTTTAAATATATAAAATTCACAATTTTAAGTTGATTGAACATAAAACATTTAGGTTGTCCATAAAAAAACTATAAAATTGTGTTTTTTCAACACAATTTAATTAGGTACTTTGAACAAGCAGCAAAAATTGAGTGCTAGGACCCATCAACTTCCATAGTAGGAAAAATATTGTTATGGACGTCAATGGGTGCCAGCTAAAAGTATATATTTTTGTGTTTTCAACAGAAGAAAGAAACTCAAATAGGTTTTGAACAAGTAAAGGGTGAGTAAATGATAGCAGATTGTTCATTTTTGGGTGAACTATGCCTTTAAATAGTCACCAGCTTACTGGTATCTGCCATAGTTTTAATATTGGTACAATAAATAAATGATAACTGTTCCGAAGTCCACATGAATTAAAATCAATGTTTTCTCCAGCGACTCCGGACTGTTGACCAGTTGAGGTCCTTAACAAAATGAAGGCCTAGAAAATACAACTAATCAGGGAAACATAATGCTCTCCTCACCTTTCCCCTCAATTTACCTCTTAACAAGTTTGTGAAGGACCACAAGCTCTCGCCGCAGAGCAAGAAAAGCAGACAAAACCAAATCAAGAAAATACATTAGTCGCAGCCCTATTTCCAAGCAGCCAACCATCAATTCCGCAGGCTTATATATTCTGCTAAACCACGGACACAGCCCCATATGTCAGCCCTTAGCAGACATGTGAAATGCAGTGGATTTTCCATCGAGGCCTGGGGATTATTAAGAAGTTGAGCTTGGAAGAGAGGACGACCACATGTTTCTTGTTGAGCCCTGACCGGAAAAAAAGGGGAAGAAAGTAAAAATGAGTTGATACACAAGGCATTAGTGGTTAACCAAGAGCTAATAAGGGAAAAAAAGAACAACAATGAGCTCAGATGTGACCGTTTAAATGTGCAGTTTAAGATTTCAACCCCTCCTAGCTGCACAATTACCTCGTGGTTTAAAAGTCCATTTGAAACGAGCTCAACAAGATCAACTTTTTTGTACCTGTGTGATCTAAATCGAACCCCCCATCAAACTAAAACGTCAAATTTCCTCAGAAGGAAATCACAACAAAAGCCTCATGTATAAAAACTCCATCCACGGCCTCACATTAGTGGGACTCTCCTGCGGCCAGCTAATAAATCCTACAAAATAAAAGAGTCTTTCATTTTTGCAACCACCCCCCTTCCCCTCCTCATCCCAGGTGTTAGATGATGGATGATGAGGTCAGGGAGGCACGGATCACATGGCAAGGATCAGAGAGGAGCTGGGTAGGAGACATGTTGAATCCGTCTAGCTGAAATCAGGTCCATGTGTCCTCCAGAGCCCAGTTATCCTATAAATGAACTTTATTGAGGCAACAAAGTGCATGGACCTCTGCAAAAACATTAAAGGGGTGAGCAGAGGTGACCAGTCCAGGGTGGCTAATGAGAAAAAAAATGGGGTTTTCTATGGCGTTCCTTTAAAGGTACAAGCTGAAAAAAAGCACAGCCAATGCAGCCACTAGTAAACTGAGAATATCTCAGCTGCCTCCCTGCAGTGAGTTTAACAGATTTAGAACTTTACGCTTTATTTCATGTTGTTTCCATGGCGATACTTTAAGTTTAAAGGAATAGTTCTCCCAAAAATGAAAATTACCCTATAAATTTACTTACCCATAAGCCAGTGTTTCTCAACCACGTTTCTGAAGGCCCACTAGCTCTGCACATTTTCCATGTCTGTTTAACTAAACACACCAGATTGAGATCATCAGCTGAGACTGAAAAGCCTGTAATGGGTGTGACAGACAAAGGAGACATCCAATACATGCATTGTTGGTGGTTCTCCAGCAACATGGTTGAAAAACACTGCCCCCTAAGCCATCCTCAGTGTACAGTATATGGCTTTTTTGTCAAATGAACAGTTTTTTTTATTTTAAACCTTCCAAAAGCATTCCAAACATTGCATACAAAAATCGCTATATATTAAAGGGCACCTATGATGAAAATAATTTTTGAAATCTGTTTGGACAGAACTGTTAGTAGGTATACAGTAGTGTCCACAGTCATATTGGAGTGATAGAAACATAATAATTCTCTTTTTTTAAACTTCCTGAAGTTAAAATAGGATCCAAATCTCTCCCATTTTGTGGCTGACCACAACGTGATGTAGGAGTGTGGTTTCCTCACCTACCAATTTGATTGACAGCCGCGTATTAACATGTCTCTGTAGTAACACGTATAATCAGATCAACAAGACAGGTCGTGCGCAAAGCAACTGGGATTAAAAGATCTATTCAGCTCTCTGTGATCATCAGTCATCATCAAATGTGATCAAGAATGAGTTTTACAAGTTTAAAACATTTTTAAAACAGTGCATGTTTGTAATGAATTACAATGATTTTACCGTCTTCATACATTAAATACATCAAATAATCATTGGAAAAGTTCCTACTGTAGTATTTCTCACAAACGTTACGTGAGATCTGCTTTCTTTATGTCTGTCACTGTGCTGTTTATCTGATGCAGCTGAAACGGAGACTGTGGCACACTCTGACAAGCACATAGAAATGGTGGGCAGCGAGAACTAGCATTGAAGGCACAGGCAACAAAAACAGCGACATTGTGTCCAGAGCAGAAAATCCAATATTCTAAAAGGTATAATAAATAATCTGATGGGTGTTTTGAGCTGAAATCTTACAGACACATTCTGGAGACACAAAAGACTAATCTTAAACCTTGAAAAAGTTGTAAAATAGGTGCTCTTTAACACCCTAGGGGTGTATGGGTTAGTTTATGTGCATTAAAAAGCCACTATTCAGCACTATTATAAAGCATTGAAAATAAGATAATGAAAATAAAATTTTTACTCCAACAGTCTGACAGAAATGGCTTGAGAGTAAGTAAATTATGGGATCATTTTCATTTTTGGTTGAACTATTCCTTTAAGAGGAGGAGTATCTGATTACAAGTTTTGATTTGAAATTACATTCTAAATTCCAAACATTCTAAATCCCATGTGTGGGATGGTTCTCCCTGTGGGCCACAGAAATAACCGTTTGCTCATTGGGATAAGATGTTGAAAGAGATGAGAACTACCCAAAAGGTAAGGTAAAAAAAAATCTGATTCATCTGATTAAAATAATACAAAATAAAACGTGCTAAACAGATGAAAAAGGCACTGGCATGACATAAAGAGCTCTGTGGTCAAAGTGAGCTCGAATCACAATCTCAAGAGTGAGCTACTCACCACATTAAAGCAACATGAATGGGCTTGATCGCCCCAATCCCAGTCTGCCCACCTACCAGGGGGCCAGCTAAACAACAGGGTTATGCTGTGATCCTTATGGACGTGATTAATGGTAGAGAGAAGAGAACGAGAGGGGAGTGATGGGAGGATGTCTGGTTCTGCTTATGGTCCTGGAAATGAGATTAAAGGGAAAGCTCCAAACAGATTGAATTGTATTTGCCATAATTGCTGAGAACAGCTTATGCAGGGCAGGCCACAAATAACAGACTCATAAAAACAAGAGAGCTCGTAGGAAGGAAGGGGGAGAGAGGGAGTCAGCGCAAACCAAGAGCTATCGTTTAAGCAATCAAACGAACAACAACATCAAATTAATTAGGTGTGGGATGATTTTACAGTGTTGGAAAATGACCTTCAGCATCTTTAATAACACAGTGTTGTTTTTATTATTATAGGATTTGAATAAAACAAAATCTCTAATATCTTATTAAATCCTAAAAAAATAAAGTCTGAAAAATAAAGTCTGACAATTACTCTCGCTTCCTCTTTGCCTCTCTGTTAATCTATCCTGCCCTGGTGAAATAGTATCATGTAACATCTAACGTCTTGGAGATTGTGGTCCCTTTATAACCCAAAAATCTCCTTAGGCTATTCTCCCCCTTAGTTTACTCTGGAGCTTAGACTAGTAGATCTTGATTTGCTCTATAAGACTATTTAGGATAATTATCAGAATATAAAAAGTTTATTTAGCACTGTACTTGTCTATTATGAACAGATCAGAGTGAAATACCTTATTCTCAGAGATCAAATAGCTTGTAAAACAACCAACACCTTTTCTTAATGGCTCTTATGACCTTTCTGTAGACTTTAAATTTTTAGACATAAAATTGATAACATCTATTTTTTTATTTGGTTATTTCTCCAGAAACTACTTTAGATATTAAAACTTTTTACTCACTAATACATCTGCGGTTGAGCATTTGATTAACTCAAACTCCTCTACCTGTCAACTAAATCATAGTTGCTTCTTTTAGTTCTCTTACACTACCTGACAAAAGTCTTGTCGCCTATCTAAGTTTTAAGAACAACAAATAATAACTTGACCTCGAGTTGATCATTTGGTATCAGAAGTGGCTTATATGAAAGGCAAAGGCCTCTAGATTACGCTTATTTAACCAAAATAAAATATGATCATGCCTTAATTTTTAATTATTTAATTAGAATAGTAAGGTCTGACTTTGCTTAGAAAAGTCGTGTCACTTAACAGAAATAATGTCCAGTATAGAATATAAAGTCATGGTGCAGTGGAAACAGAATTAATATTGTGTATGACTCCCATGAGCTTGGAGGACTGCATCCATACATCTCTGCAATGACTCAAATAACTTATTAATAAAGTCATCTGGAATGGCAAAGAAAGTGTTCTTGCAGGACTCCCAGAGATTATCAAGATTCTTTGGATTAAACTTCAATACCTCCTCCACCTTACCTCAGACATGCTCAATAATGTTTATGTCTGGTGACTGGGCTGGCCAATGCTGGAGCACCTTGACCTTCTTTGCTTTCAGGAACTTTGATGTAGAGGCTGAAGTATGAGGAGCACTATCCTGCTGAAGAATTTGCCCTCTCCTGTGGTTTGTAATGTAATGGGCAGCACAAATGTCTTGATACCTCAGGCTGTTGATGTTGCCATCCACTCTGCAAATCTCTCACATACCCCCATACTGAATGTAACCCCAAACGATGATTTCCTTCATCAAACTTGACTGATTTCTCTGAGAATCTTGGGTCTATTCGGGTTCCAGCAGATCTTCTGCTGTATTTGTGATGATTGGGATGCAGTTCAACAATGATTCATCTGAAAAATCTACCTTCTGCTACTTTTCCAAATGATCAACTAGAAGTCAAGCTATTATTTGTCATGTTTACAACTGGGATCGACGACAAGACTTCTCAGGTAGTGTACACCTGCATGCAGACTTTGATACAGTTTGCCATTCTGTATGGTCATCTCGTCTGCTAGAAATTGGCAGTACTGACACTGTCTTACAGTGGCTAGGCTATTATCCCCTGGACAGGCACAGTTCATTAGTGTTGATAAATGCAATCTCATTGTCATGAATTTATCGAAAAGTGCTTTAAAGATCTGTTCTTAGTCCACTATTTTTCTTAATCTATACACTTAAAAGAATTACATTTGTTGTTTGTTCAAACTACCTATTCAAAATGAACTGAAACACAATTATTGTGGGCTTTTTAGGGACAACTTAATTGTTTTATATTCAATCCACTTAAATTTTTAAAAGTAAATTAACTTAATTCCTTCATGTTGTCCTAACTCAAATCTATTGTGTGGAATACAGAATTTTTTACAGTGCTTCTCTGGGTCCAATCACCAAGAATTTGCTGTACCCAAATTCTGACTAACTAGTGTGAGTGGTAGGCCTTTCTCTGTTTCCACTGCCAGGTTCTGGACCACAAGAAATGTTAGTTATTTCCTCACTCCAGACCTTTAAAACTGCTTTCAAAACTCACTTATTTATTTACAACATGGATTCTTAATTGATTGATTGTCTTCACTTTATGCTTTGTAACTCATCTGTATAGTGCATACAGTATTATTGCATCTCTGTTCACTAATTAGCTGTTCATGTTGCATGCTATTTGTGCACACTTCTGTATTTCTGTTGTCCATGTTGTATACCATTTGTGTACACTTGCATTTTGTCTTTTTTTTTTGTTTGTGTGTTTGTTTTCTATTTACCTTATTTAAAGTGTCCTTGGGTGTTTGAAGGGGGCTATACAAATTATACAAACATTATTATAGTGCTTGATATGCTGAAAAAGTACAACATAGGCTCGTTCTGAAAACATAGCCCTATATACATTTCTGGTGACCGCATATTATGTAGCCAGAAGTATTTATGGTTGCATTTTACCTTTAAAACGAACGATACGGGGCAGTAAGATGGTTCCTTTTCGAGCTTACCAGTTGACCACTTACCTCTGTATGGTGGCTTTTTTTGCTGTTATCAGTTTGTCCAGTTAGCTTGCCATCCATGTTGACAGACTTGAAACGCAAAGGAGTTGATCGATACGACGGGGTTTGAGTCAAGTCAAAAACGATTCCAAAAAGCAGTTACGACAAAAACATAAGAAACACTTGGTTAGGTTTAGGGAAGTGGGTGGGCGGGTCAATATGTGCTTTTGAAAACACTTGGTTGGGTTTAGGGAAGGAGGGTCAGTCGATCAGTCAGTTGACAGCAGCCTCTGGTGGATTTACGCAAGAACAGCAGGCAAGAATGGCACTTGAGAATGATATTTGAGATATATATATATAAAAAAAAAATAAATAAAAGTGTACACAGCGGCGTCTCGTGAGTTCGTGAGTTCGTGAGTTCATTTTCAGAATGAGCCTGGGTTGAAAAAGTGACAGATTACATCAATTGACACCGGACTCATTAAATCATGTTGGAAAAACTAATTGACATTGATTCTGTTAGATTAGCACATTCTCTACTTGATTTGAATACAGTAACAGAATCTTAGATGTTTATGGGAGGAAATGTCTTTTCTGTATTCTTAAAATAATTCTGTTTTAATGGAAAGTTAAACACCAAGGTGCAAATCAATGCAAACCACATGAGGAAAAATTAGCTCTCAACCTTGTTCTGATTGGACTTAAATAACATGTGCATTCACTTCAAGGAGAGCGAGAGAAGCTGGAAAGTCCTGTCAAAAGCAAGGTTCACTTCATAACAATCCAAGGCTGCTGGAATTAATCTTTATCATTTGCACAGAGTGAGTTTAGTCTAAAAGAGGCACTTTTATTGATGTTAGACTCAAACATTCGCAAAACAAAAAGAAAAAAATGAGTGAAATATGGTCGAAAAGGAGAAAAAAAAAGACTGATAATTGTAGGAGAACAGTTAGAATGTAATACTAATAAATAACAAAACTGTTATAATTAGTCATCCTGACAAATAGTATCAGTTAATACCAATCAAATCAAGTGGCACAAGGATGGTATTTGTTTTTAAATAAATTAAATCAATAATGAAAAGCCACGTTAACTCATTAAATCAATTGACCAAATCTGTTAGGAAATTCAATGAATAATTTGACTTCATATAGAGTTTACATGTAGAAAAAAAAAACACAAAATAAGAGTTGAACAGTCATGTTCTGAAACCTTAACAGTTGTGCCTTTCCATTCCAGTCCTGCTGAATTCTGCAAATGTTACCACAAACATGGCGTTCACTCATCAAAAGTAGTACAAAGCCTTGTAAAAGGTGATAGATATCAGATTCGGGAAGCATCAAATGGGAGAATTCCAAAATGCATCACATTCTCCTACATAAAACCACACATCAAACTTGGCCAGCCAAGTCACACCACTAGATGGCGATATCAGCCAGGATACAGGACCATGTAGAATAGTGTTATAAAAGTCCTCAGTGTTAAATGCTGTGATCATTCATGAGACGTGGTCTGTTGCTGAAGCAAAGCAATTTTGCATAAACACTTCTGTAGTACTACTTCCTATATCACCCAATCCAGTAGACACCCACTGACTCAAATGCATCACACGCATTTGAAACAAATGATCCAGTGTATAAACATGGGCCCAGGGCAAAACTGGAAAAGATACATAGAAAATGAAGCTGTAGTGACTTTTTATAATGACTTTGGACCACAACAATTACGAGATCCTCAAAAGTAGTGTGCGCACATGACATTTACTGCAGTAACAGTGCAGATTATTCTTACTGTTTACTGGATGTGCATGAACTTGCATGTAATAACAATTACTGTGTATTGCTATTTAACCACTATAGCACTTCATAAAATCTAGCTGGCCCAGGAACTGTTGCTATGCCCACCACTCCACTAAAGCCTCAAAGCTACTATCTGCTTCCTTTAACCAGATCATTACAATAACCATTGCAGTGAATACAGTAACGCTGGACTGAGAACAGCATGTTAAAAATCTCTCTAAAGGAGAAAAAAAAAAAACAGACACGTAGCTCAGAACAAGGCTATAAAAGTGGAGGGAGGGAATGTTCTTTAAACTGTAGTTAAGTTATTTCAACATGAAATAAAGAGGTACATGAGACTCAATCACTGTTAGTGTGCAGTTAACATTTTTTCAGCATCCCATACTTCTCATTGACTCTAAAGCATGTAGCAATGGCATACATACACAAGCAAATATGCTTATTCAAGATTAAATCATTATCCATTGCCTCTCATGTTTATAGTACATGCGCTTTTGGATAAGTTGAGCTACTATCTACATTACAGATTCAAATTGTTAATGCAAACACAACCGAACCCAATCAAAAAAATATGACTACAAACTGCACTGAGCTGAATGGGAGGTTACTGTGTGAATGATGAATTGGAGTCAGTGTAGTCTCAATGTGTTGACTTCAACACACAAAACCTTGTCTCATTCGAATGATCTGCAATAAGGCAGCTTGGACGTCTTCATCCATGTGACCCTTAAAGAAAACAAGAGAGTAGCATTCAGTCAATGTAAATCCATCTTACACAATCTTCTATGCAATTACATGCTATGAACTGAACACTGTTACAATGTAATACAATAACTGTATTTTCTTGCATTTTGTGATTTCTTCTATGGTTAAAAAAGATCATACACCGTTATAACCCTTTTAATAAATGGCCTTGAAAAGAGAGCAACATAAAAGGAAAAGCTGCTGGAAAAGAATTCTTCACACTCAAACACAATTACCTGTGCTGCACTGAGAAGATGAGTTCGATAAATTGAAACCACTTCTCTATGTTGCCTCTCAGCGTCCTGTTTAGATGAAAAAAAACAGACACATTAGGTAGTGTATTATAAGGTCTTGCAAGGTTAGATGGTTAATCCGTTTAACACAATACACCCTCAGTAACAACATTTCAAGCTGTTTACTTGAATACACACATAGACACAACTTAAAATAGCGAGGTAGAAGGTAGAACCCACAAATTGTATTCTACTACTTTTTACATTCACGCTTAAACTTCATTTATAATGTTGTACATAATTTACAGTACACTTGTTGTCCAGGGGTTGTTTTGGTGTTATGGGAAGGTCAAATGAGTAACTGGTGACAATGCAGAGGATTGAATCAATACTGCAAATGTTTTATTCATGCTATCATTCAAAAACTTGATCAACTTGAAAACCTGATAAAAATGACCTCTGTAAATTCAGCTACCTTAAAAAATAAATTAATTATATTTTAAAATGTATAAAAACAGAAGTTATTTTAAAACTGTTTCACAAATTTATCAAAAAAAATTATTTGAATTATTTATTGTTTAAATGTAACTTATATAGTCATTATAAAAACTTTCTATTTTTAATAATTATATAATCCTGCAGCTGCTCAGATGGCAACCTGAGAGAAAAATCTGTCCCTGTTGCCATACTATCAGCCCCAGTTCCTTGCTTATACTTTTTGGTTATTTATAGTACAGTGCTCAGCATATACAAGTAAACATCTCACAAATCTATTTTTGAATTCAAATTGTTAATAGGAAGCTTTACAATATTGTATTTCTGCATATACATTAGATTAGCGAGTACTGAAGCTAAATCTGGAGCTTATCTAACAAAATAACTTATGATAACGGTCGAAGAACTAGTACAGCCAAATGTATATGTTATAGAAAAATATTAAATACAAATTTATAAATAGGAAAAATCAAGAAAAGCAAAAAAAAAAAGCAAAACTTAAGTTGAAATTTGTAGGTTGTATTTTTTTTGTAATATTTTGCTTGAATCTTTGAAAATGTTTGGTGACTAAAATATTATTTTAATAAACATCTGTTTAATAAATCAGTTTTGATTAAATGCACCAAAATACATTGCCTATATTCACTAAGAAATGAATAAAAATATTCATTTTCAAAATGGGGTGTACTCATTCATGCCGAGCACTGTACATAAGGCTTTAGTATCCATTATAAATGCAAGTCAGTCAGTAAGGGAGTATATTTTTTAAGTCCAAGGTGTTGGCATGTCATATTTGTGGGCAATTACGAGCAAATCTACCAGTATGTATATGTGCACAGAGCTACTCACAGCCAGCTGCTGCTGGAGGCTCTTGACCTGGGCTTGGAGAGTGTCAATGTGTTGAGTCTGTCTCTTGTTGGGCGTATTGCCAGAATAAGCCAGCTGGGATAAGCCATTCAGAGCCTGTTTTAGCCTTTCAACATCTGCCAACAGCTCTGTGATCTGAAACAGAGAACACCTTGCTTATAATCGGACAAAATATTAGCCACTTACGGAAAAGGCTCTTCCACATAATAAATTAGTATAGATTTTAAATAAAATAAAAAATCTCACCCTTTTGTCTTTAACCTCAGTCTGCTCAGAGGACGCCTGAATCCTCTTCTGCAGTTCTCCAATGGTGCTGAGGGATTCCTCGTATCTCTCTTTCAGATCTCGGATCTCCTTCTCAATGGAGGCGCTCTTGACTTGCAGGGCCTCGGTTTCTGCTATCGCCCTCTTTTCACCCTCTCTAGCCTGGGTTGTTTCCCTGTACAGATCCTCGTACTGCTCATCCAGACCTGACAGCCGATCCCCAAGTTCGCGCACCTTCTCCTCCAGCTTGTGCTTTTCAGCTTTCAGCTCTGTCACCTGCTCTTCGTGGCTACGGAGGTCGTCCAGAGCGTGTGTGGCTCTGAGGAGCTCAGTCTGCAGAGTGGAAACATCTTCAGCCCTCTGCGCACTGGTTTCTTCCTCCTCCCGCAGGGCCAAGCGGAGCTCACTGACCTCACGCTCTAGAGCGTCTTTAACCTGGCTAAACTGGGCCTCTTCACAGCTCTGACTCTGAAGTTGTTTCTCGATCTCATGAACACGCTGGACCTCCAGTCTGTGAGCCTCACTTAAGCTCTTGCACTCCTTTTGTGCATCCTGCAGGCTTCCATTCAGAGAGCTCTGCATGGCCTGAAACTGCTCAAGATGGATAAACTCACTATTGAGTTTCTGCTGAAGACTCTGTATCTCAGAACTACACAATGCATTTTGCTCTTCCAGTTCAGCCCTCTGAATTGTAACCTCTTTATATTGCTGTTCCAACTCCACCAATTTCAGACTCAGCTCCTCCACCTGACCCTTGTAGTGATCCTCCACTTCTTTGTGCTTCTCGCCAGACACAAGCCCTGTATGAAGTTTCTGCTGCAACGACTCTATTTCGTCTTTCATTTTTTCATTCTCTTGCCTTTGGCTTTTCCCTACAGACTTTTCGTCAGTGTACATCTCCTGAACATTGGTAAGTTTATCTTTTAAATCCTTTAAAGTGGTGTTGAACTCCATTTCTTTTTCTTCCAGAGTGGTCACTGGCACAAACTTTAACTGCAGTGCCTCTTGAATAGTGTCCAGCTCTTTCTTTTGTGCTTCGATTTCCTTGTGGAGCTTTGATTCACTCTCTTGAGCAGACTGGTACTTTGAGTAGGCATCTTGAGCTCTTTCCTCTGCTTCTGATAAAGCTTTGCTCATTGTGCTTTTCAACAACTCATGTTCCACAAGACTGACATATTCATTGTCTAACTTGGCCTGCACTTTCTTAAACTCTTCTTTCAACGTAGCATTTCCTTCTTTTGCCTGCTGTAACTCCTCGTCTCGAACTCTACAATCGTCTACCAACTTTGCAATTTCAATCTTAGCTTTCTCCAAAGCCTCCTCCAGCTCTGTCTGCATTCTCTCGTACTCCTCCTTTGTGACAAACTTTGTGTCAAAGCTCTGCTTCAGTGTTGCCTTTTCAGCTGCCAAAATCTCAAGTTCACCGACTTTCTCCTGGTATTGATCTTGTAGGCTTTTAAAAACTCCTTCTAGTTCTGTGTTGCGTTCTGTGAGTACAGCCATCTCACTCTCATAACGTTCACAAGGTATGTACATGCTCCTCAAGTTAGTAATGCTCTCACAAAGAGAGGTTTTCTCCTCCTGCAGCTTCCTTTGCTGCTCCTCAGCCTGTTTGTTCTTCTCTGTCTCCTCTGTTAATCGAATCCTCAACTCCTCTACAGCGAGTCCCATAGACCTTTTCACATCCTCGTGGTTTTCCAAGGTCACAAACTTGGTCTTCAGATTGTTGCCGAGTACTTGCAGCTGCTCTCTGAGCAGCTCTCTCTCATCCTCACCTTCTTCCACTTCACATATTAACGACTGACACTTTGAAGTCACATCAGCAAGTTTCTTTTTCAGGGTTGAGTTTTGCTCTTCTAGACCAACCCGCACTCGCTCGTGCTCTTGAAGGGGAACGGATTGCCGGTCATCCATCGCACGATGGAGCTCTGCCACTTCCTCCAGCACACGGTCATAATCTTCCCTTAATTCAGCCAGCTGTAGCTCCTTCTCGTCAACAGCATTGGTAAGAAGGTTCTTCATGTTGTCAAACTTCTCTCCAGCAACCATTGTGGTCAACCTGACTTCTGCAGTATTCACTTGACTCTCCATGTTTAAGAGCATCTCCTCCATTTCTTTGTGGTCCGCTTGCATCGCACTCAGCTCTGCAGTGAGCCTCTCAACCTCCACAGCCAGAAGCCCTTCACTTTTCTTATACTCCTCCAACGCTTTCTCACTCTGCTTCAAATGGTTCCTGACCCGTCCAACCTCAGCAGAAGCTCCTTCATACTTCCCCTTCACCTCATTCATCTGTGCTTTAAGGTCATCGACAACTTGGTTATTGAGATGCTCCTTTACCGCCACCACATGAGCCTGAAGCTGTTTCACCTTTGACTCTGATTCTATCATTCTTTTCTGCACATCTCCCATGGCTTCTTCCAACTCCTGTATCTGCTGATCCGACTCACGCTTGATGGTCTCACACTTCCTAGTCACCTCCTCACAGTCTTGAGACTTGCTTGTGAGAGCCCTTTGGAGGTGGACCACCTCCTCTTGTGCAGCTTCTTGCTGCCGGCGGACAAATTCAAGCTCTTGGCGAAGAGTTTCAGAATCATCAGGGACAGGCCGAGAAAGCTCCAAAGGACGTGTCAAAGATAGAGATGCTCCTACAGGCTGCAAGATCTGAATAATAAAAAAAGCCACTGGGCATTATTATGATTATCAAATTACATTATATATAAATAATTACATCTCTGCACTTGTGTGATTTAAGTGAATATTACTAAGTGGAAAAAGTTTTACTTTATATCGTAACTTTTTTGAAAGTAGGTTAAAATAAAGTCTGTTGCTTTCTTTTTTTTTTTTTTTAAATGAACGCATATTCTGTTTCTAAGGATTAATATATAACAAGAGCCTGTATTTTTTGAGAACTATCTGCATGCACATTAACCGAGATATCAGAAAGGCCAGGTACCCAGCAAAAACATATTTAACTGTAGCAGTTAAAAAAAATATTCTTCACATTTTATTAAACAAGATGTGATTTTACAAAGTTTTTTTACATATTCTGTAAAGAAATTTTATTTGGTAATTTGAATTAACATTACTTCCAATAATAGACCATTTATCACAATTGCATGCCTCACAAAAAAATGACAATAGTTCTTCTTAATCTTTTTTTCAAATAAGTTCACAAAAATAAATAAATAAATAAATAAACAAACAAACAAACCACTTTCTAGGCTAGATACTGAGTCAGACATTGGGTCCTAATTTATTTGGTGCATTTTACCCTCTTAAAAAAGAAAATAGGTGAGAGTAAAGAAGTTTCTTGTATTAATGTGACAACAAAATTGCATCCACCACATCTGCCCAAAAGCTGATCCTGGGTATAGCATGTCCGTTCAGAGAACAGAGCTAATAAATCATAAATCACAACCTGTCTGACACTGCAGGCTATGGAGGTTGAAATGAAAGAGAGCAACTTATCTGACTGCCACCGCCTCTCCTAAGCTTAACACAGCTGACACAGCTGGTCTGCATTACTGAACATATTCAGAGGAAAAAAATATACCTAAAATACCAAAACTTTGAATAAATAGTGTGTAAAGCTTGCGCATGCTCAGCAAACCTTTAGAATCAGCTCATGATTTTTCATTTTTAGTCTTGAGGACAGCAACATCTCAGTATAAAAATTTTCTCAAAACAGACAGAGAGCATACCATACTTTAAAGGCATGCTTTAACCTCAATTCCAAATTTATCAGTCTTTTAAAATATTTTATATATATATTTTTTTTTTTATTTTATTTTATTTTTTTTTATTTAGCAGCAGCGCAACAGTAATATTAGGTACATTAATATATTAAGTCCATAACTGTTAATTTAAATACTCTAAATTTCAAGTTGCTCCCATGAATGCTTTGGAGGTAGTTAACTTGATATATAAATGGTATATAAAATAAATATATTTTTTGCCCTTGGCTATTAAAATATTTGTTTTTAGGAAGCTCACCTGTGCAGAGTCCAAGCTGTGTGACTGTCGAACTAGCACATTGTCTTTTCCTGCAGAAAAAAAACAAACAAAAGAAAATAAACACACACATGAATGCATTTACAGTGCAGTTTACATTGAGGTCTCTAATACCAAGGGTTGTACTTTATTACAGTCTAAAAATCCAGATTTCGAAGACTAAATCACCTTTGATCACAGACTGGCCAGGGTAATCTTCCTGTAAAACAAAAAACATGCAAATTTATTCAACTATTCATCAAATTTGGACCATGATCTGCTGGATCTGGATTTAACGAGCAGCAGCGCTTGATCAGCATCTCGCAAAAAAAAAAAAAAATCTTTAACTCACCAAATGGCTCCTTTGCTGGACTCTCACAGTCTCTATGGCTCTGGCTCCCTCCTCTTTCTCTTTGGCAGAAAGTAAACGCTTTAGCTGTTCCTTCTGGTGTACAAAAATAAACATGCATATTTAACAGCATCAAGCATTCAATCTTTAAAAGTAAAAACCTACAACCAACGTATAATTGATGACAATAGGCAAGATCACTATAGTAGAAAAAACACATGAATTACCTCCTTGTGTATGTCCTCCACTGTTGTCTTCTCCTGATATAGGACAGGAGAGAAAGAATGATATAGAAAACATGCATTACACAAGATGTCTGTGGAACTACTGCAATATGCAGAAATAACTGCCTGCTCAGTTAAATACAGTATAGATGAGGCTAGATTTACTGCAGTGCTGAAACATCTGCTTAAGACACAGGCTTCTACATAAATTGGGCAATTATTAAACAACTGGAAAAAAGGCCACCTGGCTGAGTTGTTGCTGAAGCATGTTAACTTTATCAAGCAGAGTTCTCTGTTCCTGGTGGAACTTCTTTAGAGTCTCCTGCTGGCTCTCATTCTTTTTCTCCAGGTCCTAGAAAAGGCAAAAACACAATCAATTGCAGACAAAGTCACTGAATGTCAACTAACTTCTATTAATACAGAAAATGTCTATGGCCAACCCTAATAATAAAGTTACAGAATGCATCAATGAACATGGTAATGTCACTGTATAGAATCTGTCCTGTTTAAGAAATAACACTTGGTTAACTAACAATAATCATGGGGTGCGTCTCAATCTGTTCCCAAGGTTGTGAATCAGTAGATAGTGTATACAAATTCAGGCACTGTTAAGGGCAGTAATGTGCTTGGCTCACTAGATATTGGGACACCGATTGTTACATGAGACAATATCTATACACAAGTTTTTGAATAACAACATGACTGATTTTTTTATGATATTTATTGTCTGATTTAAGTTTTAAAGTACATTAGGATAGATAAATAATTGGGCTGTTTCATATACTAGCAACATCCCAACCATTAATCATTTATAAATGTTTACTAGATTGTTGTCTGCCTATATTCATGCACCTATTGTAACTATGCTAATGTATTGTTAAATATAAATAGATCATTTCTATTAAAAAAACAACAACAATTAAATTAAAAAACTCAATTTAGTTCAAGTGAATCATGCTTCAGAATTCCTTTAACTGCCCCACCAAGAAAACATTTTTTGGATTGGATTTCTTAACTTCTAATGTCACTAGTTAACACACTCAGTGCATTTTTTTTCCGACACATCCCATAATTTCTAAAATATCAACCTCTACCAAATAGTAGATGTTCGTTTATGGTAAAAGTACCAGAATTAATACCATGTTATACCATGAAAGTCTAAAAAAATATGAAGTGCAAGACCAATTTCTTTAAAAAACATCTAAATAAAACTTTTTTAAATACTACAGTACATCATCTTTATTTTTTGAAGTATGCCATAACATATTTCAGATTTTCATTAAACATGCTTTCTTATTTTTTTCTTTACAATAAAATCTAAATCAAGCATAGAAGTGCAACAGGGTTATGTTTGTTTGCTTTTTTTTTGTAAACCAACAATGCTGTGTGTGTAAACCATTATTTACACAGTCAAAATATGGTCAACCGTTTGGTGAAGGCAGTTAAAGGGTTAAGGGAACAGTGATAACATTGATGCTCCCTGATTTTCACAGTGCATTGTGGGACTTTTCAGAGAGTGAATGTTTCAGTGCACTGGATAAGTTTAGAAATTGAGACAGCCCTTAAAACAGCTGACCTCCTGACCAGTGCTCTGTCTACTGAACGAGAAAACTGACTGAAATGCACCATGGAAATAATTGGCCCTTACCTGTATTATCTTCTCACGGTTAGAGGTTTCAGACACCATCTCAACGGACTGCAACTGGCACAGACAGAAAATTATAAATGTTAAAGATGGCTTTTTTTAAACTATGCATCTCATAATATGAATAAATGTAAAAAATTAACTAACAAATATCCATGAAATAGCTTTTTTAAATCATTCAAAGACTGAAAAATGCTACTGACAGAAATAAAATGTGGTTTTGTTATATCATTTTAGAGAATACTACTATTTGAGTGCTGCTCCATATACACTTCTGATAAACAGCAATGCTAAAAAATTTGTAGGTGAAGTTTATTTCTGCCTAATAACTATGGCTTCAACTTAAAAGGTTTTGACGCACATTTAACACCTTCAGGTATTTTTTTGTTTGTTACAAAATTACACTGTGCATACACAAGTAACATTCTTGAACTTCAGGATGAGAAGGATGTTCTAATTATAAAATAAAAAAAAAAGAGTTAAATATGGTTCATTTTAGGCCTGCACACTGTCATTTCAGCATCAATATTGTAATGTGATTATTCACAATAGTCATATGGAATAATATGCAATGTTGAGTCTGGAATATAGTTTATCATTTGCATGTGCTTTTGTAGCCTGTGACTATAATGATGATGATTTTATACAATGGAGACTATACAGTATTACTTTACATTTTATTATTCAATTACGGCGCCTGAATACTGTTAGACTTCTCAGAAAACCTTTTACTGTATTTATCTATGCTTGTAGATTGTTTATATCTTATGCAGATCCATTTACACCATAATCAAACAGAATCATCATAATCTATCTAAAATAGTAAACTCTTTCAAAATACAGCTATTCAAGTCATCTGGTGAAGTTGCATTTATTTTGCAATATATAAAAATCGCAGGAAAGCAAAATATCGCAATGCCACATTTTCCAATATCGTGCAATTCAATTCAATTCACCTTTATTTGTATATCACTTTTACAGAGTAGATTGTGTCAAAGCAGCTTCACATTGAAGATTATAGTAAATTGAAACCACTTTTCAGTGTTTAAGTTCAGTTCAGTTTAGCTCAGTTCAGTGTGGTTTAATAATCACTACTAAGAGACCAAACACTGAAGAGCAATTCCATCAATGCAGCCCTAGTTCATTTAGTGCTGAAATGTATTTTATCCTACTTTCTTTGAACACTTGGTGGCAGTAATGTGTAAAAGTTTATACAGTACTGCAGTCAGATTAGCGCATTAGGACGGTGAACTGGCTATGTGATAAGGAATTATATTAGCCAGAACTAATTTATTTTCCATTTAATATGATAGATGCACAAGTGTTGAAATGAGAAACAAAGAACTAAATTGCTCTCTCTGCTCATCAATCATAAATCCCATTTGTATGATTCCAGTATCGCTGCTCTAGACGGCTTCATTGAAATTGCAATGAAGGCAGCCTTTTTCTCGGCGCAGAATGTGTGAGCAAAATATATCAGTCTGTTTGTGAGTCAGTAATGAAACTCCAACACCAATAGAAGTTAACTAGCAAGAGAGAAAAAGAGAAAACCTTGAGGGAAAAATGTGGGCTTTTTCTAAAGAGATAGTTAACCAAAAATTTAATTCTCACATTTTATTCACCCTCAAGAGGTTCCAAACACTTGTTTCTTTATTCTGTTAAACACAAAAGAAGAGATTGCGGAAAGCTGAAAAATGGTAACCATTGACATCAATAGTAAGTAAAACAAATACTATGGAAGTCAATGGTTACAAGTTTCTAGCTTACTTCAAAATGTCTTCTCTTGTGTTTAACAGAAGAAAGACAAATAGTTTTGTAACAAATAAAGGTTGAGAAAATGATGAAAAAACTATCAGTTATGGGTGAACTATTTAATCTATTTAAACTCATGAATACCCAAATAAGAAGAAAAGTGAAAATGCTGTGTATACCTGTCTCTTTTTCAGTTCCATCTTTGCGACCTCTTTTGCTGTGAATACAAATGAGTAATGTTTAATTAGCAATTCCCTGAACATAGGACGCTGATTTACCCTCGGGAACTATGGTATATAGCTTGTACTTTTCATTTTGAAGCATTAAGCTGAAAAAGAGCTGCTCTACGCTCTTGTCAGTGAGCATTTGTCACAAGCTCTTGGGGCTTTGATCTCAATAACCTTACCACCTGATAAAGGCCTTTTCAGACAAAAGTGATGCAACAAAGTAATGTGAACTGCAGGGGGGGAAAAGGATTAAAAACTGCTGGAAAATTGCATTCAGCAGATATACACCAAGAAAAGCTGAATTTTTCATCAGCTTCAATGAAAGGTTTCACAATAAATAAATAAAAAGTATACTTAAATGAAGAATAAAAAAACACACTTCAATGCAAAAGATAATGGAAGGGAACAATGGTAAAAAGAAGGTAAGAAAGGGATCTGGTCACTGATAATGGCAATCTGCCGTTCAGTTATTATCAGCAATTTCTTGGTATATCACTTCTTTCTGCTCTGCTCATTTGTTGCAGATATGGCTATTTGGTGTGCTTGTACTGGACAAATCACCTAAAAGCTTTTCAGCCTGTGAAGCTGCAATGAGCAACTATATAATATAACCAGCTTGATTTTGCCCTACTTCATACTCATCCACTGTCTGTTTTAAAATAAGCACTTTTACTCTAATCTACACCTCGAATGTCCAGTGTATCAGAGTTCTGTTCTGATGTGACAAACAGCTCATGACACCAAGAATAAAATGCAACAGCCCATAAAATTGCATGTCCAATCTCATTTCCAGTCACTTGGTAATATGGCTGATGTTAATATAGACCATTTGGAGGGATGTAAACAAAAACAATATTCCCAACTTATTTCCTGTTTTACATTTTCAATTTCTATAGCTTCTGAGACTCTAAAAAGGGCCACATATTGATAAATAGTGTTATGATAGCTGTTATAACATTAAGTTATGATTAAATTGCCTCGTTACAGTTATGAAATAGTTTGATAACAAGCAGGAAATGTTCATAGGCCAATGACATCACCACATTGAAATGGTCTATACAATGTTTGATCTAGTATTATTTCTGTCTTTAGCTGGTAAACCAGAATGCTTTTGTTAGTTGTACATTTGGCAGTTCAGTTAATGGCAATAATTTTTCATTAGTACAGGGCCACAGTGCTGTCCATTTGAATTTCTTTCACTTTTGCACATTGCTTTAAAATTTACTTACCTTTTACTTGCCCTCAATTTCTCATTCATTCATTCATTCATTCATTCACTTTCTTTTCGGCTTAGTTCTTTTATCGATAAGGGGTCGCCACAGCGGAATGAACCTCCAACTTATCCAGAATATGTTTTTACACAGCGGATGCCCTTCCAGCTGCAACCCAGTACTGGGAAACACCCATA
>CAIGQZ010001108.1:18656496-18705499 GCA_903798205.1 Danio tinwini
CACACACACACACACACACACACACACACACACACACACACACACCAATTTAGCTTATTCAATTCACCTATAGCGCATGTCTTTGGACTTGTGTGGGAAACCACAGCACCCGGAGGAAACCCACGCAAACATGGGGAGAACATGCAAACCAGGGACCTTCTTGCTGTAAGGTGACGGTGCTACCTACTGCGCCACCCGCCCTCAATTTCTTCCAAATCTTAATGCATTTCTTTTTTCTGATAAACCTAAAAGAAGATATTTTGAAGAAAGCTGGAAACCAGTAACCATTCACTTCCAAAGTAGAAAAAAACAAATACTATGGAAGAGAATGGTTAGTTTTCTTCAGAATGTCTGCTTTTGTTTTCAACAAAAGAAAGAAACCAATTGAGGGCAAGTAAACAGAATAAATGTACATTTTTGTGACAAGTGAAAGGTGAGGAAAATGACAATTTTCAGTTTTGTGTAAACTAGCCCTTTAACATTGCAGACCTACGAGAGAGACATCATAAAAACAGGAAGAACTAAAACCTTTGGCAGCACTGTCCAGGTAACTCTTGACAAGAGAGACCAGCTCCTGGTTTTTGCTGAGTCGTGCATAGTGATAACTGTCATGGCTGAATCCATCCACAGCAGTGACATCAGCTCCATGTTTCAACAAAACATCCACGGCATCCTTACAGGCGTACTCACAGCCCAGAATCAATGCAGTTCTGAGAAAACAAAGTGAACAAACAAATCTTTAAAGATAATTGCCAATGACACCAAAACACTGCATTCAAAAACCAATTTATTGATGTCTCTAAAATTCTCTAGACAAGAACACAAATACAGTTTATATTCCTGTATCCACAGAAGTAAGCTTTGAACGTCTGAGACTTTGGCCCCATTTACACTACTACGTTTTAGTTTTAAAGTGGCGTTTTAGAATGACAATGATCCACGTCCACACACTGGCGTTTCTGAACAGCTCTCAGTCCACACAACACTGCTGAAAATGCACATCACATGACGACACACACTCCGGCATGAGCTTCAGCTTATGTGGACGTCTGAGCTCCAGGCAGTCAGCGGATGCTTTGACCACACCTCCTCAGATAAGAGTAGCGCACCACGGACAGCTTATTAAGGATCTTCCACTGGATCTCCTCTCACTATAGTTGTTAACCGTGATATTTAATTAATTTTTTCTTTATCTAACGACTCTTGGGTCTTTTGAGTCTATTACTTGTTCTCAGGTAACGCGTTTTGGCTGAGCGCAAAGATAAGTAAATATATTAATTTGTATAACCACGTACATTGATTCTGCACATTTGACTGATTACTTGCCTTTATTTCCTATATTGTATTAACTTATTGTACATTATAGTTTTATAATGATGATTATTGATTATTAAAACTGACATTCAGCCAAAGAGACAGGGTATGTTTCATATTTTTCAATAAAAATGAAAGGAAGCAGTTATGTTATAGGCTCTGTTTTGTTATAAATATGCATACAATGAAGTTGACGGTCATATAAATATGTAGCTACACGACGCCTCAACATTTTGTTTGTTAAAGTTAATAAACAATGTAGCCAGGGTGATGTGAATGTTATAAAAGTACAGAGTTCCCTTTTAAGATTTAACTAACGTGCCCTCGGGAGTTCGTTTTCTATATCAAACTTGCGAAGTCTGAACTTAAGGAAAGGGTGCAAGACTGAACTTTATGCATTTAATACTGAGAAAAAGCTCCAATAAGATTGGCAAAGGTCTGCAACCCCACCTCCATTTTCAGATGTCTCCTTTCCCCCCCCATCCACACAGACATGCAACAGCAGCGTTTTAAAACCAAAAAGGCCTCTTCAGCATTTTCAAAATGATACATTTTCAAGGTTTGAAAAATCTGGGCTAGTGTGGATGGAAGGCATAACTGTAGCAAAACTTATGAGTTTTAAAACTAAAATGTATTAGTGTAAACAGGGCTTTAGATTCTTTATCTGCTATAAATAAATAACTACAGAATTTTAAAAGTCAGTGGCTTTCATTTAAGTTAAAAATGTCTGTGATATGACAAAAACAAAGATAGATGAAGTAAAAAGATGACAGGAAATTCAACAACTGAATACAACACAAAACAAGCCAATAAAGACCAATTACGGAGAAATATGATGGTGATATTTACTTATTCTGTTTGTCTCTGACTGTGATGTCACTTCCTCGCTCTAACAGCAGCTGACAGATGTGTGGATGACACATTTGCGTGGCGAGCACCAATGGGGTCCGACCGTCCTACAAACAAACACATAAAATGCACGTTTGCATCAGCTCAAACAGAGAAGACATAAAAGGCATCATCTGAGAGAACATTTGAGGAGAAAGTGCATTTGAGGTCAAGTAAAATAAAACACAGAACATGTTCAGGTGAAAAGAATGAGATAATATAAAGGATACATATTAACTCACAAAGTCGCTGGCATTAACTGATGCGCCACTGTCACAGAGCAGCTTCACGCTGGAGGAGCAGCCGGCCATAACTGAAAAGACAAACAATAATAATATTCCTAAACATTCCCCCAAGCATCCAAATTAGATTCAGTAGACCAAGCTAACATCACACTCACAAAAAAAAAATAGTGATGTATAAATCTAAAAACCTCCACTGGGCATGGAGCTTTATATCTTACATGAAAGCCTTCTGAGGGAAATAAATTCATGAACTACATCTTACTGATTACAACACAAATGAATCTCATTCAAGCATTCATCCACTACCTATTTCCTCTGTTTTAGGAGAAAAGAAACAGAAGGAATAGTAGAAACCAAAGGATAAGGAAAAACTGAGGAAGAGGTAAAACCACCAGGTGGAAAAAAGGTCTCTCTAAACTTCCAATAAAATATCTCAACACACAAAACCTTTTGCTTACCAGCATCATGTAAAGCTGTTCTTCCCTGCAGGTCCACATTTCCCACTGGGCAATTGTGCTGAAAGGACAAAACAGTGGTCACACTCACAGTCAGGCCATTCACAAACACTTCATGCCAGTTAAGCTTTAAAAGGTCAGAGGATGAGTCTAAACTTTCACAAACATCTCTGATGAACCAGACTGAAATGGGTGTGTGTGAGATTCTGCTTTGCAATAATTCTGAAACCAGGTCAAGAAAGGGAGAGTGTTGCTAAGATACTGGCTTCGGTGGTCTTCGATCCCGCCACCCTCTGTGTCCTCTTTTTCCTAAATCTCTTTTACTCTCTCCATATATCACTCTCTGTGCCCTAGTTTCCCAAACCTAGCACTTATTTCAGTTTTCGCTCCATCCAAAAAAAAAAAAAAAAAAAAACAATTCCTCTGACTTCAGCCACTATAAAAACCCCTTACGCTCTAGCAACAGCCGCCAAAACCAGTAGCAAGGTCACATGGTCCTGCTGGCTAACTGTGTCCTGGGTAACTCTAGGAGCCGGGATCACATTGCACATGATGACGGCATAGAAAAATAGACTGCAGGTTACAGTATGGGCAGCCTGTCAACACTGAAGACACCCGGAAAATGCTCTCATCCAGTAACTCAATGTTGTCTGCACAAGCACTCTATATAGCAGTCAGGGCACTGGCTGGATGAATAATTCCACGCAAAGGCGCCAGACAAACATGTACGCTCGCTTTTTTATAATTAGCCAGATTTCTGCTCCCTGTGAAACAAGCAATTAACACAAACAAGGCATGGAGACAAAGATGCCGTTGTCAGAATCATTAACAGGGAAGTGATAGGAATCATCTTAATTATCTCGAGCGACATCATTCACATAGACAGGTTTTTACCCTCTTGCGAAATTGTGTGCGCAAGATAATTCGTTCAAATTAAAAAGCGTATCTGTAAACAAGCTCTGCTCGATTTGCCTTCAAACAGCATAATTTCCTCATAATCAGGATGTCAGGTTCAAGCATTATGCAGCTGAGTTCAGGTCATCGGTTTCTGCTTCGTGAAATAAGCACTGAATTTGCTAATGAGCCTGTGGGCTGGAGTACAAGTAATAGCAATGAAAGTTGAAAGCAACTGTTGAAAATTTGAAAAACAAGCTGCAGCATTTTCTTGTACAGATAACAAAGCATATTCAAAGAGAATATGTCCAAATATTAATATGGAGCCCTAGACCACTAAACCAGTCTTAGGCATATTTTTGGCTAGTGGTGTAATGGATCACAAATCTCATCATTCAGAACACATTATGGTTTCTTTAGTCACAGATTGGACCATTTTTTTTTAGATCAACCAAAAAGGGTAGGAGACAAAGGCAATTTGCTTTCCAATTATTACAAAAACAGCACTGCAAGACACTTTTGGTTTTAACACACAGAACGTAGAACCTGTACTTTTATTAAAAAAATAAAATTATGAAATAAACTGTTGAATAAATATAAACAATAAAATACTCAGTACTGTGAAAAATTCTGTTACTGCTACTGTTGCTAATTAAGCTAAATGTAAAAAATCTAACGTTATAATTTTGCTATACTCATATTTATTTTTAATAACATTAATAATTATAGATTATTAGATGAATAATAATTCTCATTTGCAATAAATGACTCAGTTATTCACTCATAAAACTTAATGTTTCATTGCTAGATGGATCATTTATGAATAATTATTCAGTGGCATATTTTTAATGGCTGGTTGTTTAAATAATGTAATTGATCCCTACAACTTTTATTTTTGAGCGTCAAGTTAAATGCATATGACAGTGATTTTAATCTTTACCATAAACATCAGTGGTTATATCTAAACCAGAGATGTCCAAACTAGGGCCCGCAGGCCAAAGTTTGCCCATGGTAAGCTTTGATTTGGCCCACCATCTCATCTAAAAAGGGAATGATGGGGAGCATTGGGGAGAATCCTTTTAACAGCGATTGCCATTTTGAATTTAACATAACCTTTTTGTCTGTTTTATAGTTTTACAGCAAACTGAAATTAAGCATTTCAATTAAATGTTTTAAATAAATCGGATTTGTAAATGTAAATGTAATGTAGATTGTAAATGTAATGTATGTAAATAGGCTACTGTCTCTCGACAGACAGAGGACAATGCACATAACATCGCGAGCAAATCAACGCAAAAGATGGACTTGTGTTGCTATTTGGCATTGAACTCCATTGTGTAACAAATGTGATTGCTTTTGTTTTTACTGTAATAAGTTCATTGTATATTATTTATCTATCTATATATCTATCTATCTGTCTATCTAATTATACTACATTAGTTCATATAAAGCAATGTTTTTTATATTAGGAAAATACATCAGGAAATTACCCATGGCAACTTTAATATAATAATAATAATAGGGCTGTCAATTGATTAAAAAAATTAACTAATTAATCACAATCTTTTTTGTGATTAATCATGATTAATCACGAAAGTAATTAATCATGATTAATCACAAATAAAAATAAAAAATCCAAAATACAGGCATTGCAAACATGGTAACAATAATAATAAAGTACTGAATATAAACAATTCGTCACCTTGGAATTAAGGTTCTATCTGCATTCCTAATAATTTTGAGATATTGAGCTTCAAGGTTTTTGCATTCCATTTAGCAAACAGTATGTGTGTAACATTTGTTTTTTTAAATAAAACTTTAAAAAATGTAAGCAACTTATAAAAAAACATCCCATAATGTAAATAAGTTGTCATGCCAATATGAATATGCCAATAACTCAATTTTGACAAAAATGTCAGATAGAACCTTATAATTCTAAGGTTACAAAATGTATTCATTGTAAAGTTGTACTGCGAGTTGATTATTAATTATAAAGTAGAAGAGAGAGAGAGAGAGAGAGAGAGAGAGAGAGAGAGAGAGAGAGAGAAGAGAGAGAAGAGTAGAGAGAGAGTACAGAGAGAGTAGTACAGCGCACTTCCTTCAGGTGATGCAACCCTAATTGTTTTATATTGAAACTTTCCTTCTAAAAGTGCTTTTTTTGGTCTTATCCATATTTCTTTGCACATTAAACACAAGCAGGGCCGGAGCAAGCTGAACTGGCGATCTAGGCGAACGGCGATCACGCTGCGCTCAACCCGAAAGTGAAAAGTGAGGACCAGGGGGTTGGCTCCCTATTCTGCCACCCAAGGTGGCCGCCTAGGTCACCTCTATGGCCCTGAACACACGTCGGCCACAGAAATAATAAAAAACTGCAACTGCGTTAAATGCGTTAATTTTTTTACGTGTTAAATATTTCAAATTAATCACGTGCGTTAACACGCTAATTTTGACAGCCCTAAATAAAAATAATAATATAATTTGCTATATTTACCTCTGACCCACAGCACTCAATCTAGTTTGGTTTTTGGCCCTTCATAAGAAAACGTTTGGGCGCCCCTGATCTAAACTAAAAACTGTTATCCCAGTACTTCTGTGTTATTTGACTGTTTGTAACTTCATAAACTCAAAAGACTAAAGACTGAATCTCTTTCTTGTTTTTTGAATGCGATTCGAAGGATTAATAAACATGCAAATCACTATCATTTATAATTTATCTTGTGTGGGTGTTGAGATCCCGATATTTTCATGATTAATCGTGCAGCTTACACTGAATGCATTAATGCAGGCTAAACAAGTAGAGACAGAAAACACCTTTAATAACCTAAGAAACCCTTCACATCCCGAATAACCTACCACAATTTCTTCTGTCATCATTATATTTTACAGGAAAGCCTAAATGATTTTATACATGTGACTTGAATGTCACAAGAGGTGATCTCTCTGCGATCAATACAAATTTAGGATTAATATACAAGTAAAAACATTTATTAATCTGTTGTTCACATTTGTTCTGAATCGTGGGTTGTGATCTGTACGAATCCCGGATCAACTGTGATCCATTACACCCCTATTTTTGGCACTGCATGAGTAAGAAATATTGATCATGTTTTTATTCCAAAAAATATTACATTATTAAGTAAATATTATGTTAAATTATGATTTTTTTGTTAATTTCCTACTGTAAATATTATAAAACTCAGGACAATTAGACTATATTAAAGCTGATTTTCTTAGTATTTTGATTGCACAAAATCATATAGAGCACACAAAAATGCTTTTTTGAAAGAATGGAATGACATTCAAATACACTCGCAAGAAAAACTGATGTGAAATATTAATGTACTATAGTGGGAAAAACAAACTGCACACACACCGATATGTGACTGTTTTTGTAGAGGCTGCAAATAACCCTTTGTGAAGTTGGTCTCGTCATCAAAGTCCTCAGAAAACTTCACATCTACACTTCAAAAATATGATTCAATACTTTTTCTCCACTTCAAAAAGAGAAAACACAATAGAGCAGAAATGCTCAGGAGTAAACAGAAAAGAACGTCCAAGTACACAGAGTTTCTATCCATTTCTCAGAGCTGCTGATTGTGAAAAGCATATTTACCTGCAGTAGTTTCTGAACGCACAATGACTGGCCATTTCTGGCTGCCAGGTGCAAGGCATTTTTTCCTACAGGAACAGAAGAGTAAATCAATAGGAATCATCAGACAACAAAAAGTGTTTCAGATCAAGCAATCCACAGTGAGAATCGGACAAAATTGCATTTAAACAGAGAAAAGTTTATTTCATTACTTTAGTGTCAAGTGTGTTACCTTCGTAGTGTTTAGTAGTTGTGTGAATGACACCGGGCATCTTCTATATTTTATTAATTTAGCATTTGTTCTTGCAGAAAAACTGCTTGAGATGAGATTACACATTATGTGACTCATTATCACCTGCTTTTGGTGTTGTGTTTGTCTGTGTACTACAAAGACAAAGGCATAAATGAATGAAATATACTGTAGTTGTTTACTGTAAGTTTTGAAATGTCTCTTGTATTTTTATGAAAAAAAAATTTGGATACAACAACTGCCAGTTTGTCTTTTTGTTGTAAATGTAACAGATTTTTTACAGTGTGATGCAAAGTGTAACATCAAATTACATCCAACACAGGATTTGTAGAAATTTCATATGCTCAGATTCTACTTTAGTTTAATTTTAATTCATTTAGAGCCTATGCTTTATTACTTTGCGTGTTCCCTAATCAACCTCTCAATCTAGGGAAGCAGAAGTGACTATGTTTACATTGACACCAGTAATCAAATTATTTGCCTTAATCTGAATACAACAATAATATGATTAATTTGTTTACATGAGTTGCTTTTTGTATGTTCCTTTCATGATCCCGTTTTACATGTTATAGTGCATAATTCAATTAACGTCATTGCGTTGCCATGCTATTTACATTTCCTCCAGAGTTTCATGCAATTTTGGGTGTTCCATTTTTAATTTGTCGGCTTCAACTGCAGTTTGGCACTTTCACTTTCACTCAGGAACATTTCATGCATGCCCCTTATGACAAACTGAGATATTGGATGAGAGTATGAACTGCTGGAAGAGTGTTGTTTTAGTGGAGTTTCATACTGCATGCCGAACAAAAAAATCTTTGCATTTCACGTGTATGTGTCTGTGGTCTTTTGCTGATTCGATATTTGTAAAGAATAGTTTCAAACAGGCGTGTGTATATATGGACTATCCTGTCTAAAATGTGGTTAAAAGTCCTACATGACAGTAATAGTTTGATTGAGGTGTTTACATGTCTGTACTGCACTTCAATAATGCGATACAAATCATCAAACTCCACATGTCTTAACTCGATTGCAGTTTAGTTTGAGAATGACCTTCACCGGATTAAAAAATAAGTAAATAAAAGTAAAAATAAAAAAAAAATAAATAAAAAAAAATCAAAATAAAAAAATAAAAAAAAAATAATAATAAAAAAAATCGCTGTTTACATGGTAGACTCTTAAGTATTGTCTTAATCATATTAAAATAGGATTACTGGTGTCCATGTAAACATACATGTCTGGAATGCACTTCAGTGAGTAAACACCTTAATCAAACTATTACCATACTGTAGGATTTCTGCCTCATTTTGTGATAGGATAGTCTAGTAAAGGACCTTAGACACCTGCATCATGAAATGTGGAAGATTTTTTCCCATACAGCATGCAGTATCTAATTAAAACAACATTCTTCCAGCAGTTCAAACTCTCATCCAATATCTCGCTTGTCACAGGGGGCATGCATGAAATGTTTCTGAATAAAAGTGAAAGTGCCAAACTGTAGTTAAAGTCGACCAAATTAAAAAAAAATTAACCACCCAAAATTACATGAAACTCCAGGGGAAATGTGGATAGCACGGTGATGCAAAGACGTTAATCGATCTTTGTGCTATAACATGTAAAAGGGGATGATGAAAGAAACATTCAAAAAGCAACTCATGTAAACACCTTAACCATATTATTGTCTTATTCAGATTTAGGTAAATAATTCAATTACTGGTGTCCATGCAAATGTAGTCAGTGTTTCCTCTAAAGCTACCTCTGATGATACACTAAGAATTTTTTTTTTTTATGAATGAAAAAATGCTGTTCGAAATACTGATAAAAAGCCATTTGCTTGTACTCCTTTAGATGAGAAATAACTGAAGTGCTTAAGTCACATGATGTTGGAGAATATCTATAACATAATCTAGTCTTTCTGTATATTTCTATGGCACATCTTAGCTGCTAAAGAGTAACCGGGGATGAGGCTAAAAAGTTTGTTAGAAAGAGAGAAATGCCGCTGTAGGAATGATTTGGTTGCGGACCAAATAGCTTAATACTAGAGGCAACACAAGTACCAATACATGTTGAAAAGATAATCAGAATATATCACATTTTCTGTGAGTGACTTGGTAAAAACAGGGGAAATACTGTGTACAGTAAAGTGACACACTTCTTTTTATTTTCATGTATTATATTTTATACAGTAGTTGTAATTCTTCACATTATTTTAATATGAGTATATAAGCGAAATGAAGAATTGATCTCTCAAAGGGATTGCTTATAATGGTGTGTCTTCATAACAACTAAAACCCCCAGATAAAGCATAGATAAGAGGAAACATTTAATTCTGATAATTTAATGCATAATTAAATAGTATGTTAGTCAGTAATTGACATTATAAAAACAAATTGCTTCAAATGTGCAAAATATTGAATAATACGAAACTGAACTCCCATTTGTGAGATTTGTTTTAACTAGGTTTTTAAATAGACTTTCTTGATTTGAACACCTTAAAGTAAAGTACACATACTGTAAAAAAAAAAGTGCAACCAAGAATGATTTGCTCAGGTGGCCAAAATGTTCACCCCAGTTTTTATCGGCTAAGAAAAAAAAAGAGGGAACATTGGGAAGCACACTCATATTATAGAGCAGCATCTTTACCTGTGGCATCAGTGGCAGTGACATCCACACCATGATTGAGAATGAGATTCAGACAGTCAAGATGTCCTCTGGAGGCAGCAAGATGAAACCTGCAAAGAAATGAAGAAAAACCAATGGTAGGTTTAAATTAGTGGAAAAATGCATGCTGAAAATTGATGCCTGCTTTTCAGTCATCAGCATTTTAGAGGAGTAAATGACTGCAGTCAAAATCTCATCTTTCTGTCTCCCAATAAAGGTTATATGTGAAAATAATTATATATAAGAATACCTCCATTATCATAATGCAGGCCATGTAGTTTAAAGCATGCATACAGTAACTATAGATGTATGAAAATATTTACAAGATTTTTGCACCTTTTCAAAGTCAAAATGCATGCAGTTTTCAAGAGCATTTCCAAGTGCATTTTCAAATTGTTCCAGCACTTTACAATTGTGGCAAATGTAATACATTTACATTAACCCTTTGACTACCGCTCTACCAAAAGGTTGACCATGTTTTTACTGTTAAAGTAATTTAAAAGAATGACTCGAATGAATGAATGAATGAATCTAAATGTTTTAAATAATGGTTTACACACAGCATTGTTCATTTACAAAAATAATATATCAGAAAGGTTAATTTGTCAAAGGTTAACTTGTGATGTTTGCCTAAAGCTCAGCATTGAGTTATTGTCATTTACACCTTTAAAATGTCATTTACTCACAACTTAAGTGTCATCTTTCATCTTAGATTTATATTTATTTTAATTTCATTGCTTTAATCACTTATGAAATGGTCGTCTTTTCCATGCATTTTTCTCCCACTGCTTAATCCAGGGGTGTCCAAACTCAGTCCTTAAGGGCCGGTGTCCTGAAGAGTTCAGCTCCAACCTTAATCAAACACACCTGAACCAGCTTATCAAGCTCTTACTAGATATACTAGAAACTTCCTGGCAGGTGCGTTGAAGCAAGTTGGAGCTAAACTCAGCAGGACACCGGCCCTCAAGGACCGAGTTTGGACACCTTTGGCTTAATCAATCAAAGGCATAAAATAAATTATAAAAAACCAAAGCCATTTCAAGCACTTTATCTAAAATCCATCCATTTCAAACCTTAAAAACATTTTCTAGGAGCACACGTACAAACTCAGTGTTCATACTGAGCCCATTCACTTATCACTTTGTAAAATTAGCATTTTGAGCTCAGTTTAAAGAGGCCATTATGACATCCACATTCACAACCAGTGTTTGGAAAGTGTTATTGAAGGCAGTGAAAATAGAAAGACAAACATGTAGACAGGCCCTTGACCTGAAGCTTGACATTTGAAAAGGTTCATACAATGTCCCAAACAACCACCCATGGAGTGATGCATGGGTGGCAATTGAAGAAGGGGGGGAAAAGGCAGAGAATTCTGGACAGAGAATGTGTCTTACATGACATTTGTATCATTCCAGCAATGTGGCAACTCTAACTGTAAATCACTTTCGTGATACATAAGTCATACATTAGTTACATTATAGACATTTTAAGGTAAGGTCAGCCATTAGATAGATAGTTCAAAAATGAAAATGTATTCACTATGTATTCAACCTCAAGTGGTTCCAAATATTAGGAAAAACAAGTACTATGGATGTCAATGCTTAAAAGAAGAAATAAAAAAATGCTGAAATCCTAATGTCAAGTTTTGAAACAAATAAAGGGAGAGTAAATGACAGAATTTCCATTTCTGGGTGAACTATCTCTTGAAAATCCTAAGTAGAGCAATGTATTTTCCCATTTAACATAAGTATAAAACACAAGTTTCAGGCAAGCCTAATAGGAGTTACAGCACCTACAAATATGATTTCATAACTAAAAATGACTCCAAGCTATAACATTTTATTAGGTAAGGTGGCTGGAATAATGGTAAATGACCCTGGGCGATAAGAGGAGACTGAAGGGCTCAGATGGTCATGAAGACCCAGACATGTCATTCTAGCTTGGCTCCAACTCCTTGGCTGACTCGCATATCTGCGGGTCCAAGATACATTATGTATTTTTAGAGGTAGTGGAGAGGTGGGGTGGGGGGCAGTTTGACTTCAAAACAACACTTTTGAATGCTGCACCAGTCTGTCAACTGTAGTTCAGCGAAAAGATATTTCAATACATTTGAATATCTGATAAAAGTGGAATGCATTAGGAATTTAAATGCTTTACTGTAGGCAATACTTTAAAGCCTCTGACAGGAGCACAAGCAGGAACTCAAGAGAATCTGTTGACCTTGTAGAGAAAATTCTATCTGTGTGTACATAAAATGTAACATTTGCCGAAGGCGATTATAATGAGAAAATGTACTTGGAGACTAACCTTCCGTTCAATCTTTTTTTATTATTTGTACAGTATTAAAGCAGTAATATTTTAAAACTATACAAAGCCTTCGCTTTAAGAAAGGTGGTAGTGTTACAATATAAAATCCGGTCGTGTAAATAATTGTTGTGCAGATATTATATAGATCTGAACACCTTTTAGCACTATTATTAGCATTTTTATAGTACTTAAATTTTGCTTGTGGCCTTTTTTTTTTTTTAAACATCCTAAAGTGAGGGCTGCACGGTGGCGCAGTGGGTAGTATGATCCCCTCACCGCAAAAAGGTAGCTGGTTCGAGCCTCAGCTGAGTCAGTTGGCGTTTCTGTGTGGAGTCTGCATGTTCTCCCCGTGTTGGTGTGGGTTTCCTCTGGGTGCTCCGGTTTCCCCCACAAGTCGAAAGACATGTAGTATGGGTGAATTGGGTAAGCTAAATTAACTGTAGTGTATGTGTGTGTGTGAAATAGTGTGTATGGATGTTTTTCCAGTGATGGGCTGCAGCTGAAAGGACATCCGCTGCATAAAACATATGCTGGATAAATTGGCAGTTCATTCCGCTGTGGCGACCCCAGAATAATAAAGGGACTAAGCCGGAAAGAAAATGAATGAATGATCCTAAATTGATTATTCATGATCTATCATTACTTACTGAAATGAGTTAGAGTATTTTAAATAAGCATTTTAATTTTATTTAAACTCAAAACTAAATTTCATTTACCTAAAATGATTTTTGATAGTTTAACAACAAGCATAATTCCAAACAGTAATCCAAATGATCATAAAAATATAAGAATGGATTTACTTTTAATACACAAATGTGCTGTTCACACAAGCAACAAGTGTTACTTTTTTTTGTTTACTGACAAGACATCATTCACACAACATTACCAAATATCAGGAAACACTGTGGCTGATTTCATCAACCTGCATGAGAAGCATTTTACTTTCACTACAATATTTGGCCAAATTTGATCATTTTATTAAACTGCAGAGCAGTCATACTCCTAAATGGAAAACAATGCAAGGTTGAGATGAAGCACAACACTCAGACATCCTTCTAGCATGATTGTATGCATCTCGCATTGTTATTGGCTCAAAGCACACTTCTTCCCATAGTGCATTATTCCATAGAGCTTCCTCATGTTCTTGACCCACTTATCAATTATGTTGCAACTTCTACCACAAAACCGAAAGAACTAATTTACTTTTTCAAAAGATTTTAACATGTTATCTTAACAGCCAGTAACGACTATGTTTGAAAGATGCCAAATGCACCAAGTCCTTTAAGTGTCACAAACAAACCATTTCTCCATTTTCTCTGTAATTTTTAATTGCTTCTCAGCTGTTCTATCAACTGAAAAGCAAAAATTCAATAAACGTGTATTTGTTCACAACTTTGCGAAAGAAATTAATCTCGACTTATAAATCTTGTGAAGGACAGGTCATAGCATCAATCTAGCAAACTATCCATTGAGGTAAAATTTATTAGACATGTGAACTGACACTTCACTGACATCAGCAACCATTCTTGCCATCTGAATAGCATATATTATGTTTCAGGTGCTAGCACATTTACTAGCTGACTTATTCCACACTCCCAAAAGTCATTTTGCTCACATCTTAAATTACACATATTGAATAAATCTATTTTTATAAGTGGGTGTGTTAAAGAAACAAAAGCCTACACCTACAGCAGGAAGGCTTAGTCTTTTTTTCTGTGAGCCAACCATGCATTAGCAAGCTCCGCCAAGCAGGTGTGCTTCACGCCAGACTCTTATTTCAACACACACACACACAGAATTCACTCAGTTCCATCTGCCCACTGGGCAAAAATACTATACTAATGCAGTGGACCAATTTACCCACCAGAACTACTGGATTACACCCTACAGGCCCTGCGGTCTGGCCTCCCTGTGAGCTATTCTGACCGGTGAGGAAAATAACAGGCTGCATGTGGGGTCCTGCTATATATGAGAAGAGAATTTCCACAAATCCAGAGTCAACATGTGATCTGTGTATTCCACCTGACTATGCACAAAAAGGCTGCATACGCTCATCTTCCTGTCATTTGGCAGCCATTAGGGCGCACCGACGTCCACAAGCTTGCTTCTTATAACAGGCTGGTGTTTATTAATTGAGCTCTGTTACACTATAATGCCGACCCGGCGACTGTGACTGTGCGGCGGCAAATGCACCTGATTTAGTCCTGAGAAATTCTAGCACCTTATTACAAGTCAAGCTCTTCTCCACCCAACAGAGCAGGAAGAATCTCACACTATGACAGAAATACCCAAAGTGGAATCAAATGAGGGAATGAAACAAAGCTGTGGTTAAATCGAGCTGAAAATGTGTCCATCTCTGCCCTACATAGACCCTGTCAAGGCTGTAAAAACTATAGGGATGGATGAGAGGCCAACTTGGCTTTCTAAAACAGGATAAGACACTGTTGATCCATCAGTGTTGAAGTCTACTGTATGGCCGTGTTATAATGCAGAATGCCAATCATCGTTATTGAATAACAGGGTTCAACTATTCACCTCTAACCTCAAAAATACTTTTCTTGCATTCATCCAAAAATAAAAAAGAAAGACACAAAGCTCTCTGGACTGAGAGATTTCAGAAAAAGATTAAGTAAGCAGTTAACATGACAGTTTAGAACTGGGGAAAAAAACTCCCTGCTGCTAAATTTAGTCAGTGTACACAAGCACAGATTTACTCACTGAAAACTTCTGAAGATACAGGCTGCTCAGCTCTGGGCCTGCTCGAACATCACTGACCACAACATGCTTTCCATTCTTAACAAAAACCCTTGGGCAGGCACAAAATGTCTCATTCCAGATTGTACAAAAACAGTCAAAATATCAGTTATACTTCTGTAAATAATACTTAATTGCATTTATGAGTTCTCAAACACCCCAAAAATGCCTCTAGAAGCAATATTGAATTATGCAACAAATCTTTAACCTGTGGCATTTATAAATTACTTTTTTTGCCAGAATCAATACAAATGATTAAGTGTCATCAATAATAAAGCATCATAATTTTTCTTCTGCCGCACACAAAAAAAATACATTTAATAAATGTACACTGCTCACAGTGCTCAGTAGGGCTGTGTGGTTAATCAAAATCTGAAACGTTGCAATTAGTTATATAAAAAAAAAAAATAAATAAAAAATAAATAAATAAATAAAAAAAATAAATAAATAAAAAAATTGCAAGAGGCTCGCAAGCCTAGTCTTACTAGCCAATTGAGTTAGCACACCTTCGTTCTGCCCAATCAACAAAACAAACAGGAAAGCATTGACAAGTGGGAAAATGGCGCCTGCTGCTTCAGAAGCATTAATAGACAAATTAATATCAAAGAAAAACAGCATGTCGGTAATATGGAACTCTTTTGGAATCACAAGAAGTCACAGACACAGAACAAAAACAGGTCATTTTTAAGAGCTGTCGCTAAATTTTTGCCATAGCTTATAAGATTAATGAGCTGAAGCTTGACTACAAAATGAAATCGTAAATCAAATCTCAAAAACTGTCAAAAAATATTGCAATTAGATATTTTCCCCAAATCGTACAGCCCTAGTGCTCGGCTACGACGCAGGAAGTGATTTAAAATCATGTTGTGCCATTTTATTAATATTATATTTGTCTGCATTATTATTAATGTACCAAAATGACTTCACCCAAGATGGGAAGATTACCTGTGCAATTTTCAGCAAAAACAGTTGTCTTTCTGCAATCTGAATATACTTATGCTTCAAATAAAGAGCTTTAAGTTATCATCATAATCATCATGATCAAGATCACAGTTTCTCTTTTGGTTTGTCATTTTTGAAAAACTCATCAACACCACATTCAGTGTGGGCAGTGCTATCTGAGAGTTGTTATAAAGGTGGTGTGATGCTGCATTTCTTGTCTGACGTGCAACCTAAATTCAAAATACTGTTGTCTCTTTACTATTAGAAAGTTTACTTGATAGAGGGCAGGGACTTGTGGAGCTGCGCATCCACAGATTTGCTCTTCAGTGTTTCAGATTTTTTTTGTTCAGATTTTTTTTGGCAGTGACATTTAAACCACACTGAACTGAACTAAACTAGCTTCAACTCTGAAAACTGGACTGACACAGTTTCAATATACTTCTATGTTAAGCTGCTTTGGCACAATCTACATTGTAAAAGCGCTATAGAAAAATAAAATAAATAAAAAAACAATAATAATAAGTTTCATCTAATGCAAATCAAATATCTAAATAATTTAGCAGTTTGCGTGTGTGAAAGACACGGACGTGCAGAACTAATTGGTACACTGCTTAGCTGATTTAAAGGTTTTAAGGATGCCCTGTGTAATTAGGGTGGTTTCGGGTTAATCCCACTAGAAGCTGCCACGTTTCTTAGGGACAGCTTCTTGTGTTAAACAGCACACAAAGAAATTCCACTAAATACAGATTTCTGAATGGTTTTAAAATACATGACTGGTAAACTGGCATGATTTCTTAAAATCAAGGTAAAATGTATTGTCTCCCGTAGGAGAAATTTGTTTTAGAAAAAAAAAGGTTCCGTTGTACATAGACATACATTCACATTAAAAATCTGATCCTAAAATACCACCTAATATATATATATACACGATGCCACTACTGCCCTCTGTTATGCCTACCAATGCAGTTCTAAATAAACAAGAACAAATCATCTAGACGCCTCACAGCAAGAAGGTCACTGGTTCGAGCCCCGGCTGGGCCAGTTGGCATTTATGTGTGGAGTTCGCATGTTCTCCCGTGTTACTGTGGGTTTCTTCCGGGTGCTCTGGTTTCCCCCACAGTCCAAAAACATGCTGTACAGGTGAATTGAATAAGCTAAATTGGCTATAGTGTATGTGTGTGAATGCAAAAGTGTATGGGTGTTTCCCAGTGTTGGGTTTGCAGCTGGAAGGGCATCCGCTGCGAATAACATATGCTGGATAAGTTAGCGGTTCTTTCTGCTGTGGTAATTCCAGATTAATAAAAGGACTAAGCAGAAAAGAAAATAAATGAATGAAAAAAATCTAGATAAACTAGTTGATCATAATAATGGCCTCATTACTTTTTAGATGACAAGTCAACGGACATGACCCATCCCTAGCGACAAAGGAACTTACGCAGAGCGGCCCTCAACATCAAGTTTAGTGGGGATGATGCCCTTCTTTCCAAGCACTGCTGCGACTTTGTCCACCTCCCTTCTCTCCACTGCCTTCATCAGCCGGTCATCGTACTTATTCCAGTCTGTGTTCTGAAGGAGAAAACCAGAAAGAGAGAGAGGGAGAGTAAGAGATCAGCAAATTCATAACATCAGCATATACACAAAGACAGCAGTGTCATGTTCAATAACGCTGCTGAGGTGACAGCTATTGTTCAAGACTCTCCTAATGATCAGGGTGGTGATCACAAGTGTAATTAGCTGAAAGATGGAATGTTAACAACTCCAGCACACCACATATTCAAATATTCAAAAGGAAATAAAAGGCTTTGACTTTCAATACACTTTTGCCAGCCAAAAAACTGGAACCATTGCTTGGCACCAAGAAAAACAGATCTACTCTATTTTGCACTTCATAAGCATATTTTTGTTGGCAGGGATCACTACTTGTACACTTACATATATACTCAATATACTTGTTTGTTATCTACATATGCATCATGTTACATAAGGTAAATATAAATACATGATATGCAGTAGTCAACATATGAAGCAGATCAACAACAAGAATGGGTGCTGTTCAATAGTTTTAGGACAACTTTGTAAATGTTTTTGACCTACTTTATATGTTGACTACTATATACAAGCTGTGAAATATGATTTGATATTTATTTGATGTTGAATGTCAGTCAAAAGTAAACTTAATTTACATCTAATACATTATAAAAATGAAGACAGACATGCAGTCACCCAGAACAGTAAAGATCTAATCAAAATATATCCTAAAGAAATACGATAGCCAGACAAATCTATAAAACGAAGACAAAAAAAAAAAACTTCAACAAAAGATGCTTTAAGCCTGCCATGATCACACATGTTCATGCATGCGGTTCAAAACACCCTTAAGCTCCAAAAATCTTAAGCAACAGTTCACTCTCCACTAGAATCCTGGAGAATTCTTGGATTCCTTTATGGAGAAAACTGTAAGTCACTCTCTAGACAGTTCAAAACACACACACATACACTCTCTGCCTCAAGCCTTTGCATACATACACAAAAAAGTCTAAAGTACTACTTAAATCTGGATACCTACAAAGTACATGGAGGTGCATTTGAGCCATCGACTCATCTTAGTGGTCCTTTTGCAGTGGTCTGGCAAAGTACAAAAATAATTAAGTTCTTCCTTCACCCGTCCGATAAATCGAACACTCAACCAGCGAGTGTTTGTGTGGGTTTGTGGTCTTCAAATGAATCCCCCTTTCCAGCAGGCAGCCTGCGCCCCGCGGGGGTACCAGAAACCTCTGCAGAGTCCTCGAACTTCTCTCCAGCTCACAGCCTCTCCTCGAGACTTCATTACGGCACAGCAACCAACACAAACACAGAGAGCGAGCCGCTGTAGCACAGGGACCAGCCCCGGGACAGCAGCTCCACCTCCAGAAGAGTCAGTCTCTTCCCTCTCTCTTTGAGAGCGTCCTCCTATCAGTGTAGCCTGTGTCTACTAAAGCTATGCTGCTTCTCTGTCCTCTCCTTCTGTCTCTGTCTGCTTTGCTCCTCTATGCCAAATGGCAAGGTTGTTCAACCTCTGGCAGTAAATATGTGAGCTCTCCCAGGTCTAAAATATCCCTGTAAACAGCACGCAGACAAGCCGTTCAGGGTGGTTACCTCTTTATTTTTGACCCTCAGACCTTCCTCCAATGACTGATTGGGGTAGAAGTGCTAATAATAAACCGTCCTAGCATATCTAGTCCATGAGTAACTGTTACGGTGACACCCATGAGCAACAAAGGCCAGCCAAATGAGAGGAACTTCAGCGCCGCCGGCACATACAGTATACCCTCTCTGCAACCGCGGCCACACGTAAAGCTACAACCATTAATCTCTGGGAGATTAAAGTCTCAGGTCCAGACCAGGTCATCATCTGCCGGTCTGAGGAGACGCTTCCAGCCTCACTCGCATCGGGAGGGGTCTGAGCTGACGGATGAAGCGCACAGTAGCGGGATTAGATGTCGGCTTTTTACAATCAGCTGTCTGGCATATGGAGCCTGAAAGCCCGTTTACAATCACCGTCTCTGAATCTGCAAAATAAACACTACGCAAAAGATCTATTTCCAAAAGCAAGACGTCAGCTTTTCATTTAGTAAATGACAGACTTGAAAGTGGATCAAAAGGCTGCAGGGACACATTAGATTTTCACACCAGCGCCAGTGGGGGCATTTGGTTACCCCTTAAAATGCCCCTTGACCCCCCTGCAGATACAGAAACATACATGTGAGAATAGCCACCCATATAGCATGTCACATGAGGGGGGCCTGCGGGGTCTCGACTCTTAAAACCTGCTCCTTCCCATAGAAACAATGAAACTGAAATGGACAAATATAGGATCTAGTCTCTTAAATAAGCACAGTAGCAAGTGTTGATGTGTAAGCGAGAGGACTATTTCGATTTTGTTTTGTCTTTTACAGAGGACACAGGGTGAATGGGCTATAAACACATCACAAGTGTTATTTAGTTGCATATTAAACAACAAAACTACAGAGAAGACTATATATAAACACACACACACACAACCATTTTTAAGGTATACCATGTTTTGGAAAAGTTAAGGTTTTAAAACCGCCAAAACAGTGTTCTTACGATAAACATACTATTTTTTTTTACATTTTTTAGGACAACAGTATCTCCATCAGAAAAGATTTCCAAAGATTCCATTTTAAATTGTAAAGAAATCTGTGTTTTTGAAACTAATGAAGACAGCAGAAGTCAATTCATTTGAATCATTAAGCCTGGCATGTTTACAGCTACAAAATATTTTAAATGTTTCTCAAAATAAAATATTTTGTGTTCAAAAGGGGAAAAAAAGTTTTGTTTTTTACTTTGATATTTAAAAATAATATATTTAAGAGCTGTCATCACAATACCGTAAAACAGTGAAACCATGATATTTTTTTATTTTTTACAAGGTTATCATACCGTCAGAATCTTATACTGGCCCATGCCTACACACACTGTCATATTTGTAAAGTTAAAATTACAGTAGAAATGATAGGGGTGTCAAAATTAATTGTTTCCACGATGCATACGTGAACAATTCAGTATAGGTTAGTAATAATCATAACCGGTTATTATGTACGGACGTCATATATTACATATGCGTTATATGGCGGTAGCTTACTATTGCGAGTGAGGAGACCGCGAGTAATTAAGACGCTCCAACTACTTAAACGCAATGAAATGTGCACAGTTATCTGCTTTTTGAGTTTGCTGGACAGTCTTTCACTGACAGGAAAGTACATCAGAACCCAGCCATGGAGAAAACGAAAGCTGTAAACTCTGTGGCCCCTTTGACCTGATGCCGTGTTCGTGAGGTAACGTTTTATCTCCCCTCCCGGCTGTTACAACAATAACGTTACTTGTGGACCCAGACACAAGCATGTCTGCAGAGTGAGTTTTCTCCACCGCATCAGTCTATGAAGGTTCAGCTGATCGCTGCGTTTTTTTTAACATTTGTGTCTGTGTAAATGTTTGCGGAGCAGCACCGAAGCCATGCTGACTGTTAGAACCAAATAGCAGCCTTTTCTGTTGAGCACGTCATCAATCATAGGCATTTACTGTAAGAACTTGCTCAAGGATGCTCAAAAATCAAGTGGGATAATATTCACATTTGTTTATTTGCTATAAAGGTTTATGTTGTCTTGTGCATGTACTTTTGTTTGATACTTAGAATAAGTGTGTTTTCTTTGAGCAGGTAAAATTAAAGGTACAATAGGCTACATATTAGGGCTGTGCAATATTAATCGATACATCTAACTATCGCGATAATTTCTTTTACGATAGTGTATCCATAGTCCAACCTCAAGTATTGATTCAAGTTGTGCCAAATGACGTCCTCCTCCGCTCCTGTAGATGTCCCTAACTCACAATCAACAAAACGCCGAGTAGTACGGTATCAGAAGTAAGCAAGAGTGAGCATGGCTGAAAATATAAAGGTGCCTCCAGCTTTTAGAGCTGACGTGTGGCTGCTCTTTGGTTTTAACGATATTAGGGTTGGGTCGATAGACGACGCCATCGCCGATGGCCTATAGACATGATGATGCTGAGGCGGCATCACCGATCCTCCGCACCGCTGCCGTTGCAAACGCGCTCGTGAAAAACACACACTCAGGCCCTGTTTACACTGATACAGCTTAGTTTTAAAATGCCATTTTAGAACGAAAATGATCCACATCCAAACTGGCATTTCACCAAGCATTTCTGAACAGCCCTCCGTCTGCTGAAAACGCACATCCGAGACCAAACACGCACACACACACACAGCCACAGCCCCACAAACACACACACACACACACACACAAACACACATCCACAGCCCCACACACACACGGTCATGCTCTCGTCTGAACTCCGGAGAAGTGTACGAACTCTATATTTTATACAGTCATTGGTACGGACAGTTTATCAAGGATGTACCGCTGGATCGCGTCTCACTATAAGCTAGTTGTTAAACGTGATATTTAATTAATCTTGTCTCTATCTATTGACTCTTAAGTCTTTTGATTCTCTCAGGTAACATGTCACAGCATCAGTACACTGCTTCAGTCTTTCGCTTTCATGCTTTTATGAAGTAATTTTAGTGAAAACCTCAGATACTGTTGGTTAGTTCCTCTTGGTTGTGCAGCTTTTTTTACCAAGCAAGTGTGTGGACGCCATAACGGCACGGTTCACTCTGCCTAGTCATGCCAGATCGAGTCCCGCGGAAAAAAGTGATTCCCAGGTGGTAATTTGTGTGTAACTTATCTTTATTTATTTATTCATTTATTTATGATTTGGTTATGAGTAAAACAAAGGCCATGCGTGTCAGGTAGTTAAAACAGTAGGCTACAAATAATTAATTAGTTATGAATTTATTAATTATTCATAAATAATTAATTCACCTCCCCTTATGACGACGATGCCATGGTCCATCGCCATGTTTCACATTAGACATTGTACGATGCCAAATTGGTCAACAAAGCCCAACCCTAAACGCTATACCAGGGAGTACTGAATTGGACAAAAAATAAATGGCATTTGTAAGCTCTTTGCAATATACATAGTTCTCTGTTCAATCACACTGTGCAGTTTTAATTAATTGGAGTGGATGGAAAATAAATTGGAATTGGAATTTTAGTTTGTCTGCTGACTTTATCAAGTTGTCAATATAATGTGACACATACTAATACAAACTATTGCAATATATCACAATATTTATTGTATCGCAATATATCGTATCGTGACCCATGTGTCACGATATATATCGTATTGTGAGGCCCTTGCCAATACACAGCCCTACTACATATATCTGACTGCTTGTAATAAAGGACAAAATAGTTTTACAAATGATATCTAAATATATTCCTAAATTTTACATTTGAATAACCAGAACTGTATTGCTAAGTAAAATATAAAATTGTGTATGGAAAGCATCGTCAATGCACCGTGATGCACTGAGATATCGTATTGAACCGAATCGATGGCATGATAATCGTAACCGAACCGTGAGACCAGTGTAGGTTCACACCCCTAAGAAATTATTTATGATTTAAAGGGGCTCAGTGTTGAATTCAGAAACTCTTATTGGTAATACTTTGGGCTGTTAAGCAACTTAATAAAATAAAATAAAAATATACAAGAGACTATACATCGACAATATACATCAAACTTTATTTGATGCTGTAATATATTCCATTTCTCATACCAACAGTTGTGTTTTGTTATTTGCTTAGAAGTTAAAAAAGTTTAGATGTGTTTTTAGATGAATAAATGTATGACTTTACATGAATTATATTTGCTTTCCTCTCAATAAAATAAAGACAAAATGACCACAGTAAACAACAGTTAAGAAAACATCTGATCATTGTAATGTAAATTTATTTGTTTGCAAAAATCATTCCAGGATGCAGCATATGAAAATTCAGTGTATAGAGCAAATGATGATCACACTAGTTTTTATAAACTTAGTAATTCTGTTAAGGTAAAATAAAAGCTATAATATAGACTGAAAAGGTGAGCCCTTTTTTCTTTTTTTTTTACTGTATACACCTTTACACACAAACAATGTAGCCAAAGTTATGTGGATGTCCCTTTCAAATTAACAGGTTTGGCCATTCCAGTAATTATATGAAAACAAAATTAAAATGCTAAACCATACAGTGACATTCAACTTAGGGCTGTGTGATTAATCGAAATCGAAACGCAATCACGATTTAACATTGTGATTAGCTTACATCGCAAGAGGCTGCGATATAGAGCATATATGTATTATTTCCCCAATCCAGAGCAAACGGGTGACTGCAGTTTGTGTGTGACAGTCTTACTAGCCAATTGAGTGAGCACACTTTCAGTCTACCCAAACAGAACTTTTCAATCTGCCTCTTATCAGTCATTTTAGCTTGCTGAGTGTTCTGTATTTTTATAATAATTTTTTTGTTTTTATAATAAGCTACATTATCTCCCTGATTTGACTTGAACTTGTTTACAGAAAGGTAAGGTAACTTTATTTGAGCTTACTGCTTGCTCTAGAGAAAAAATGTGTGTTAAGTAAGAAGCTACAACACAAATTATTGAGCTGAAGCTTGACTATAAAATTAAATCCTATCAAATCGAAATGTCAAAAAAAAAAAACAGATTAGAGTGGGCCTTAATGAAACTGACATCATTTAAATATGTATACATCTATATATATTCCATATTATTGGCATTGCACCTGCCAAAACTTCAAAACATAAAAAATGCTGTAAGCACTATTCACCCTCACATAATACTTTTACTCTGTGGATCACGAAGAAAGAACATATTTCGAAATAAGTAAATGTACTAAAATGTACTAAAAAGTGCTGCTTAAATTCTATTACACAAACAAAAATACCTTTGTTTCATTAATATATTTCCAAATGAAACACCTTATGTGGGTTTAAAACATGAGGATAAGCAAAGTAAAAGCTTATAATTTTTAGTATAAAATATGCCTAAGGACACATTAAAACACTTACTATTAACCTATATAAGCATCAGTATAAATGTCATCTACAAAAATCAATGCAAAAAATAAAAATAAATCATAACACGACCTATTATTTGTTTTCATTTAGTCCAACTTAATACTCTTAACCTCTGGGATCATGAATGTGTGTGTCTGTGTTTGTGTAATGCATGAGCATAATTCATTTGCATACAAGGAACAGGTGCAAACAGGTTGGTTTGTTTATAAAGTTCAGTAACTGGGTGTGTCGGGTTTCTTGGTCTGATGTAACATACCAATGAAATCAACAAATACACACTCAGTGTTCCCCCCCCTCCAACAAGCAGGTTAACAAGACCAATGAGGTATGAAGCGATAAGCTCTCCATTTGGACAATATATCTGGGTTGAAACTTGGCTGCCGGGCAGTCTGAGTGACTCTATGTGTTATAACTCATGTCAACACCTTGTAAAAATGGAACTCTATCCCTCATCCCAACATGCACACCCACCTAAAGTCTTGCCTGGCAACAGCAAACGTACACGGCCATAAATCAAGACATGCATAGAAAAGCTATAGATACTTGTGTCCAGATATACGAAGATAACAAAGAGCGGAAATAAAAGACTGGGGAAAACCAAGCAGTTATTATGGGGTGTGACAAAGCTCCATCAGGAATGTGCCTCAGTGTAAAAAAAAAAAAAAAAAAAGAGAGAATCGTGTCAGCACTTTAACTGCTAACCCGCGCTAGCCCAGAGCCATATGTTGACAGCTATGAATTATTAATGGCATAAACTGAAATCTGCACAACAACTCACTCAACAGATTCATCTGCGCTGCTTCCCACAAGGACGTCTAAATATCAGGTCATCGCATGATAGGAGTACCTGTTCTGCTTATTTATCCACTCTTTTAAAGCAGTAAAATCTCTCTTCCTATCAGAGCAGTGATATGCCGTCCACACATCAACAGGTCTGATTTAGTGCTTCTTTAACCACAGATGGATGGGTCGCTGTTGAATCTACACCCCCGGTCATGCTGAATTTAGAAAGTTCTGGAGGCAGACTTAACCCTCTCATGCGACCGAACTGAGTGGGATTGCTGAAGGTGGGAGAAGATGGAAAAAACAGGATTCTGCAGGATCCCTACATCATGAATTCCACCATTAAAAAAACATATTCTGGCTGGAAATTACAAGCCTGAAGCAGAGAATGCTGATGTAAAATTAAATAAAAGTAATATTAAATAATGAATTAATGTAAGAGTATATGCAAGAGGGAAACTATCTTGGGTGAAATTTTTAATGGAATCAAAATATTTAATGCCGAGCATGGCAAACTGGTTTGAACTTTCATTCCTGCATCAGTTGTGTTACTGTTAACCAAAACATTTTAATAACTGAAAATGCATACAATTAAATAAAAAAATAATTTTATTCATTCATTCATTCATTCATTCATTCATTCATTAATTTTCCTTCAGCTTAGTCTCTATTTGAAAAGTTGTCACAGCAGAATGAACCGGCAACTAGGGCTGTGTAATTAATCGAAATCAAATCGATTTGAAACATTGCAATTAGCTAAATCACAAGAGGCTGTGATATGAAATATAAAACACCATAGGTGGCTAGATGAGGAGTGTCTTGCTAAAAAGTCAATTAAAAGTATTGCCAGTGACACACAATCTAGTAGCAAGCAACAGCAAAGTACAATTTCTGAGTTGTTTGCTGCTTTTACATCATATGTAACAGCAATGATAAATTTAAATAAACTTGTAATAAAACATTACAAAGGCACCAGGAGATAATTAACGCCATAACTCACTGTTTGCTCTAAAGAAAAATTTGTGTTTAATTTTTGAATATTTAAAAACTAATCTTGGAGTATGTTAATATATTTTCAGTTCCTTTTTTTTATTATTAACACTGCTGAGCTGAAACTTGACTACAAATCTAATCAAAATGTATTCATTTAGATCGACTGGGATAATCAAGTCTTTCTCTATGCAGTGCATCAGCATAAAATATTATAAATTACATGCATATATAAATATGACAGAGCAATGTTGGAGTTGGAAATGTGTTGATTGATGAAGAAGAGGAGGTCATAAATATTGATGTAAAATACTGAGAAATTTTTTGTTGTTGTTTTTACTTGTATTATCTGAGTGTAAAATTTAAATGCAATAAAGATATTTAAAAAATAAATAAAAAAAATTTCTTGGGAGCGTAACAGTATTCAAGTACAGAAATTGAACAATCAAACAAAATAACATGGTTGTCATCAATGTATAAATCTTTTTTTTTTATAATATTTTAAAATATATTCATCTTTTAATATTTAATAAACAATCTACAATGTGACTACTGTGGATACACACATTGTGATATTGATGCTCAAACGATACATTTTACTTTATTCAATTCACCAATAGCGCATGTCTTGGGACTAAGGGCGAAACCGGAGCACCTGGAGGAAACCCTGTGAACACAGGGAGAACATGCAAACTCCACACAGAAACGCCAACAGACTCAGCCGGGATTCAAACCAACGACCTTCTTGCTGTAAGGTGACAGTTCTAATATCTATATCTATATATATATATATATTTTTTTTTTTTTTATGAAAAAATATTGGTCTTAAATGTACAAATGTTGCTTGCCAAATAACTGAAAATTATTTGAAATACAAAATGTATTAAAATAAATAAATACAAATACAAAACAGAATAAAGAATCCTAAGAATAAAAAAATATCTGTAGTAAAATTAATTACACCAGGGGTGCCCAAACTTGGTCCTGGAGGGCCGGTGTCCTGCATATTTTAGTTCCAACACCTATTAAACACACCTGAACCAGCCAATCAAGCTCTTTCTAGCTATAGAATCTTCCAGACAAGTGTGTTAAAAGAAGTTGGACTTAAACTATGCAGGACACCGGCCCTCCAGGACCAAGTTTAAGCACCCCTGCATTATACACATCTAAAAAGAGATGAAAGAGATGAAAATGAAAGGGCACATTAAACATCATGAAAAATTACTACATACATCCTAAAAATGCTAGGTAATATCAACCCAAATTTGGGTAAAAGTTTGACAAATCCAGTTGTTGGGTTAAAAAATATTTCACCCACATCTGGGATGAAACAACTTGGCTGTTTAAAGTGTAAAAATAAAATAAATATTATTGAATGATTCAAAATAATTTTTTTAAAAACTTTTTTAATTTTATGGTAAAAAAAAAAAATCACATTTTCATCATTTATTTTGGAGAAGCTCTTTCCTGTGCACTTACATCTCCCATAGAGATTATGTGCCATCAAGAGATATTATTTTATGAACTCTCCAGTGAGTGTCTGGTGGTGTATTGAGACTCTGGGTCCAACCTGTCATTGCTGCTCACACTGTAGTTAACTAAAGACTATCTGAAGGTCTAAGCTGCTAAATGCACATGTCCAGTGTTTGTTGTTGAGTGCTGGGCTAAACTGACTCTTTAATTAGGGCCGCAAGCCTTCCAAAAAACATCTTGATGATCTCAGCGAAGTGTGTTGGTATGCTAAAGAAAGGCAGATAGAAACTACTGGAATATGATGCGTTTATATATCTACACTATTGTTAAAGGGAGACAGCTATTGGCTGAGATTAGCCTATGCCCACTGACATGCCCGTTATTATGACTGGCAAGATATACGGTTGCTAGGACAACAGAGTTAATGGACTTTGGGTGTATCCATTTCTCACACATCATCAGTTATAACTATAGGCTAGCAGCTCTAACCCCACCAGTTAACGTCAGTTATGGCAAAAGGTGTTATTACAGTTCATGACAGAACGCTAAGTAATAACGATAACACTTTTCAAGCTTGCATTTGTTAATGTATTTACTAACATGAACAATACACTACAGTAGTTTAACACCAGTTAATGAACATGTCAATAAAGTCCATTATTTGTTCATGTCAACTCAGAGAATTAACTAATGTTAACAAGCATAACTTTTTGCATTTTAAAAATGCATTAAAGAGCCCCTATTACGCATTATAAAAAGGTCAAATTTTGGTTTTGGGGTCTCCAACAACAAGCTGATAGGCATGCAAGGTGAAAAAACACTTTCATTCTCTTATAATAAGAGTTTATTTTTACCCAATTATCCCAACGACTCCCATATGATTTGTTCAGCGATTCATTTGTTTCAAACCCCTCCTTTACTGTACGTGATGCTAATCTGTGCTGATTGGTCCGATGACCCAGTCTGTTGTGATTGATCGACAGCGTTCAGCAAATAACGAAAAGAAATACCCACCAGGGTTATGAAATAGCCAGAGTACAGAGTATATGTGTGAGCCCAAATGAAAGAGTGCATTAAAGCAATGCAGTTAAACACTAGCATATTACTCTATGGTTAGCCCTATAACCCCATGTAATAACAATGACACACATTCAGTATTAATCCACACAGTGGCAAAAGTTGAACTATTTTGAAAATTGACTGAGCCACGTGTGTAGAAACAGCTGACGGTGACCATAACAACAACAAACAGCAGGAGATCGAGAGCACAAAACACATTTAAATAGTTAAAAGGAACAAGCACACGTCGCATTTTCAACATGGTTTTAGACACGATATGTGAAACAGCCCATAGAGATTCAACCTGAGAGATAAATTACAAGAATTGATCTAAAATAGATAAATGATTACAAGCCGCGCATCGATTACAAGAGACAGCACAGAATTAAATACATATTTTGCAACTACAGAAAATGAGGCAACCATTTTAATCACACTTACAGGTTCTGATGAAGAAACTGATCCCTATAAACTGTAACAGTTACTGACAAAGTCCTTGTCGAAGTCTAACAAAGATCCTTCCTTTAATAAAAAACTGCCAGCAAATTCCGTGTTGCAGGGTATTATTGTATCAATCATCAGAAAAATGACAGGAACAAACACAGCACTAGGTTGGCTGTATTGTAGTATTGTTGTGAAAGCCACATATCTGGCCATCTCTCAGTGATAGTAATCTTCATGTCATGATCAATCCTATGATCCCCGCACTCCGCTAGTGTTTGAAGGGAAAGGCACGTTCACGTTTTACCGGATCTGTCACTTCATATTTGGCAAAGTGACGAATCACTTATTAGACTTTGTGTTGACTCTTTCCTTTGAGAATCAATAGTTTTAAAAAGATGGTGGACTTTCAGATTTAAACCTCACCTGGATGTTTTCATTCACTTAGAGCGGTGTTACATACTGCAAGGAAGGTCATTTTTAAAAACCCATAAGCCCTTTAATAAAATGTTGAACTAGGATCAATAAGTGCATACACGTTTTGATCATTCTCAGTTCATGTCAATACATTAACTGAACCTTATTGTAAAGTGTTTCTGGAATAATGTCAGATATACCAATATGGTGGCAGGGTGAGGATAACAATTGGTCATATTTACTTCTAAGATAAAATGTTGTAATAACACATTAAATGTAAACAGAATTAGGTTTAAAGGGATTGCAAGAAATGTGAGAATAAAAATTTACAAATAAATAATTTTAATAATGTAAAATGAAAATAAATAAATAAATGAAATGTTAAAAAAGTAACAAATTTTTAAAAATAAATAAAAATAAATACCTACAAAAACTAAATGAATGAAAAAAACAGATGAATACCTAAAATAATAAATACGTAAAGAATTTTGTGAATTGAATTTACTCATTCATTTATTCAACTTCATTTTACTCACCGTCTGATTTTAATCACCGTCTGATTAAAATTAATATGAATTTTTAAAAAAATGAATATCAATAAATAAAATTAAATAGCCACCTGAATAAGTGAAAATAAATAAAATATCTACCTAGCTTTAAACATACAGTATAAAGATCTACATTGACTGAATAAACATGTGCTTGTACTAATATACAAGATCAATGACCAGGCCTTGCTGTTTTATACATTATAACTAATTATTTATATATATATATATAATGAATCTCAACAGCTGCTGTTAGTTCTATTAATAAAACAATAATACTGATCACAAAGAAAAAAGTCTGAACATAAGTTTCCTTAACAAATTATTGCAAAAATCAACATCAATGTTGACCTGAGAAATCCCTGAAAATTACATCCAAATATAAAAGGCTAACAATACTAAATTTACTCTGATTAAACTTAAAAATCCCAGTAGGAAGTGAGAATTGTAAAAAGTCGCTAATATTTGCATTTCCACTGATAACACAATAATCCTGATAAAAACCCTACAAAAAAGAGGGGCTAAACAAAGACATCTGAAGTCTTCTTTTTAGCATCAATTATAACACTGCACTGTACATTGAAATTATGATCAGAACCACTTTATCACCGTCTTTTGTCACATTCATAAAAGAGTAGAGATTTAGCAAACATAAGACGGAGCCAGACAAGAACACAAACACACATATGGGTCTTGTCCAGCTGTTTGATCACAAGCGTCTGGCCTGCCCTTTGACCCAACGGTCAGACACTTCCCTGCTATTTTCCTCTACTTCCGACAGCCGGGGAAGCGCAAGATCAGATTTCTGCTGTCATGCTCAGATTTCATCCCACTGCGCATCCTAAAAGCCACATGGAACAATCCAGCGATGTTTCAGCAGAACCATTAACCATTAAAATGTTACCACCTCAGTCTCTTATAAATATTCAAGTCCTTGACCATCTGTCAAAAAGCTACTCAATTAAAACTAAAAGTGAGACATGTCTGGGAGAGTGGAGTGCTCATTATTCTGCAGACACTCTTAGAATATCAACATAAGAGAGAGGAATGAAAAATTAACATCACTTTGCCCATTTTTGAATAACATGCAAACACTTGACAGGAGTTTTCAAAAAGTGTGTCAGAGTGCAAGATTATTCTCCATTAATTAAAAACAAACATATTCTCACTGCTTGTCTTCTCTCTGTATTGCAACTTGCAACAAAATAACCAAATTACTGGATATAAAAAAAAATTAAAAATATTTTGAAAAAGATGTCTCTTAGGGTGAGTGATCACACTTGGCATGTTTGGGTTACTGTAAAGTGACATGATGTTACAAGATGATAATTAACAGTATATGAGGCTCCATAAACAGGATATGAGACTTTAGAATACAAGTTTTTTTCTTGTTAGCCACTCTGTTTCCCAATAGAGTTGCTAGAAATTCATTTCCTTTTAGTGGAGATTTATTTTATGGATCGTTTCCATGGAACTGTTCAAAATACAGTGCAGTGTGGTTTGGTAGGGGTCCTTGATCTGGCTTGCGTTTCCACTGCCCATAGTAACATTACTTGGTCTCCAAAAAAAAAGCAATGAATGTCATCCTCTGTTGAAAAAGGAAAACCATACAGGCCATTCACACATCGTTTGCAGCTCCACCCTTTTGGTGCTAGGTACCCTGATGAAAGAGTCCCGAATTAGTGATACACTGTGTTCCTCACCACTGTCACCACTGGCTTGCTTGGTTTGGGACTTGTGGAGCTGTGCATCGAAGGATTTGCTCCTCTGTGTTTGGACTTTCAGCAGTGAAAATTAAACCACACTGAACTGAACTAAACTTTACTAGAACTTCTATGTAAAGCTGGTTTGACATCACCTACATTGTAAAAGCGCTATAGAAATAAAGATTAACTGAATTTAACAATTTTACATCTGACAGTGGAAACTGAATGCATACCATACTGTACCAAACAGTACTGCTCACAGTTGCACTAAATGCATAACTTAAATTTTTGGTCCAAGGAATCATGAAAACAAAACCACAAGCATGAATACAGCCTTTAAAAAGAATACATGAATTTGATATATTTTACATAATAATAATTTTTTAAAACTATAAACAGTTTTTCAAGTTTTTAAACAAAAAATCTTTACATTTATTATTAATGTTATAATTTCCTACAGTATGTAATTAGATATCTAATTTAATATCTGTTTTTTTATTCATGTAAATGCAAAGCTGAATTTACAGTATCAATACTCCAGTCTTCAGCTTCACATAATAATCCTTCAGAAATTATTCTAATATTCTATTCTCAGTTATCCTCCTAACATGCTGAATTGATGCATAAACAATTCATTTTATCATCAATTTTAGATTAAGTGCATCATTAATTTGATGAACTGAAACCTCAAAAGAACATTTACATGAAATAAAAATACATTCTGGATCATTTAAGACCAATTTACAAAGAGTAACTCTGAATGAGTGCATTGCACAAGATAAACATCCAGCCAGACTGAATGCAGTCAGATCAGATGCCTTATTCATCATTCCATCAGACGGGACAGACAGAGCCTGTGGGTGGTACTGCATATCTCAGTGGATTCTACATTTGGGAGTCTTGAGTTCAGAGTTCACCCTCAGCTGGTCGGCGCCGGGCCGTCCAATATCTCTATCAAACTAGAGGCATCTCATTCCACCAAAGCAAAGTCCTATCTGTGCTCTGATGAATGAGGACCAATTCCAGACTGAATAACTCCCACAGTAACTTTCTCACACAGTCACCCCCTCTTTCGATTGTTATTTCAAACTAAATTAAATACGCTCCCTCTTCCCATGTCAAGGGGCCAAAATAAACAGTCTCTGCAACTCACATTTATTAAAAGTTTAATGAAGATTTTCCAAAATGTGCATGCTTTCAAAATCATTAAAGAGCCGCCATAAATTTGCGCTTTTGGTGCACTGATAATTCCAGAGATTTGATTTTATACAGTATTTGCAGATAAAAAAAAAATGTAAAAATCCTAAAAATTACAAAAACATGGAATAGCTAAAAAAAGACAAATTAACACTCTTTCGTTTGATTAAACGTGTATAAGATGAAAGAGAGAGTAAAAAAATAAAAAAGAAGCAAAAGATCTCAGAAGATATTAAAGAGAAAAGGAAATGGTCTCTTTAATAAAAACAGTCATGGTGGGGAATGCTTTGGATTCTTGGCATAACATTACAGTGACCTTGCCTGCCCCCATTTCTGTGGATTCTGGTCTGTAGCAGAAAATAGCACAGCATGACAGCAGCACTTTCTCTCACATATTTAAATTCTTTCACCTACAATAACACTGGAGCCCCCTAACGGACTGACTGCTGTTCCTGCAATCCTTTTATACATATACACAAACACGTCAACTCAACCAACCTTCTTATGAGACTTAGAAAACTACTAATTGATAACTAATGATTAAACAACAACAATCAAAGCATTCCATTATTAACCTATTGTCTATTAGCTCTGGAGAATCAAATGTTAACAATGTAACTCTAGCTATTGTCAATCCCTCAGTGATTTCTTCAGTGTGTCCCACCCAAACTTGCATCAATACTTCAAGAAAAGAAGAAAAAAAAAAGAGCTGATTGCAAAACAAGCCTGTAGCATTCCAGAAATTCAATAGTCCAAATATTGCATTAGAACAATATTTGTTTGACCTCAGTTACCTCACCTATGCCTGAAATGCCACGAGAATAGCAAAAGAAACAAGAAATAAATCACGTGGCCTAATATTGGACCTAAAGCAACATAAAAACCAAAATGACACAATGAAGATGATTTTAATGCACATTCTAGGAGAGAGAAAAAAAAAGTCAAGGGAGTCTGCATGTTTGTAAATGTCAATGTAAAAATAATACCAAGAAAAGGACATCACACAACTGTGACTATGCTGCCAGCCAAAGCCTAGCAACCGTCCCACTCAGCAACCAATGCTGAGAATGGCAGGTTAGGACTTGTTCCCTTTAGAAACTCCTTCCCACTACCCCTCCTTTAACATCTCTTTCTCACACACACACACTCTCTTTCTCACACACACACACACTCTCTTTCTCACACACACGCACGCACGCACGCACGCACGCACGCACGCACGCACGCACGCACGCACGCGCACACACACACACACACACACACACACACACACACACACACACACACACACACACACACACACACACACACACACACACATCCCTACTTGGAAGGGGGGAAAAAAGCATTCTTTGTATTAGTAGCTGGATCTGGGAGTGTTGGCCTCCTTAAGGCTCAGATAAGCATTTTCTTTTTTATATACTTTTTCACTTTAATAGTAACAGGTTACAATTAGCACTGTGATTTAATTTATTATCATTTACTCATGCTCATGTCATCTAACATACTTTCTTTTATGAACACAAGTTTAACATTTTTAGAAAAATAGTCAAAAACAACACAGAGCAGTTATTTTTATAACATTTATGATGAAACTCATCATAAGAATCTTAAGCTATAAGAAGGTCCATACAGAATCTGCGCAAACAGAAATCCACAGATTTCCGTAAATTTTAAGCCCATCATTGAGTCAAGTAAATAAATAGTGTAAATGTGTGCAAATTTATATTTATTCAGATTTGAAATTAAATTTTAGTAACATTCACTAATCTGAAAATGTTCATACGATTTATTTACAATACAGTCAAGTAATATTTTCTGTATTTTAGTAGATATATTATATGAGAGACTTGCATTGTTTACCAAATAAGTGGATCTAATTGGATGTGTTGTAAACATTAAATAAAGTAAAAAAATAACATAAAAAAAAGGTTTTATTTTTATTTCCTATTTTAGTTACGATACTTCCTAAATCTTTCTGCATAAATCTGCAGATTTTTTACAAAATTAAAAAGATTTTACAAAAAGAAAATCGCAAAAAATGTCAGCAGATTCAGTCTGGCCCTAGTTATAAGGTATACTGACAAACCACTGGGCCATGAATTCAATTCCTCATGGTGTGCGAATAGTGGACAGTCTATAAAGGTATGGTACGAAGACAAAGCCAAATACTGTAAATATCTTCCATCAATACAGAAAATGCTATGGGAGATCAAAATGTTACTGCTAATGCAACATCTGTCCTCTAGGAGGCAGTCCTAATGCCTTACATTAAACTACTGATTCAAATCTGAAGTGCACAGCAAGTCTTCTGAAGTATTAGGCAAGTTTGACTTTTGCTGATTTGTTCAAATGTAAACATCAAATGTGGCCAACATAAAATCTGCACAGGCGCTCCTATTAGATTTTGGATCATTGGATCATATAACTGAGAAACACCCTTCGTCAGGTTTCTGTACTGCTGATGATTGCGAACCAACTGTCGTTCAGCACAGTGTGTTTGGTGTGATGTCAGCAGAACCAAAGCCACACAAAAATCACAAGCTGTCACACTTAATGTCTGGAGACCCAGTTTAGTGAAGTCTCTCTCCAATACAGCATTTATATACCTGTACACGAAAAAACAGGTAGTCTCCACTCAATGTTTTATAAAAAAAAGGCCAAAAAAATACCCTTAAATATATTTACGGTTTAAAATTTATTTTTAATCCCTATTTTAACAGATTACATTAAATTTATATGCAGTTTAGGATAGTTTACTCTGTGGTAGGGGTTGGCAATATGACAAATCTCATATCATGATATAAATCATCTGATAACGATACACATCAAGGAATAGTACCATTTCTGTAAATTCTAGGTATGGGCTGATATAAGATTGTGATGGTATGATAACCTTGGATAAAAATATAACCCATATATTTGTTTCCCGGTATTATGATTACTGTTCTAAAATATGTTCTTTTTAAATGACTGGGTCCCACATTGAACATATTTTATTTTAAGAATCATTTAACATATTTTGGAACTGTAGCTGTAATAATAATAATAATAATAATAATAATAATAATAATAATAATAATAATAATAATAATAATAATAATAATAAACTGTACATATACCGTAAGAACGGTATCGCATTTAAAACTTTGACTTTTCCAAACCGCTGTAAACCGATTATCATGCCATGCCTAGTAAATTCAAAATGTTTGATTAAATTATAAATATTAATAAAGCACAACACTTTTGAAACTAACGTTTACAGATCCAACATAAACAAAATATATACATTTAAAGAAATACAAAATGTAAAGATTAGAATTTTAAGATTGCAACTTTCTCACAATGCTGTTATTTATGTTTCTGTCTGCATCCCTGTAATGGCATGTAATATTGCATTCATATAAATTTTAAAAAATTGATTACCACAATGCATTGTCACACCACAAAATAATCTGAGCAAAATATAAAACAGTATTGTTATTATTGTCAATACAACATATACAGTACACCCCTCACAAATCTCTCAGTTAAATTTAGATTTTCTATAGGATGATTTACAATATTATATTTGTGCATATACATTAGATAAGTCAGTACTGAAGTTAAATCTGGAGGTAATAGAACAAAAAAACTGAAGAAAATTATCCAAAAATTAGTAGCCCAAATTTATGTTATGAAAAAATATTAAATAAAAAAACTTAAAAATAAGAAAAAAAAGAATAAAAATCAAATCAAGAGAAAAATATATAAAATTGTGAAAACTGTTTTTTAATTTTTTTGCAATATTTTACATGCATTTAAAATGTATTATCTTTCTATTTCTAAAGATGTTTGGATTTAAATATTACTTTAATAAATATATCTCTTTAATAAATCTGTTATTTTTTCAAATTCACCAAAATATATGACCAATATTCACTGATAAATGGATCAAAATATTTATTTTCAAAATGGGATGTACTCATTTATGCTGAGCACTGTATATAGTTATATTGCTAAGCCCTACTTCTTGTATACTTATTTCTGGTCAAGCAGCCCAAAATGAATGAGTAATCTGAGAGTAATTCCGCTAAGCTATTCATCAACACAATGAATAGTGCTTCAGCATGCAGGACTGCACTCGCTTGTTTACTAAGTGCATTCCACATGATCAATATGCAGCAACACATTTCACTTACTATCTGACTCTTCAGCTCGAGCTGACACTAAAGTGTTTTGGATTATAAAAACTGGTATTATCACATACTAACACCTACAACGGTTGCTTTATGTTAAAATACATTTAGTTAAATAAAAGATCATACATATTTAACAAATATGTATGATAAATGAAGAGAAAGACTTTATTTTTAAAAGCTTGACACACAGATTTCAACACTTAAAACGTTTCTGCTAGTCATTACTGCTAGTCATTATCCCATGAGATTATATTTATTTATTAATGACTTGCGTATCAAGTGAGTATTGAGAGATCCTTTTCAGAGATAATTTTAATATCAGCGAGACACTGTCCAGTTTTAGCACAGCTATGCATGCTAAGATAATCCATATCCAAAATTAACGCCTCAAGCACGTATTAATGATACCCATAACAAATATAATAATAATACAATACATAGGTGAGCTAACATGAGGTTTAGAAAAGGACTAATATTTAAGAATGATTAATAAGGCATGACTAATTAAGTAAAATATTGTAATATAAGATAAAGAAGTAGTTCACAAAAAACTGAAAATTTTGCCATCATTCCTTGTTCCAAGGGCTGGGCAATATTGCAAAAAAAAAAAAAAATCATCATGATATCATGTTTTATATCATTTGGTATCAATATCTATTTAATATTTTTTGACAATAAATTTAGGAATATTAGGATTTTGTATTTATTTAACCACTTTATCTTAATTTATCAACATTACTAAGGTAAATAGTTTTAATAGTCAAAAACAAAAATATTTAAACAAAATATCTCATCTCTGATCTCTGAATCAAATTAAGTGTTAAAGAGGCTCAAAGTTAATAAATAAAATGTTAAAGTGTGTGCAATGATGAAGGTAGATTACATCAGTAAGGTGTGAATAATAATGATAGAGTAAACCTCAATCTCTGTAAACAAAAAAAATAATAAATCAAATATAAGCTTTCAAGTAAAGGAACCAACAAATACATACTGCAACATTACAAAGTGTGAAGGTGAATGACTATATTACCGTCTACGCTAACAAATCTTTCAGATGGGTAACTAGTGGCTGAGATGCACAAGAAAAGAAACCACTATGGCGACATCCTTTTTTTATTTACAATCTTCTCACTGCTGCTCTACGGCTCTCATTTTTGCATGTGTTGTTATTCTGACCTGAAGTGACATGCGCGGTTTCTATTTTCCATTTTCTATGCACTTCACATCTGCGTTCCCCTGGTGCCTCTCATAACTAGGCGACCATCAACCATTTTCTCAGAGGACTACAATCAAACAAACCATTGCTGCAGCTCTGATACAAGCTTATGGAGAAAAGTAAAAACCGCTGCAGTGTTGTTATTAGCCTGCCAATATTACTGAAATGTGTATATTCCATACAAAGTGTGAAGCCGTTTGGTTAGTTCTACTTGCATGAATCATGGTGCACTCGCGGCATTTGGAAAAGTTCTGATGTTTTTCAACTAAGTGTACCTGGAAAATGTGCGAGTGTCATGTGTGCACTACTTGCACACCATGTGCACTTCGTTCCAGTCGCACGTCTCCTTTGGAAATGACAAACTTACACCCTAAGCTTATTGGAATTGCAAGGTGCGCACTCAGCAGCCACATTTTAATAAAACTATAGCCTTCATAACAAAACTTCTTAGCAAACATTTTTTTAATCATTATTGACAATGGTATTCGGTCAATTGATACCGATACCAATTTTAATCGCCCAGCCCTAGTTCCAAACCAGTTTGAGGTTTTTTTTTTTGTTCTGTTGAAAAGAAAAGATGATGTTTTGATGAATGTTGGAAACCTGAAACCATTGACTTCCACACTATTTGTTTTTCTTACTGTGGATATCAATTGTAACAGATTTTCAACATTCTTCAAAAAACTTGTGTTCAATAGAAAAAGAAAAAAACTTCAGAACAAGTCAAGAATAACTAAATTAAGACAAATTGTCCTTTCTGGCTCAACTGCACTTTTAAACTTTTTAATTCATTTCTATTCATCTTTTCTCTTTACTGATGTTAGGAAGGAATACAAATGCAGGACCATTCATAAAACTTGTGGGTTCTTTGTTTGAGTTAGAACTGAGTGAAACACAATATGTGAAAGACTGAATACCAGGAATGCCTTAAATAACTCAAAATGATGTCATATGATATGGATGCTCAGCTATTTGGCTTTCTATATTGTATTGGGGAAATGGGCAGGATAATATCAAAAGAAATTAGTAATGGATAGGAAAAAAACAGATATAGTTATCTGAACCCATAGGGAGATGAAGATAGACAAAAAAGGGTTCCATGCCTTACCAAGGGCTCAACACTATACATCAAAGTCACAGACGAGTGTTGTTTGTACTTGTTTTGAACACATACTGTACAAGACGAGTGTGGGCAAGCAGAAGAGTGTGGCTTAACTGAAAAACAGCTGCTTTACTGATTAACAAGCAAAACTGCCTTTAAAGCCCCCGGAAGCAAGAACTCTTACAGACTAGGTAAAGAAGACAATATTGAAACAGAATAAGTTTTTGTAGCCAAATGTGTTATCACTGAGTGTAGCAAAAACACATGCAAATAAAAAAAATTTAATTCTAATTAAAGTATTACTTCATGAAGTTATTTAGCAAACACACCATAAGGTATGAATCCTCAAATTCACGTGCATACAATCTTAAAAGGGATCTTTAGCAGGAAAGTGGCTGTTTTGGTGGTGTAAGGTGATCTCAGAAAGGGTGAGGCAAGAAATGCCACTTGTCCTTTCATATCATTCCCAAGAGAGTGCGAGTGGGTCAGATAAAGAGATACAGTTTCCAATACAGTGGAGAGGAGTAAAATCCATTTAAAATAATGGGTGGTGAAAACACATGGCAGATATTATGCTGTTTACGCTAATCATAAAACTGGATAACATCTGGTACATATATCAGCTCATTCCGCTTACTCTCTTTCTCGCTCTGCTTTTCAAACCATTCTTTGGATGACTTCAGCAAAAACAGAATGAGGAATGAGGAAGAGCGATGGAAAGTCTGCATACAACCAAAAACATGCTGATAAGGTCTGCACTTCAAGATCAAAAGGCATTAAGGATTTAAACATTAATCTTTAAACCTCCTAAATTTTCAAAATCAGCATATAGAAACCCTTAAAATTCACTTCACAAAAATAGATTCTGAAATCATGACTTGTGACAAGATGTATTGTGATAAGAGATTTTTGCTTCGTTGCTCAGCCCTAGCAATTCAGTTTATCAGAAGGATATCATTCCAACTCGAAAAGTGTCCATGTAAACATATCTAGTGACAGCATTTAAAATTTACAAAAAATTACTTAAAATGAGTTGTCTAAAGTTGTAAGCCTTAAAATGATTATAAGACATGAAAATCAAACTAGAGAAATAATTTCATGTAATCAGAGAAAAAAAAAATTATATTTACACACGCACACACGCACCAAACAGACCTTCCATTAACTGAGCATGCAGCACATCAACTGGTTCCTGTGACAGATTGTTTATACTAATAAAAGATATCTAGTTTTGCACAGTCTATTTTATCAGGCATGCAAGACTGTTGTTTTGAAAACTTTACTTGAAGACATTATCCTGCCCCTGCACCCCAAGCCTCTGGCAAAGGTAGTTTCTAGTTGGAGACCAGCAGGTCAAGCAGCCAAATTGTTTTGTTCCTATCCACCAATAAAAAATGCTAAAACTAAACTGCGTTAAAAAGATCATGTTTTTTAATCAGTCTCCTAAGTTCACTGCAGTGGATCAATTTGATCACTTCAAGTACAAAATAATGACATTCATCTTATCAAGAACTTTCCAAGACTAAAATGGCCTGAGACAACCTCTTTCTCCCTGAGGCAGTCTTTCTTAATTAATGAAATCAGATCAGACAAGTAACCAACTGCGCATGTTCAAAAGAGTACTGACTGATTTCAAAACACCTTTTGAATGACTTTCATACTAGTGATGGGAAGTTCAGATTTTACTGACTCAGACTTTTGAGTCTTGTTCATCGAAATGAACAAATCTTTTTTGAGTCATTTTGTTCAATTTGCCAAAGTAACATCCAAACACATCTACAACTAGCCCAAACATTGATCACACTACAAACAAGCAAAACTAGAATGCTAAGAAAGAGAATACAGTCCTTTATTGTTTACCTGGTGTTTTGTCTATGATTAACTCTGGTATGTCTTTAAATTTGAATTGTTCATTCACCTGACAATTCTTTTTCCGACTCAAAATGCATTTGATTGGCTTCTATCTTTCACGTAATGAACAAATGACTCAAACCCGATAGAGTACTCGAAAAATTAACTAATCTCCTCCTTCACCTGCACAAATGTGCACATGCGCGAATGAACGAATCACTCCCTGAGAGGACTCAAAATTCACAAAAAAAGATTTGTTCAAGTCATTTTCAACCAACCACTAGATATTGTATCTATTTCACCAGCACTTGACCCTCTAACACCAGCATGTCCTATTCTATAAACTTATTTTCACACTGATTTCAAAAATAAATGTATTTCACTAGCTGGGAATTTTACAACCAACATTTCTCAGAACTGTGTATTATTGCTCTTTTGTTAATTTAGGGGCAGACCTTTCCGGAAAATTACCGTCAATTTTACGGAAAGGGATTATGTGTTAACGGGCCCTTTTTGTAAATACCACTAAATTCCTTCCAGAAAGAGAAGTTGTAACATTACCGGTTGTTTGCCAGAATGCTGCTCTGTGTGAACGCAGAAAGAAAAATTGCCGGAAAGAGTGCGTTCAAAATTAGAACGCGCTGACATGAGACGTTTACTCCAGCCAATCAGAACATTCAGATGCATTCACATCCGCTCTGTTTATGAAAATAAAAACCTTTGAATATTTTTCCAGACACATTTTGCAGATAGATGTTAGTCAGATAACGTTTCTTCAATGTTCCTTCTTAATGCCATCTGTGAAAAAAAATTGTCTATAAAATGCTTATGATAAACCGCTGTTTGTTTGCTTTATGTGTGTACACGCCAGAATTTACTGGAATTTTGTAATAGATGTGTGAATGGTCTTTTCCGGAAAAATTCTGGAACGTGAACAGCGCTTTTTTTGAACTTACAGGTAAAGTTGTTCCGGTAATTTTCCACATGTTTATCGGTATCACTGTGTGAAAGGGGCAAACAAAAATCTGTGATCTGCCCCTAAATTGCTTTTTTTCTCCTCGTTTCCAAGTAACTCTAGAAAAAATAAACCTTCTTAATGTTAAACACTTTTAAAATGTGTTAACCATAAACCTTAAAATTTTTATACATATTTCCCATTTAAGAGAAACTCCCAATTACTGTATAGCATCATGTGCAACTCAAACACTTACAAATCAACCTGCTTGGATAATATTCTTTTCCACTTGAATAAATTAAAGCCTTTGCCCTCTCTCTCCACATAATCAATATTTTTGACATCAAAGCCCAAATTAATTCTCTTTGAGGAACGAAGAGAGAGCTGAAGTGCAACTACGTGTTAGTCAAACAGTTCGGCGAAAACTCATTTTACTGCAATAGCAACAGCTCGGCCGTGTACTGATGACAGTGTTCCGGGTGCATATAAGCCCGAGGGCTTTCAACTACAACAGATTCCCATTGCCTTTAATCCCCAGCCATTTATTCATCCTAGGATAACCTTCAATCCAAACTGTCAGTTTCCCACTACATTGGGGGCCCGAGCTTAACACAGCAAAGCTTTCAGAGAGGCTCAGTGGGCACTACAGACACGGACATAGCAAAGCTTTCAGAGACACAGCAGTCACAATCACTGATACACCATGTTTATAACCTGTATCCCACCAGTCAATAAAAAAAGGAGAAGAAAAAGAAAAAAAAAGTTATTTATTCTGAACAATATTGTGATTCACTAGAGTGCCAAGTGATTCATTATTTTCAAAATTTCTCATTGATAAACTCTTTATACCCGGTTCTGTATTAGACTTTACAATTTAGATTCTGATTGGCTGAAAGCTTTATATGTAAACAGTGTAAGGCTCAGGTAGTTCCAGTCAGTTTAGAAGCACCCTAATCGCTCCCTACATTAAAAAGCACTCCCGGCATGGATTATCCCTTAGTTAATCTTGACATAATGGGAGACTAAATGTCAGCCTATGGAAATACCCAGTTACTTTGATCAAAGATAAGCAGGTTAAAAATTCAGATTTGAACTGCTTAAAGTAAACTACATTTTAATCGTCTCTGTTAAATGTAGAGGATCCACAAGGCTATTAAAAAAGGAAATAATATATATTTTTTTTATTTGCAGACAAAGTTAATCCTGGCAATTCCATGAGCAGCAACAATACAACTGCGGGTAATAATATTTTATTATGTTTTAATAATTTTTTAACTATTTAATGAATATTCTCAGGAGCTAGTAGGGCTGGGCGCTATGGCCTAAAATTTAAATCTGGATTAAGTGAACATTTTAACTTGATTATGATTAATAAACGATTATTTTATGTTTTTGCCCTTATAGTTCAGACAAGTTTTGTATAGTAAATATGCTCACATATTACAAGTGAGAGATTTTTGAATATAGGGTGCATAGGGCTGGACGATATGGCAAAAATTTATATCTCGATATATATTTTTTTATTTCAATATTTAAAAGACAGGAAAAAACTGCCAAGAACGCACACGATGGATGCCTGTACCTACAAATGTTTGCAAACTAAATTTACCAAGTCCGTAATACCTCCAGGCTCTTAAAACTTTTTTTTTATAAAAACAGCACAAAAAAAAAAATAATGTTCACTTTTTTTATTTGTATTTAACCTTTACAAACAATATTTGCAATAGAAAAAGAGTTGTTTGAGTATATTCATAGTTCTGGTTGCTTTTCATCTTGAACATGCTTTTAGGGTTCTCTGTCTATTTATATTTGTCTATAATTACCTAAATAAATTAAAAGGTTTAACATAAAACTATTTCTTATATATTTTATATAGTCTATTTATATAAACTAATATTTTATCGAGTATATGCAAGGATCGGTTTTATATGCATGTGTGTGTGTTAATGCGAAAGTATATGCAAGGATCCAGCATGCATCAAGTTTATATGTAGGCTGTATGCACAAGTTTCATACCTTTTTTGAACATTCAATAGTATAGGTGTATATGCGAGTAATTTATGAGTGTATATGCACGTGTTGATAAGCGAAGTGGAGGTGGATGGTGGTGATTGTGAAGCGACGGTTTGGCTTAAACTTTTATGATGCCTCATCTTCTGACTTCAGTATGTTTTATCAGGAGTAACTGCTTCAAATGGTGAAACAGATCTGATGCGTCTCCGCTGCTAGTCAGCAACACTCTTCGGGATATTTTGCAGGGCACCGCAACCATAAGTTTATCTGAACTTAAAAAGCCGAACCACTTTCACACCACTGCATTAGTCTTTCCTCTCTTATCAACTATTTTGTCAGCATTCTTACTTGTGGAAGCTTGTTCATTCACATCTGAATTCAGGGCAGGGCCGGCGCATCCATAGAGGCGACCTAGGCGGCCCCTTCCTCCCGGACCTCACTTTCATCCACGAACTGGTCACTTTCTTTTTAACTTTCGGGTTGAGGGCGGTGTAATCGCCGTTCGCCCTGAGAGCCAGTTATGCTTGCTCCGGCCCTGCTTTAGGGCACTCATTTTTTAGCTAAAACTTTCTGCGACAGAGCTTAACCAACTGCTGTGCTGTGCGCTGGCAGCGTGTCTGTGATGTACGTCATCACGCAAGTGACGAGTGATACAATGTACACGATCTTATATAAATAATAATAATAATAATAATAATAATAATAATAATATATAAATTTATATCAAAATACTGGAAATGGGTTTAAAAATCATATCACCGTTATTGAAAAAAAATCTATCGCGATATATATTGATATCGAATTATTGTCCAGCCCTAAGGGTGCATTACAGGATTTTAAATTAATTAAAGTAAACACACACTATCTGTTATCTATGATTCTTTATTAAACATCAACACTGAACAACTGAAATGAAAACCCACATTGCCTAAAACGCAGCTCTCCGCGTTGCCCACCCTCATCACCACTACCAAACAGACAAATCACAAAGCTTGCACTATGGGTCGTTGTGATTAACTTGGTTAACTTAGGAGTTACATTTTTTTAAGAAGTTAACAGGTATGCGAAGGCTGCACCAGACCATATGTGTGCGCTTGGCAGAAGTATAATATCAGAATAATATAAGTATAGATCATAATATAATAAGTATAAATTAGCCTTAACAGTTCGGCGTCACAAGACTCGGTAGAGAAAGTAAATAAATAAAAAATTGACTTTGAAAATTTTGATTGATTGTAGGTTATAATGTCTATTTCGATTACTTTTCAATTAATCGCATATCCCTAGGAAGTAGCATGAATGCATTTACACTGCAAAGCATAATGTTAAGAAATTAAAGCTTCTCAATCATTATCAAACCCCTGAATGTAGTGAAATCTGAATTTTTCCTAAAGTTCGTCCATAAGGGGTGTCACTTATGTCTATATGTGTTACATTTGTTGTTCACATTTGATTTAGATTGAGCAAGGTTATGCAAAAAAAAATGTTTTCACTTAACGCTGACTATCCATGCTAAGAATCTACTTATCCTGCACAAGAGCAATTGTCAAGTGCTAAATATCTTCTATTGTGTTTCACAGTAGAAAGAAACCATCACACAGGTTTGGCATGACATGAGGATGAATAAACAATAAAAATTTTCTTTTTTTTGTGTTTGTTGTTGTTCTTTGTTTTGCTTTGTAATCTCCCTTTAAGCACTGTACAGTTGGCCTGATTTGCCTTCCGGTGCCAGCGCACACTTTACAGCCGGAGAACAAAGAAGCTCTTAAAATGGTTATTTGTAATGCAAACACATTCAGTGATTCAGCATAGAAACTCCACTAGCATACTTTTCCCCCTCCATCATCAATCAATCAATAGCCAATCTTGAAAGCAATCTATGACAGCAATGTATAAACCACAGGCAAAGAAGAACAGGAGACTATTCTGTGTTGTTATTCATCACAGTCAGATCATCATCAATCAGATGTCATCAAAAGTAAACAGCGGAATCCACACTCAACTTAAAAAAAAAAATTCAGAAAGGTTTGGGAAAATCAGTCTCTAGAGATGTATAGCTTTAGGTAAGATTGTTCATAGAAATTAATACTGAAAACAGAAACTTTGAGAGAGATGCAGTATTGGGATATTGGGCATTCATTTAATTCTAGCCTCAGGCAAAGAGCAAAAACACCACAGCTTGAACACTTGATGCTTTTAAACACAAAGTGGAGTAGAATGCATACAGGGCAGGGCACTGCAGTAACTAAACCTCATCAGCAGGCTCAAGTCACCCTTAAAATTGAAAGTTCTGTCAACTATTACTCCCTTTAATTGCTCCAAACCTACTTGGCTTTCCTTTCTTTCTTTGACTTTTAGGTAGGGCTGCACGAAATATCGTCTCAAACATCACCATTGTAGGATGTATTGTATGATGTTAAGTAGAAACCATACGGGGCAGGCACCACGATTTTATAATTAATACAAATTAACCATAATATCCAAACAAAAGTTTATCGTTTTCAATGGGTTTTTTCTGCGTAAACTTTCCAAGCAAGTTTAAAGCATTCTGGTGCAAGCATGGGATGACCGTTTTCAAGGTATACCGCAGTTTGGAAACAGGTTTTGGAAAAAGGTTTTAAAACCACCAAAGTTTTCTGCTATACCGTATATTTTCCCATTTTTTAGAACAACAGTATCTCCATCAAAATATCCAAAGACGCCATTATAAATTGTAAAGAAATCTGTGTTTTTGAAACAAATGAAGACAGCAGAAGTCAATGATCCATTTAAATCATTTCGCCTGACGTATTTACTGTTCTAAAATATTTTAAATGTTTTCAAAAATAAAATATATTGTGTTTAAAAGAGAAAAAAAAGTTATTTTTTTTACCCAGACATTTAAAAAGAATACATTTTAGAGCAGTAATCACAATACTGTGAAAACATGATATTTTTAATCCAAGGTTATCATACCGTCAGAAACCTATACTTGCCTTGCCTATTCTGGTGCAAGAAACCATAATGTTTGTAACTTTAACAAATATAAAATTATATTTACAGTGAAGAATATGAAGTGTTAGTTTACATTTAGATATTCAATTTCCAAACCTGAACACTGTTAAATCGTATGGTCTAAATGTACTTTTTTTTTTACACTTGTAGTTTGTTTACTATATTTTATGCAGATCACCCTAATTAGGGCTGCACGATATTGGAAAAATCTTACATTGCAATTATTTGTTTTGCTGTGATATATATTCCGATATGAAAACAATTTCACCAGATTGCATAGCTCTATTTGTGAAAAACTATTAATTTAGATTGGTTGGGATAATTTTTGTAAGGGTGTGAATAAGGGCTGCAAAATTAATCCAAAAAACATTGTGATCTCGATTCGACCCCCCACACAATCTTAATTCTGCTTTTCTACGATTCAGCCAATTATATTTTCAAAGTCAGGAGGGCATAAAGGTAGACGCACAAGTCTTCATATTGTTTTATATAGCCTATGTTGCTCATCTCCAAAGGGCTTTAGAAGTGTCACATACTGTATTTATGAAGTATAATTCACCCAAAAATATAATTTCTGTCTTTACACACAAGAGCTGACGAACTGTTTGTTTACTACCGAGAGGACGCAAGCGTGCACACCAATCAGGTCTACTTTAGTGAACAGAACCTGCATAGGCTGTAAATAACAAGTAATAAAGTTGCAAATAACATTCAGTTTGTTGCACCAAGCGATAGTTTGGGAGCTGCACATGAAGGATAATTTGCATTTATGTTTTCTTTTGTTTAAATTTATAGCAGCTATGACATGAGCCGCACTCAGCAGTAAAAGTGAAACCGAAAGCGCACGCATCATTTAAATGATCGTATCACATTTTAGAGTTATGATTACGACAAGCATTTGGAATTTTATGCTTTCATAACGAACACGGTAGTGTTGTGCATGAAAATAAATGTTTACTGGGTCAGTATAACTACTCTAGCCTACTATATATAATGCTGAATATAATGCAAGAGGAAATTGAATAATGACAAATGTTTCATTGTACCAGTGAAAAAACAAGATCTTAAATGTTGTCAATGACAAATTACAAGCATGTCTCAAACATAATAATTAAACTTCAGAATTATGGATAGTTGTATTCTGATGTCATCACTTACTGTGAATTAACAAACAGGACATATTTAAAGCAAGTCCACCATACAAAGTCTATACAAGATTTTGCATTTTAACCAATAGTAAACCTGCACATAGGTCTTATATTATTATTGTT
>CAIGQZ010001108.1:18715499-18735041 GCA_903798205.1 Danio tinwini
AAAAGTGTGTTTTAAATCTGCAATTTGAGTGTAAAGCAGGAATTGTGCTTGTAGTTTAGCAGAATTGGTTCAGGGGGTTGGTGCATCAGTTACATGTTGTAGTCACTGTGTCTGAAGAACAAGTAATTGTGTGTAAACAATTGGGAAAAACTGTAACAAATGCACAACCCCTGTCATTGTCCTTGTTCTCAGCCCAATTGAACCTATCCCAATTGTTGAACCCAATTGTTGTTATCATTCACATCAATTGAGTAAAAACATCAAATAATACATAAATTACAAATAAATACTATTTTACAATCGTCCCCATGTTTCTGTCAGTCTATCTATGACTGTGGCTATGACTCAGGAAGTGACATCATTTGACAAAAGAGAAGCTGACAGTGATCAAGGATGTGTTCTATTATTAAATTGTATAATTTTGTGCTTGTTTTTTGTATGAATTTTTTGAGGACAAGCTTAAAGGTCAGGCCCTGTCACATTTTTTATAAGTGAAAATGTACATTTCTAATGTCGCTTATGTATTTCCACAGCAGTAGCAAGCCTGGCTTGTAGTTTTACATGTTGGAAATTGACTTTATTAAATTAAATGGAAAGTTCAGCAAAAAAATTTAATTCAGTAACCACTCCTAACCACCTACTCATACTCAATTGGTTCTAAACATTTATTAATTTATTTATTTATTCTTTTGAACATAAAGGTGTTGTGAAGAACTTTGGGTGAAAAGCAGCAACATCCAAATAGGAACATAAAATGGAAGTCAATGGCAGGTTTTTCAACCTTCTTCAGTATAGATCTTCCTGTGTGTTCAATAAAAGAAAGAAACCCAACTGGTTTAGAACGAGTGAAGGATGAGTGAATGATGGGGTGAACTATCTCTTTAAGTAAGACTCAAATAATGACGTACTGACATCAGAAGAAAGATCACCAACAGAGATCCTTGATGGAGAAAAGATTGAAGAGAGAAATGCTAAAGGCAAGGCAAAGTAAGTTTATTTATATAACACATTTCAATGATAATTCAAAGTGCTTTACATAAACAGGAATAAAAGTATAAGAAAATAAAAACAAATAATAAAAATATAAAAAAAATGATTAAAATGTGTTAAAACAGGTTATAAAAGAATGAAAAAGAAAAGAAAGACATAATAGTGCGATCTGTGCGACGTAGCACAGTGCTCATTCAGTAAAGACACAGCTAAACAGATGTGTTTTCAGTCTTGATTTGAATGTGCCTAATGTTGGAGCACATCTGATCATTTCTGGAAGCTGATTTCAATAGTGGGGGGCGTAGTAGCTAAAGAAAGATTCACCCTGCTTTGACTGAACTCTTGGAATTTCAAGTTTATATGATCCTAAAGATCTGAGTGATCTGTTAGGTTTGTATTCAGTGAGCATATATGTAATGTATTGAGGTCCTAGGCCATTTAGTGATTTATAGACAAGTAATAATACTTTAAAATCTATTCTGAATGTAACTGGGAGCCAGTGTAAAGACCTGAGGACAGGTGTGATGTGCTCTGATTTTCTGCTTCTGGTCAGAATCAACAGCATTCTGGATGAGCTGCAACTGTATGACTGTCCTTCTGGGAAGCCCAGTGAGGAGTTTGTTACAGTAATTCAACCTGCTGCTGATGAAAGCATGAACAAGTTTCTCTTAAGTCCTCACTGGAAACAAAGCATCTAATTCTTGCAATGTTTTTGAGATGATAGTATTCTGATTTAGTTACTGCTTTGACATAACTACTAAAACTCACATCTGACTCTAGAAATACACCAAGATTCTTGACCTTATTTTTTGTTGTTTGACCCCAGAGTCAAGGTACACATTCACCTTGAGAACCCCATCTCTGTTCCCAAATGCAATGACTTCAGTTTTCTCTTTGTTTAACTGAAGAAAGTTTTGCCACATCAAACTGTTAATTTCATCAGTGCATTGGCAGAGGGTGTCAATGGGGCTGAAGTCATTAGGCAATAAGGCTAAGTAGATCTGAGTGTCATCAGCATAGCTGTAGTAGGAGATTTGGTTCTTTCTCATTATTTGGCTCAGTGGGAGCATATAAAGGTTGAACAGGAGAAGTGCCAGAATTAAACCGTGTCCACCTCGACATAAATAATTTTTTCTCTAAAACAAAAGCCACTTTGAATTAACTGGACGAAGCTGGTTCTGGCATCAAAAATTATTATTATTTTTAATAAATTTGATAAAATCCACAGGAAAGAAACATAACGTTGATAAAAGTAGCCCTCATTACTGTGAATGAGAGGGAGGATCTATTATGTGTTGATTCTACAACATCAAACAGATATTTCATTTGCCTGTGCAAATAAACTCCATGCTAAATTAATCTTCTAATTGTTTGAAATAATTCCCTAATGGATGTTATTTCCATTAATTAAAATGGATGTTATTATCTCACACGCACAAAAGGAAAACATAATTGAAATCATAAAACGTGCTCTAACAATTGTATATTTTTTATAGAATTTACAGTGATTTATTCTCTGACTTCAAAGTCAAAAAGAAAAGAAAGCAAAGACAATTAAACACATTTCACCTTTCATTTGAAAGAGGTCAAACAATCTGGATTAGTAATAACATGAAATTAGAACAGAGAAAAACACCAGTACAAGTAAGTCAATTAAAAAAAACACACAGTATATTTATTCACGATTGCTTTTGGGTTTGTTTTGCAACTGAATAATTCCAAGGGCGATATTACTTAAAATGCCTTGGGCAGAAAAAACATCCAAGGACCAAATTAAATTTCAATGTGGGTGAAATACTTATCTTCATCATAATGGGAATACACCGATATGATGATGTGCATTAGGAAGTAACTTGTTTAACATAACCCTAAACCCACTCAGTAATAGGAAACCATGTCTCCGCAGGAAATCCTGTTAACAGTGGGGATGTGATTATATTAGCGCACTCCTCAGCGGGAGAACAACGGGAATTCTGTAATATTGACAAACATCCATAGGCAAAATAGCTAATTTGCATGTGGACGGCACATAGTTTAACTTTATACACAAATCCTGGATGAATGAAAAGAGCTGTTTAACTCACATGGGAAGGTAGTTTACTTCCCAAACCATATTTGACTGCATTACATGAAAAAGGCTAAACAAGCAATGTTTGTTTTAGTAGCAGCAGTGTTGGTCAGAACATTCATGGTACTTTGAATAGACACACAATGTGTACACAAAAGTAGATCATTTTTATGGTCCCTTTCAGACTTTCCAACAACTAATTAACTTTTCAATCACATCAGTGGTATTTATATCATATAGCAGTTATTAAAGTATTTAGAGTAATATTCATTTATTATTTTCATCCACAAAAGAAGGTATTTTGAAAACTATCATAACAATTTTGAAAAAAAAATCGGAAATCTGTATCCATTGACTTCTATAATATTAGGTTTTTTCTATGGAAGTCAATGGTTAATGGGTTTGTAACATTTTCCAAAATATCGTATTTTGGGAATCGCTTGAGGGTGAGTGTAACCCCCACCAGTCCTACACCACCCAATCTGCTCCGAGTTAGGATCGAACTGGCGACTCTGAGCTTGGAAGTTGGTTGCTCTAACAAGGAGGCTAAAGACCATGGCCTCTTGAGCACCTTTTAGAGGTCAGAGGAGTGAGGTGTACCAGCACAGCACTTTGCCACAGTAGCTGGCCTCTGTTACACTCACCCCCCTAAACCACACATCACTCCGGGTCACGGCACCAATGTAACCCCACCGCTCCTACACCACCCAACCTACTCCGAGCTAGGATCAAACTGGTGACTCTCCGCATGGGAGTCGGTTGTCTAACAAGGAGGCTAAAGAACATGGCCACTAGCGTATGTCACTACAGCACCTTTTAGAGGTCAGAAAAGTGAGGTTTACCTGCACAGCACTTCTCTAGCTGGCCTCTGTTACATGAGCAAATTGTGAGTAAATCTTCATGTTTGGGTGAACTATCCCTTTAATCATGTTACACTTTATTTTGAGGTTCCTCTTTTAACATTCTGTTGACTACAAGTAACTCTGCAATGACATGTCAACTAGAAGTTCTTAAAGTATTGGATTACTGCCTGCTATCACTTTAGCTATTTTGATGATCCCAAAACAGCCTATATAAACTATAAGTAACAAGTATGAGAGTAAGTAGATACATACTTGCTAAGTAACTCATATTCAGCGGGATTATCTAGGGTGAGACATCAAAATAAATTGCAAACAATATATTAAAAGGGGGCAACATGGTGGCTCAGTGGTTGGCATTGTCGCCTCTCATCAAGACGGTCCAAAGACATGCACTATAATTGAATTGTTGGTAGTGTATGTGTGTGAATGAGTGTGTGTGTGTGTGGATGTTTCCCAGTAATGGGTTGCCGCTGGAAAGGCATCCGCTGTGTAAAACATATGTTGGATAAGTTGGCGGTTCATTCCGCTGTGGCGACCCCTGATTAATAAAGGGACTAAGCTGAAGGAAAATTAATGATATTAAAAGGGATTGTTCAACCAAAAATTCATTTGACTAATTTAATACTAACCCTTAAGTGGTCCCATACCTTCATTCATTCATTCATTTTCTTTTTGGCTTAGTCCCTTTATTAATCTGGGGTCGCCACAGCGGAATGAACCACCAACTTATCCAGCATATGTTTTTACTCAGCAGATGTCCTTCCAGCTGCAAACCATCTCTGGGAAACATTCATACACACTAATTCACACACACACTACGGACAATTTAGCTTACCCATTTCACCTGTACCACGTCTTTGGACTTTGGGGGAATCCAGAGCATCTGAAAGAAACCCTTGCAAACATGGGGAGAACATGCAAACTCCACACAGAAACGCCATCTGACCCAGCCGAGGCTCGAACCAGCAACCTTCTTGCTGTGAGGTGAACATGCTACCCTTTGTGCCCCCATACATTCATGAGTTTTCTTTTTTTGTTAAACATAAAGATAATTTGTAAGATGTTTTAAACCTGTAAATGTTTGCAACCATTGACTTCTACAGTAGGAAAACTAATACTATGGAGTCTATGGTTACAGGTTTACAATATTTTTAATTATCATAATAACTTCCACTGTGTTCAACAGAAGAAACAAATTCAAACAAGTTTGTGACCAGAGAAAGATGAGTAAATGATGACAGAGTTTTCCATTTTGGGTGAACTATCTCTTTAAGCCAGAAATTACCAAACTAGGCCCTGCGGGCCAAAATTGATCCATGGTAACTTTTGATTTGGCCTGCCATCTCATCTGAGAAAAGATGGAGTTCAAATTTAATTTATTGTAGTGGTTAATTTATATTAGTGGTTGCAAAGTTAATTGTTGTAAGTACCACATATTTTAACTTTGTAAAACCCAATAAGTTAAGGCACCTCAAACCGTTTGAGTAAATCGATTGCAACAAGCCCTTTAAGTTAAAAAAAATAATCCTAAATGAGTAATGTGAACATAATCCATTTGTGTAAACGAAGCAATTTGAGCATAATTTGACCATTTATTGGTTTTACCCAATAAATGAAGCAAACTCAAACCAACTGAGTACTGTAAAACCCAATAAGTTAAGGCAGCTCAAACCGTTTGAGGAAACCGATTGCGATAAACCATTTGAGTTAAAAGACTAATCTATATGAGTTCTGTGAACTTACTCTATTTAAGTTAAAGTATTGAGGTATTTAATTAACTCTTTACCTTTAATACTGAGTTCAAAACTCTTTTCAAATGAGTAGAATTAACTTTCAGTACATTTTGAGTTAACTACACTCATTTCATTTGATAAAGTTGACTGTTGGGTTTTACAGTGCACTAGGCTATAACCCTAACCTAATACTCTAATGAGAGTTAGTAGAGATATTTGCAAAGTTATTATAGTCAACAGAATTTCAAAAGTAGGCCCTGAAAATAAAGTCAAACCCAAACAGTATTTCCAGTGACAAATAGAGATTTCCCTTGCTTGGTTTCTAGACGTGTAAACAAAAAAGTATTCAAATGCCACATAAAATGAGAACAGATGCCAATCTACTGCTTTGATTTTTAAGGATAGGATACTTTCTGTTTGAAAACCGTTTTTATTGGGTAAATATTTACTTCCAAAAAAACTTTCATTCAGACTGTTCCTCAGAGCCTGTTGGCCTCTACAGACTGAACCCTGGAGCTGTGACGTATCATAACCAACACAACATGGTCAAGAGCATCACTTCTGTGCTGGCCGGGTGTCCATTAAAAAGGCTCCCGTGTGAGTGTGAAGGTAAACAGTAGCAGATGTACCGTCTTTTCAAATCTTCCAAATTGCCTGCAAATGACCCTCATTAGCTTACTGTGTAAGTGATTTAAGGCAACCACAATTTAACAAGACGTTAAGCATTCCCATCAGTTATGATCCTGATCGGACCCTTTTTCTGGGTAATTAACTGCACGGCGCAGAGCTGTCATTTCAACTGGATACAAAAAACACATTTGGATATGTGCAGAAACTAATATGGCCATGCCTGACTACATGAAACATTTCTGCCTCGCTGTTTCCTCGTGTATTCCCCAGTGCTTTGAATCATGAAGCTCTGATCAGGATGGAAGGTCGTTTCTTGGCTGAGAGCTTGTGAGTGTCTGTCAGTAATGCTAACTGAAAATAAGACATGTCTGATAGGCACAGGGAGAGGGGGATGCAGGGAGTGTGTGTTAACATTCAGAATGTGTGCTGAGAGAAAAGAAAAATTAACAAATTGGATCAGAACCCTAAATTTGCTAAGGATGCGAATCCGTTCTTAAAACGCAGTGTAAAAATATGTGGAAACATTCATTCAATGATGCTTTTGAGAAGAGGTTTTTATGTAGTGTTTTAAAAAATGATTGAATAGTTCTTTCTAAGGCTGTATTTCTAAGTCAATATTTGTATAAGCATATATACCATTAAAAAAAATCAAGTGTTCTTGTCATAATTAGCCTTGCCATAAACAGCCTATTGGTATTTCAGCTGAGTTTAATCTGTAAGATAATAAAACACAAAGCTGATATCAAAGTATGCATCCCCCCAAAATTCAACTTGCCCTCAACTGACAATTATGATAAACACACTTGCCTTGAAAATTGAGTATACTGCTTTCAATCTAAGTGTCAGATTTTCAAAAATCCATGTATTTCCCAGCAGACGGCAAAACTTTGACATTGAAATTTGACTAAAGTTCATTATATTACGTTAATTTAAGAAGGTATGGTGCTTGAAACCAAAACACTGAGTGTTTCTGGCTTCTTATATAGTATCTATGTGTTTATTAAAATCAGGTTTTAATTTAATTTAACAACCCAAACATCCAAGATACACACAACTGTCTCAGAAAATGTGATTAAGTGTACAATACTGTATTAGGTTTGCAACATTCCTGGAAGAGGAATGATAAGCATATCAGATTTGTTCACAGAAAATAAAATGTTTAATGCCACTGAATTTCATTTAGCTGCACGTTTAACGTAAAAGATGCTATTTTATATTAGCAGTTTTTCTGTTTGAATGTTTCACAAAAACTGTTCCACAAGAACTGTACACAATAACAATCACACATACAACTGACATACACCAAGTGTATATTGTTAAAGTGCAGTTCACCATGAACCCATGATTTCCACAAATATGTAAACTGACATTTTCAGAGCTCAACTAAAGAAATAAAGCTTGGAAAAACATAAAGAACATTCTGAGTAAAATAACCCATTAGACACGGAAAGAACACAGTTTGTCCCACAGGACGAGAAACACGTTTCTCAGACTCGAATAAAAAGGTTCTTAATCTTTTTCCTGAACTCTTTGCGCATCAGACAGTAGATAAGTGGGTTCAAACAGCTGTTTGCGTGCGCCAGGCACACGGTCACCGGGAACACGTAGGTATGAACGATATAGTACGACTTATCCCAGTACACCACGTTGAATTTCACCAGCACGCCCCAAAACGTGATAGCATGATTGGGCATCCAGCAGAGAAAGAAGGACAGGACCACTATAGTGACGGACTTGGTGACTTGCGTGCGCCGCTTCGAGCTGTTCTTCATGCTCCGCTGCCGGATGAGCCTCAGCAGTAGCAGGTAACTGACGGACACGATCGCCATGGGCAAAACAAACGCGATGAGGATTTTCTGGACGTGATAGATCGCTAGCCAGTACTGTCCGTCGGGAAAGCGCAATAAACAAAGTTTTTCGCCCGCCACGTTAGTGACTGTGGAGAAAATGGAGGTTGGCGCGGTGGCCACGGTGGCCAGAGCCCAGAGGATCACACTGACCCACCGGATCGAGCAGCCGGTCTGCCTGCTGCGGTCCTTCAGAGCCGAAGCCACGGACCAGTAGCGCGTGATGCTCATCGCCGTCAGGAAAAAGACGCTCGCGTACATGTTCATCACGGTCACCGACAGGATAATCTTGCACATGGCGTCTCCAAACGGCCAGCTGAAGTCCAGCGCCGTGTCCACTGCCCAGAAAGGCAAAGTCAACACAAACTGAAAATCCGTCACAGCCAAATTGAGGATGAAGAAGTTTATCTTAGATATGCGTCTTTCTTGCCTGACGCGGATAAAGAAGAACACCAACAGATTTCCAACCAGACCCACGACGCACACCACAGAGTAGGTGATGGAGATCAAGCACCTCAACACCGGACTCCCGTCGGCAGACACGTCGATGTCCTCCAGACTTTTAAAGCGCTCGCGGTCACTGATTGATCTGTTTATGACACCACTCTGATTACTGTCTCCCATCATATCCAACGACTTTACAACTTCGGTGTTTCCCATGTCTTTACGCGCACTTAAGTATTCATCATACTTAACTGTAGTTTATTCAATTTGGATCGTTTTAAGCGTTTTAACCGATATCTCACTGTACTCCCCCTTTATGGCTAATCAAGTTCATGGTGTTGATAGTATTGAGCAGCAGAATGCGACGCGCTCTACAATTTATGTCGGGCGCTTTTTAAATGTCTCCGCCCACCGAGAGCAGCGATTCGTCACCAAATAAACGTAGATCATGCAAACGCCTTAGCTAGTCTCCTGCTTTCGCTTTCAATTTTTTTATGCACGCCGTTACGATAAAAAAATTACTTCCCTTATGAAAATAAACCATGTTTTTTACATTAACCTTGATTAATTGACTGTGATAATACAAACATATTACAGTCAATATGACCAAAAACAACAACAAAACATGCTTACTAGGTGGGTCACACTTTTACTATAATAAAACCATGGTTAATTTTCGCAAGGGATACACTAAAGGAACAAAAAAGCATAATAGTTAATAGTGACGCTAACAAAAGAAGTGCAATTTTAAAATCATGTTTACTTTTTAGCTCATGGAAAAATGAAAACCTGTGCAAGCCATTATCTTGAACCATGGTTTACAATGTTTAACCATTTTACATTTTGCATATGGTTGTGAATTTAAATGGCAACAAAACAATAGAATTTAATAATCAGGATTCAATAGTGAAATCAATATAAAGTCATTACAGGCACTTTGCTTAAATAAGGCAATATAGTTTAAACATGTCACATTGCAATAAAGCAGGTGGATCTTGTGCTCTGAGTAAGTGTTCACTGCCATCTGCTGTTCACATGTAAATTTACAGCCTTAGTACATTAATACAGCTTGATGCTGAGGGATAAAATTACCCTGTGCACATTACACAAGAGAACGGAAGGCTTCAGAGAAATTCCTGCAATTTATAGTAGGATTTATTTTAAAGGCAATAAAGATTTGAATATGTTCAGGGCAATCGAGACACTATAGGTTATGAGAAGCCACCACTTTAGCTACTCTACATTTTAGAGGTTATGAGAGTTGGATGGTTGTGTGTGGGTTCTATCATTCATAAAAGGCAATCTAGAAGATAGAAAAAAGCATATATAAAATAAAGAGGTGTTTGCAATCATCTTAAATCTCCCTGCGAGAGTTGAAAATGGGTTAGCGTTTGTTGCCCCAGATACGGTTGCTGCTGAAATATGAACAGGCACCAGGTGAGTTCTCAATTTAGAATCTTCACCTTTTCCACAGATTGATTCAGGCTCGTCTGACCTTTATCGCAGAGCAGAACGCCATTCAGCTCAAACGCCTCATGTCTGACTGTCTTACAGCACTTACCTCTGAGTCAGCAAGTTAAAGTAGCTGAGCTTTTCATAAAAAGAGAGAAATGTTTAATATCTCCAACATCAAGAGCCAAAAGGTTAACTCAATGCATTTTATTACATCTAAATGTCTCTACATAAACATGTAACATTCAATAAGTAAACAATTTCTTTCAATGCAAGTAATAAATACTTTTTTTCACTTAGTACTTTGTACAAACTGACATTGGTCTACTGTACAATATGTCTTCCACATCTTAAAAATCTTTTTTTTCCCCTCCTTTTCTTAAAACATGCCACATAGACAGAGAGTGGATGAAGTTTAAGGCAGTGAGCATAGATGTCAGCTTACTGAAACGGAAAACAAAATAAAAGCTGGACTTTGACACCGAGTCCACTCATAGCACAGTTCTGCATCTAAAAATATATAAATTAGTTTGTTGTGAAGTTGCGACTTTAACACATGAATGCACATCACTGGAACAACCAAGTTTGCACAATGTGGTCAAGAACAAAACCATGCACACGCTCTTTCACACGCACATTCATTCACACACACACACACACACAGCATATCCCTTTATGTCATATCTGAAATGAGCAAATGAACGAAAACCTGTATTCTGTTTGACATTGAACTTTGCTTGTATAACAAACCTTGTCAAACACATATGAGACAAAAACATTGAACCAAACCCACTGGTTTACTTGTTAAAAAGAGGGAATTATAACACTGCTAGAGATCTAACAAGTAGTTGATTTGGTAACAATGATTTGTATTTTCTCTCTTTAATTACTTAACCGATTCCAATCTTAAAAGCCCAGATACAAAATCAAGTGATAAACATCTAATGCTTTCAGAGGAAATGTAGGTTAAAAGGAGGTTTAGAGGGCAAAGGAAACAGAGTCTATCAAACAGCACAAAATACGATCGCTAGATTCTGTCACAAGCAATTAGCCCGCTCCTAAACCCAATCAAGCTCTGAAAAAAGGTCTGGTCAACCCATTGAGAGACCCACACTTGCAAACAGACACACACACACATACACACAAACCAATAAAATAGCCTGTGTCAAAAAAGTACATATTAAAAAAAAATATTTCAGCTTTTTCTAATTGTACTTATTCCATTTAGCTTCCGAATACTTCTGTTTTGATTTTTCTTAATATAGTTTGCACTGAAGCTTTTGCAATTATTTCCTCTGTTAATCCCCTGCAACACTTAAAAGAACAGCTATTGGGTTATTTGTTCAGAAACACTGAGTTTGTAGATAAGAGCTCCAAATCTGAGTTTAATAGAGGCTAAAATAACATCTCCAGTCTTTCGCACGCAAATAAACACACTCACACAAGGCACACGTGACAGAATGGTAGAAAATAAACAAGTGGCTTTAGGACAGCTTTCCCACACTGTACCGATCACAGATGATCTAATAGACGACAACAACCTCAGGTGGAAACAAAAATCTATGAGCAAGTTCAAGATACGCACCAAACCCAAAGTAACTGGACCATCTACATAAATCTCAAACTTAATTCCTGGAGGGCCGCAGCTCAGCACAGTTGCTCCAACCCTAATCAAACACAGCTGATCCAAATAATCAAGGTGATTAAAAGAGTCATGAACACCTTGATTAGTTGGATCAGCTGTGTTTGATTAGAGTTAGAGCAAAACTGTGCAGAGCTGCGGCACTCCAGGATTTAAGTTTGAGACCTACGATCTACACCATCGCTGAACCTCCCGACGAATCATTCCTTCTGAGGAAATCACGACAGCGGGGACGGAAAGAAAAAAGAAAGAATGAACAATCAAGCATAGTAGCCACAACGAAAGAGTAAAATCCTTACTTTCTACACAAGCTGTACGTTTAAGTTCACTGAACTCACAATCTCTCACTCTAGAAACTTCAACACTGAACGCAGTGTTCTTTTGGCATCGAGCAAGAAAAATATGGATGCAAAATTGTTAGAAGAATTACATATTCCTAAAAACAGTCATGAATTACATTTCACACAAGAATCATGAGGTCAGATATTGGCAATCCATAACAATGCATCTACTTCCAGTTGTCAACCTGAAGGTGAAGGAATGCTTTGTAACTGCCCACCAACTCAACAACGAATTGATAACTCACTCAAAAAGGAAGATTCAGTCATCATTTGTGAAGTGTTCACACTTGTAGGTTTGGTTAGATTAAGACAAACTCTAGTTGATTGATTGTTTTAGTGTGGTTCAGTTGAGTAAGTGTGAATGCTGTCATTTTAAGTGGTGTACATCAAATAAAAGTACTGAAACCGATGAAAATCTGGGTCTCTATCACTTTCAAATGCTGCAATTCAACTGAAATATGAACAACACGATCAAAGAAACTAAACAAACAAGATAGGATGAAAATAATTGAATGCTTAAGAATATCTGTTGTTTTTTTCTTCTCATCATCATCATCTCAATTATTTTGTCCATTACAGATAAAAAAAGGCATCAGGCATGTTTCTCCTTGGAGATCATTGTTTGTGTGTAACGGACTAAATCCTGTTGCATTTTGCCTATGGATATATTATAGGCACTTTACAAGTTCTCAGCTGGTATAGTATGTATTGCTATGCTTTTCAGCTTTTTAGTTAACTTCTTTCGCAACATATACATACCGTTTTTTTGTTGTTGTTTGTTTTGTATCTTAAGGTTCAGTGTTTTTAACACAAACAAACTAAATGATTTAATAAGCAAACCAGCACTAAGTATAAACTTTGGTCCAGGCCAAACCAACCAACTAGGGAACCAAACTACAAATGTGAACACACACTTACTTTCCCTCGTATCATTCCAAACCTGACTTTCATTTGTAAATGAAAGTTTCAGTGGGGACCAACACAACACTTGCACCCCAATGACTTTCATTAAGATGAGATAACACTGAAAAACTCTGTTCTTTTAGGTGCACAATAAGGTTTGAAACAACAACAGGTTAACAAAATGATGACAGAAGAGCCATTTTTGGGTGAACCATACATTAAAGTATTACATAAACTAGTCTGCAATTTTAGGGGAACGTGTGATATGGATTGGCAAAGACACGTCAAGTTTTGCTGGAAACAGAAAAGAGCCAGGAGTCCGTCAGATGGTCTGATCGCAGCAATTGTGCCCTGTGGAATCATTAAAAAATTTAGATGATTATAGAATATGCTGGGTAAAGATATAAAAAGTGTTCATATTACATTAAAGGGCAGAGACGGAGCTGTGAGGGAACAACAGCATCAGATAAAACCCAAAGTAACTTAGCAAGCTGAGAAGGAGAGAAAGAAAAACTCTTTCAAGTTTACATATACATTAGATAGCTAGATAGATAGGTATATACAAAAGTAAAACAAAAAATAGATTTGTTCTCTGTACACGGCAACGATTATCATTGTTTAGAAAAACACCCTTCAGTCATCCTGTGAGTCCTGTTGTCTTCCCAATGAGCGGAAGTCTCTTCAGTCAGTTTGCTGTGCAAGGATTGGGCCCTGGGTCAGTCTAGTGAGATGACGTCTGGGATGGAGCCGTAGATGGCAGACGTGGGGACTGAATCTGAGGTGGGACGTGGGCCGGGTGGGTGTCCCAGGCTTTCTCTCAGGCTGCTGGAGGACACCAGGCTGTTGCCGGTGCTGCCGCCGTTGACGTTGATGGGAGGGAGGCTGCTGTTTACAGGGGTGGAGGGAGGATCCAGGAAGAGCTGAGACGAGCCGTACGGGAGGAATCGACTCAGGAGGAGGTCATGATCTTCAGATGCTGATGCAGCCGCTGCCATTACCATGTTGTAGTGCTGGAAAATAGACGACAGCTTAATGTGGTTTAATGGTCAATCAAAGCAGGCTGATAAACATTCAAAAAGTGAATCGTGTTACCTGATGATTTTCCCCTTGTAAAAAAGGAAAGAAGTTGAGATCTGTAAAAGGTAACAGAGACAAATCAGCACAAATACATTTCACTTAATTGTGGACATTTTTCACATTAAAGTCAGCACAAAATGGAGGTTGCAATAATCTTTTTTTGTGATGTATTATTAAATGAATTGGCTCTGTAAATAAAGAAATAAAATTTTTTTTTTCTTTTATAAAAAAATCTGCATGGGGGGGGGGGGCAGGGGGTAGCACAATCAACTCACAGCAAGAAGGTCGCTGGTTCGAGACCCTGCGGAGTCAGTTGGCATTTCTGTGTGGAGTTTGCATAATCTCACCATGTTTGTGTGGGTTTCCTCCGGGTGCTCCGGTTTCCCCCACAAATCCAAAAACATGTGGTATAGGTGAATTGGGTAAAGCTAAATTGTCCGTATAGTGTATGTGTTTGAATGAGAGTGTATGGGTGTTTTCCAGTGATGGGCTGCAGCTGGAAGGGCATCCGCTGCATAAAAAAATTGCTGGATAAGTTGGTGGTTCATTTCGCTGTGGCGACCCCAGATTAAAAAAGAGACTAAGCCGACAAGAAAATGAATGAATGAAAAAAGTTGATACAGAGTATTTTTTAGGTATCTAAAAGCACAGCATGTAATATTCACTGCTAGAGGGCACATACTCAAAACAAACATGACTGATTGTGGAATCATGAGAGTTGTGGTCTTCATGAGATCCTATGAGACTCATGCAGAAATCATGTTCATGGATAGGGGCTAAAGCCTTTTTTAGCTCAAGATCCCTAATCTTCTAAAAAAGGCAAGATCTACCCATTAAAAAACTGACAAAAAAAAAAATCTACAAATACCTTAAAATAAGTAAAAAACACTAGTTTAATCTACTTTTAATTTTTGTAATTGATGCAACCATGAAAATGTATGACAATGCACACCTGGATGACATTTGGAGAGGGTGAAAATTTGGGTGACGATGCACTATGACATTAGCAGTAAGCAGATCATATGAAGATAAAATGATTTTCAATGATTCTTCAGCAGGTGCTACATTAGCATTTTATAAATAAATAAATCAATAAAAATCCAAAAACATTAATAATAATAATAATAAAAATAAATAAACAACAATGATAAATTGACAATGTTATAAAAAGGCACACTGTTGCTTGCAGCTGGTTATTATTGTGGGAGATAGACCCCGATTACGCCAAGGGAGTTGTTTAAGGTGAGAGGCGCCCATTTAAAGCTCTTTTCTAGATTTGTGTGCTCCTTATGCCTAGCTTTTTAAAAAAAAAGTTTAATAAAAAAAAGTTCAGATGTGCGGGGTGTGCCTTAAAAATGCAAGCGTGTCTCCCATTTGCTGTTGTTAATGAACTTGAGCATGCAAAAAAAAACTGATATGTGAACGGCCCCTTCTCAGTAGCAGTTGGATCAAGAAAAATAAACTGAGATAGGCCTAAATCACTTGAGATCCATTTCTTGTACTTATTCTTCTGTCTTATTCGGGATCTACTGGGAGAGTCATAAAGATCTACCAGTCAATTGCGATCAATAGGTTGGTGATCACGGTTCTTTCAGTTGTGTTAAAATTAAAATGGCCCCACATTTCTCTGAACTTGAACATTCTTCGAAATATTTGCCATAATGTAACAAAACATAATTCTAGTAAAATATATTGAATCAAAATCTGAAAAAATTGCTTCTGCTTTACAAGGTAGTCCTTCTCTGATGACAGCTTAGACAAAATACCCTTAATTACTCCCCTCTAACTGTTAGTTTGCTTTGAGTCAGAGATGGCGAGGAGGTGGACTAAAATGAAAACATTTGGTAGCAACTTCCAGTTCCCCAAGACTTAAAAAGGAGCTGCTAATGATAGTGTCTGTGTGTGTGTACCTGAAAGGTCAGTGGGTGTAGAGTAGTAGTGGCGGTAGTCCTGAATGAGGGGAGGAGGAGGGGGAATGTAACTGGTGTCCACCTGAGGCATGCTGGGAGTTCGACTCACTGGAGATGCTTGTCTGTGGAGATTCAGCACCCTGTGAACAGACCCCAACAAACAAACTTGAGTAGAGCATTCAGCCAAAATGACCCTTAGAATGTTCTTTGTGTGGATGAAGATGATCATGTACCCATTATCCATCTGAGGAGAGATGCTGGACAGTGATGGACAGCTCTTCTTCGGGAGAGGTTCTTCATCCTCCTCCTCTTCAGATGAGCTGTCCAGAGTCAAATCAATCACCTCCACCTTTTTGCCGTTTCCTCCTCCACCATTTGTTTGAGAATTCTGCTCCAACACGCTTGTACGACACCCACCTGATTACACACAAACAAACACGCGCACACACACAGACATAAACACACACAGCGGGTTGTAAATAAAATTGTTTCAGGATGTATGCTCAGTTTATATAAGAATGTGTGATGAAATGTGCAATGACATTTCTCAGGGGAAGCTTTAAAGGGATAGTTCACCTGAAAATGAAAATTTATCTCACTATTTACTCACACTCAAGTGGTTTGAAACATTTATGAATTTCTTCTTTTTAGCACAAAACAAGATATTGTGAATAATATTGGAAATAAACAGCCATAGTAAGAACACAAAATAATATGCAATGGCTGTTTTATTTTCATTCTCCAGTATGTCTTCCTGTGTGATCAACATATGAAAGAAACTCGAATAGGTTAGGTACTGGCGGAGTATTAGTAAATGATGACAGAATTTTAATCTTTGGGAGAACTATAACTTTAATGCAGTAGTCTCAAACTCAATTCCTGGAGGGACGCAGCTCTGCTTTAGCTCCAACCACCTCCAACTCACACCTGCTGAATAGTCTCTAGTCGAATTGAACACCTTGATTAGTTGGATCAGCTGTGTTTGATTAGGGTTGGAGCAAAACTGTGCAGAGCTGCGGCCCTTTAGGAATCCAGTTTGAGACCCCATGCTTTAATGGTACATTCATTGTTTTGGCACAAAAAGTAGGGACTTTTTTGAAGTATTTTCTGTGTCACTTTTGATTGGCTGAATACATTTCTGCTAAAAATCTTAACCTTACTTATATAATAAAAAATTCATATATTTGGAAGAAGTCATAAAAATAACCATGACCCTATCATCATTTTTACTAAAGTGCCCTGGACTTTAACGAACAGCTACTTACTTGTAAGTAAATAATGAAGTTAAAAACAATTTTGCAATAAAAACTGCTGACCATTTTGTTTGACTTTATTTATTTTGAAATGCAAAGCCATGCAAAACGGTCATCCCTTTTTAATTAAGGGTTTTAAAAGACCTTTGACCAATTCTTAATTGTCAAGAATGAACTCAGAAGTCCCAATTCTACCCCTTAGCCCTTACCCCTTACCCCTAGTTTTGCGCATTCACGTAAATGGGTAGGGGTGTCCCAATTATCTTTAGCATGAAGGCGTAGGGCTAAGGGGAAGGGCTAAATACCCATTAAATCTGAGATTTTTCAGGACCACACTCGAAAGTAGTAGTATAGTATAGGATAGTAGTATAGTAGCTCCTGTATAGTAGTCCCACAACATACTTTCACATCTGACACTCGAATACCCTGTCAGAAAAGTCTAGTGGCTTGGAATTACCTTTTTACAGTGTTGTACAATGTTTATGTAGTTTTCGTATAGATAAATATGGCCATGGTGTAAATGCACAGTACAGTTATGATCTTATTGCCACATTATATAGTCATGATAACATGATATTGTTGCCTTCAGTGATTTCCTGAAGATAAATACCAAAAAAATATGCAACTGGAATAACTACAGCAGTTGCCATCGTCTATCTCATATGAAGTATGAGCTCGCGATTACATATGATGACGTGTGCAGGTATTGTAGTGCTGTCCCATTACTTAATTTGAAGCCCTTCGCCTTCACACTCTGTTTCAAGGGCCAAGGGGAAGGAGTAGGGGTAAATAAACAGAATTGGGACTGGGCCTAAATGAGACTTACCATCGATGCCATTGTATGAAGCAGACACCTCCTGCACTTCCTTTTTCGACCTCATGGGGGCCCAGCTGCCATCTTCCTTGAACTGAATCTCATCACAATCTAAACAGCTGTTCAGAATCTCCATAAACAACCTAAGGACGGACAGAGAAATAGATTGGAAAAAGAAAAAGATGGCAGGAAAAAAGACAATGAAAAAATAAAAGCTTAAAACAGAAATCAATTAGTCTCTTATTACACCAGGGGAGAAATATTGTGTTTTTAAATATATTATCATTAAAATGTTTTGAAAATATATATTGATCATATTTGTATATTGATCATATTATATATTGATCGTATAAGATCATTTTATAGCATGTTTATACACAAAATTAGCATAAACCCTTCTGTGCTTTGTCCTTGTTAACAACTGAATTTCATGTGAGTTGAGTTGTGTTTTTATTCTCCATACCCGTCGATGATGAGATGTTCATAGGGTGCTTTTTTGTCACAGACAGGACACACCCATGTGGGCTTCTTTTCATTCATCTGGATGTAGAGGGTGGCATCAAAACACTGCAGGTGTGAACACGTCAACGCTCGGCATGGAATCATTAGCCGCATCTTTCCCAGCTGCAAAACACAGGCAAAAGAACAGACAATCATGCAGGAATTAACACTCAGACTACTCACATGGGGGAAAAATCCAGGTAAAAAACACACACACACAAAGAGAGAGAGAGAGAGAGAGAGAGAGAGAGAGAGAGATGTAGGTTTGGAGACACACCAAAGAATGAAAAGAACAAATGAGAAACATGACCAAAACCTGTATAATCATAGCAATTAAACAGCCGACATTGAACAGACTAACAGTTTCAGACAGGTTTATGAGTCCGTTTATATATGGAACATTCTGAATGCGATTCATATTGAGTTTGAAATAAAAAACATCAGTCCTTGCCTTTTGTGATCTTTAACTACACTGAAACATTAGAATCATAAACAATAACATAAGCTTTGGTTTTCAAAAGGTCTTCTGTAGCCATTCGAAACAAACCTATTGTGTGAATAAAACCCTTGGTGATCATTTTGTTTAGAATCAGTTAGTCCTTCGCCTTACATTTATATACAAAAATAAACATTGATTGTTTGATTAATAAGATGCTTACCGGACATAATAATGAAACTCTTAAGCTTGTGGTTGCTATTTCGCTGTCAGGATCTGCTGTTAGTTTTTCCTTTACTGCAGGACATGAGAAAAACACACACACACATTAGCTACACAAAACACGCTTAGATTTTCTTTTACAACTGCACTGCTATTAATACATGTCTGTGATTGACAAAACAACTGGAGGTATAAAATAGCAGTATAGCTATATTTAACCTAATAAAGGACCAAACACTTTATAGCATTTATACCTAAACTGTGATTCAGAAAGTTGCAATTCATGTAGTCTTTATTTCATTTAGAATTATAGTAGTACTTTTTTTCCAGCAAGGATACATTGAATTGCTCAAAACTGACAGTAAAGACATTTATAAATGTTCTTTGGAACTTTCTATACATTGAAAAAGAAATGC
>CAIGQZ010001108.1:18735051-18766072 GCA_903798205.1 Danio tinwini
ATGATCAAAAGTAAAAATGACAAATTTGACCTCTTCCCAACAGGGAAAACCAGCAACAATCAAGAATGTGTCATGGCATTGCAATCAAAAAATGTTTTATATTAGAAGTCAATGGGGCAAAAACAGCCACCAACATAACGAAAGGGTAATACATTTGCCCAAAGTGTATTGTTGAGTTTTTGAAAATTGTCATTTTCCCAAAATATGCGTCAAAATAAGATTTGTCACCAAAAATCATTCCAACTGGTGAAACGCAGAGCAGTTGTGGCCAAATTAAGACTTAAAATCATGAAAACATCCCCAACAGCACACAAGGGTTAAGCAGCACAATTGTTTTCAACATTGATAATAATAACAATAAATGTTTCTTGAGAACTAAACCAGCTTATTATATACATGCAACACTGAAGATGTATTATTATTTTGGGCATTTTTGCCTTTTATATGATAGGACAGTATATATTGACAGGAAGTGAAGACTGAAAGTGACAAAAGAGCATGGGATTGGGAAGGTCTGCAGCTGTTCACTGACCACTGGGCTATCATGTCAACATGATGTATTTCTTTTTAATATATTTTATCAAGAAATTAAATCAAGAGATTAATCTAACCAAACCCAAACTTTCAAACAACACTGTCTGGCAAATTTATTACACGGGTTAGCAATGGACAAATTATAGCATCATCTTTAAAAAGGCACAACATTATACTTTAGAAGCATTCAAAAACCCTTATTTATGATTGTCAAATCATGTGAATAAATGTTTGTACTTCAGAACTTGTTAGAGCCGCCTGAGGCTGGTGTGCTGTAGCTTGTTTACAACAAGGGCATCAGGGCGTTCTTTTAGCATTAACAAGCCTCTTCAGACAGTTTATAGGTTGCTGCATAAAATCTGAAAGTATCACGCAAAGTTTGAAGGGCAGACAAGAACAAAGAGCAAGCTGTGTAAAGCAGACAGACCTGTGATGTTCATTTCTGCCACTGATTAGATCAATCCTAGACCAACTCACTTCTATCACAGTATAATCTACTGACTAAAAGATTCTGCCACTAATTTAAGTCTTGATAGGTTTAAGAAAATTATTATTGATTGCAGTTCATGTAGAACTATTTTTAAGGTTTTCAGCTGAATAAAATAAGACACCAGCAACTTATTAAGCCACAATCTATTTTATTTTTTTTATTTTAAGAAGAGACAAGGCTAATTCTGTCTGAATAAAATTAGCACTAAACCACTTTGGCAAAAAAAGGCATCTTTAGATTATATAAGACAAAATAAAAACTTAACAGAGCTGTTGGCAATGTGTTCTCGACTTAAACACAGGGACTTCAAAATGAACATCTGAGCCATCGCTAAGAGTAAATTAGAGTTTAAATATAAGTATAACAGCCTTTGCAAGTAATGTGAAACACAGAACTACAGTACTGTTTAATATTTGAGGTCAGTAATGTTTTTGTCATGCTCATTAAGACTACATTTATTAGATTATAAGCTAAAACAGTAATTTTTTGAATAGTAATTACAATTTAAATTGACAGTAATTTATCATGTATTTTTAAATGTGGCAACTTCTTAGGAAAGACAATATTTTAGATAATTCTAATATGCTTTTTTGTGCATTATATTATATTTAAAAACACTTTTTTTCAATATTTTATTTTGAAAACAGAAATGTATTCTTTTCAGGATGCTATGATGAATAAAAAATTCAAAACAAAGCATTTGTTTAGCAAAACCTGTGTATTTAAAAGCATAAAATCTGCTATTCTAAAACCCTAATTGAAATCCCTAAATAAATGATATTTTTTTTCTATGTTTAAGGAATACAAAGACTGTGTGTGACGAACAACAGTATAAGTCCAAAAAAAAAAAAAAAAAAAAAAAAAAGAGACATGTGACATTAATTGTATGTGTGAACTTTGTATACAGAAACAGTTTGGGGATATTTTTCGCGTGACCAAGAGTCTGCATTTTAATAGCTTCATGCTGAAAAAACATTTATGTCCACTAAAAAGAATGGAGATGCCGCTTGCTGTCATGTGCACTTCGAACATTAAAGGGCAAATCCTCTGCAAAAAAAGGAGAGCCGACATGAACAAATGGAAGGACATAGTAGGGAAGGCTTTGAGGGATGCTGGGAAACCATATTTGAATCAAAGAGGAGAACAAAAACCAGGGAAAAATCCACTGAAAGAAGTAAGTGGAAGAACCGTACAGTATATGTCCTATCCTAACAAAATAAACCACATACCATAGATAATAATAATAAAGCTGTATTAATGCATATTTCCCGCCAGTCCTGTGTAAACTACAGCAAGCAGAGTTTATTTGTTTAAATATTTATTTATATCATGGGATGGCGGAGCACGAGAAGAGTTTGAAGTAGTATATACACAGTTGCGCTGCGCCAGCTTTTCTAAATAAACGACAATATTTAGCAGTGACGTATGTCTGCATTGTATGTATACATTGTTGTATTTATTTATTTATTGTTTATTGTTAATAATTGATTGTTATTGCCTGTACTGTAAGAAGGTTTTTGTATTGTACAATGTTCATACTGTATTTTCTGTTTTTAAATAAAAATAATAATACACTTGGAAGAAATGTTTAATATTAACCTGAAGTTTCTGTTATTGTATTAAAACTAAGATACAGGAATCAGATCTTTAGTGTTTTAAAGTGATCTGATGAATTGGAGTTATACTGTTATTCCACACTAACTGGACATATACCGTTCTTCCACATTTGAGAAATATAAATTAGATTTTTAATACTGACACCGAAGAAGGTCATCTCCAAAGAACTGAAAAGCTTTTGTTGTCTATCTTCAAGTAAAATAAAAATATATAAAATAATGTTCACAATCCAAATGAAAAAAAATGTATTACTCAAAATTTGAAAATATGGACTTATATGGTTCTTCATATCAAGGCCTCAATAATGAAAGATGGAGAATGAGTCTGCTTACTGAGCGCTCTGGAGTGATCTGGGTTTCTGATGCCTTTACCCCGTAACCTCTGCAACAGCATTGTAGATGACAGCTGTTTGACCAGGTACACCGCCAGAGAGTAACTCTGAGAAAACAGCAAATACTTCACTACACACACTGACAGCTTACAAGAAAAAAATACCCAACGTTTATGTATTTTAATATAAGCATGTGAAAAGTAAAATAATCTGTTAACTATAACATCACAATGAGGTACTAGAACTAATATACAACACAGAGCAGGAAAACCTACTGCAGAGATGAAGCTTCTTTTAGGCATCATTTATTTATATTTTCAGGTCAGATCTTACATCATCCTTTTATCAGTGCCATATGAGCAGCTTCTATAATAAAGAGCCCTTCAGATTCAGTGAGAAGGTACAGCTCATATAATTTTCAAGACTCCTGTGCAAGAGTGAAAATTTTAAGGAATCTACCACAGAGAGAACTGGGATTGCTTATTGCTTGCCGAGGCAAGTTATACGATAATAAATAACATCATTCATGAAAAAGAATATCATATGTAGGAGCAGTGATGTTTAATGCGCATCTGAGGCACAAATTAATGAACTCTTATGTGTCTACAGTTATGCTAGGGGCAGTTTTTTCTCAAAATGGAAATGAATTTTCTTATTGGAAATTCTTTAAAAATTATTTTCTTAAACATCAAAGGTAAATGAGCACTCATAAAAATTGCAGTATTTCATTAAATATACTGTATAAATATGCAGAGAAACGTCACACTTTACAATAAGGTTTCATGGATTAATGTATTTACTAACATGAACTATGTATGAACACTACTTGTACCGCTTTTATTATTATTAATCATCGTTTTAATTAATCACATTTTTAACGCATTATTAAAATCCAAATTCATGCTTGTTAACATTAATTAATGCACTGTGAGTGTTAACATGAACTAACAATAAACAATTGTATTTTCATTAACTACACAAAAAAAATGACACTTGCTGTTTGTTGAAACTATTTATTTAAAATAGGCTGAAACAACACAATTCTTAAGGGTTTTTTGTGACAACTTAATTGTTTTATGTTCAATCCACTTAAATGTGTAAAAATGTATAAGTTAACTTAATTCCTTCAAGTTGTTCCAACACAAATGGATCATATAGAACGCAGCATTTTTTACAGAATAACGTTAACTAACATGACCAAATACTTTAATAAATGTATTGTTCATTGTTTGTACATGTTAGTAAACGTATTAACTAAGTGTGTACTCACACTAGGTTATCTGAACCATGCTCAGGCACATTTGAACCCCATTTCCTGGTTCATTTGACAAGTGTGTACTCCGTTCAGTTGGCCGGCCCTGGCCCGGTTGGAAGAGGTGTGCCAGAGCGTGGTTCAGTTGTGCTTTAGGGCGTCAAAGTGCAAAACTGAACATGCGACGTCACTTTTAAGGGATTGTTTCATATGGATTTATTAATTATTCCTATTTTTCAATGAACGCAAACTGTCATAGCTTATTAAAGATACAAACGCCCGGTCGCACAACAGCTGCACCTTCAGCAAACCTTCCAATACTTGTAGCACGATGACTTTCATGAACATTTATGAGCATCAAAAGTTGTGGATCTGTTCATCAAAAGATTTGATTGTGTGTCACTGCATATCAAATGACTTAAAATAATCCAAAACAATATAACTAAAGCAATCGTTGTTTGGAGTGAGAGCGCTTCTCTTCTGTTAAACTTAACAGTCGCATTTTTGATGATGTAAGCGTGCTCAGGCATGGAAGGCAAAAAATGCAATGTAAGTACAGGACAAGGGGAGATGGGAGGGGAGAAGATCGCCCCTGGGCACGGTTCAAGACAACAGTGCCTAGTGTGAGTACACCCTAACGTTAACTAATACAACCTTATTGTAAAGTGTTACCAAAAAATGTGTTTAATGCATAGCACAACACACAGAATAGAGAAAATATTTCAGCTATTAAAACACAATAAATGTTTGGGTTTAATGTTATTTTTTATAAAGTGTTTACACTGATAATGTACATATCAAAAGTTTTATTTAAATGTTATTAACTCTAACTATAACCGTTTAGAAAACTCTACAAAGCCAAAGCTATCATGTGATCGCAAATGGTTGCAAAGTGGGTGCTAAAATAATTTATATTTCAAAAAGAGTTCTATTAACTTCTGCTTAATTTGCCTTATTACATATTTACTTCCCACCTTTAGCATAAAAAGTTGTTGAAGGGAAGAACAAAAGGCAAACAAATACTATAGTCTTGGAGGTAAAAGGATTATTAACCTACCCGTCCAATTTCTGAGGTCCAAGACACTACAATTGTGTTTGGAACAGTTGTGGATAGTCTGATCAGTGAGGTAATGTTGATGGGTCTGCTGGGCCTTTTTGGTTCCACGCCATTTTTGGTAGGAGGCAAATAACCCTGGTGAAAAACAACAGAAACAGGAACTTATGTATAACCACATATTTAACAGGGGAAAAAAAGATACTTACAACTAACAGCATTATGAAAAATCTGAGGTCAGTAGTTTGGAGAATTTGATGATTCATTAAATAAACCAATGTGCTCCAGTGATTGATATATGGACAAAAGCACTACAGTTTGACTTACTGGGAGATTGCATGGTTTTCCATTGACTTTTACACAAAGGTTAGGGGGAAAGTGGTCCTCCTGAGGGCAGCTTGTCTCTGATAGACAAAATCTGGAGAAAATGCATATTGGTAATATAAGCAGAAAACAGACTTTACTCTAATGCTTCATATTATAATATTGTAAAACCTTTTACTGTTATCGAACAACTTACCGTAACTGTACTTGCACTGTAAAGTCACATTTGGTCCCCGATATGTCCCTACAAAGAGAAAATCAAAAATAATCATTTGATATATTAATGCTGGGCAAAGATTATTCACGATTAAAGACATCCAAATATAAGATTGTATTAACATAGTGTATGTTAGTGTGCTGTAAATTATGCATATACAAATACACACTTACATAAAAACTAAATTATACAAAATATATAATATTGATGTTTTGAATACACAGTATACAGTTGAGGTCAGAATTATTAGCCTCCCTGTTAATTTTTTTACCCAATTTCTGTTTAACGATGAGAAGATTTTTTCAACGCATTTCTAAACATAATAGTTTTAATAACTCATTTCTAATAACTGATTTATTTTATCTTTGTCATGATGACAGTAAATAATATTTTACTAGATATATTTCAAGACACTTCTATACAGCTTATAGTGACATTTAAAGGCTTAACTAGGTTAATTAGGTTAACTACGCAGGTTAGGGTAATTAGGCAAGTTATTGTATAATGATGGTTTGTTCTGTAGACTATCGGGAAAAAATATATAGCTTAAAGGGGCTAATAATTTTGATCTTAAAATGATTTATTTTAATTAAAAGCTGCTTTTATTCTAGCTGAAATAAAACAAATAAGACTTTCTCAAGAAGAAAAAATATTATCAGACATACTGTGAAAATTTCCTTGCTCTGTTAAAGATCATTTGGGAAATATTTTAAAAAGAAAAGAAAATTCAAAGGGGGGCTAATAATTCTGAATTCAACTTTATATCTATGAATATATCTATAAATATATAGTTAAAGTCAGAATTATTAGCCCCCTGTTTATTTATTTTTCTACAATTCCTGTTTAACAGAGAGATTTTTTAACATTTCTAAACATAATAGTTTTAATAACTCATTTTTAATAACTTATTTTTTTTTTGCCATGATGACAGTACATCACATTTTACTAGATATTTTTAATATACTAGTATTCAACTTAAAGTGCTAATTAACTAGGTTAATTAGGCAAGTTAGGGCAATTAGGTAAACCATTGTGGAATGATGGTTTGTTCTGTAGACAATTGAAAACATTGCTTAAGAGGGCTAATCATATATAAAACTTCTTTTATTTGAGCAGAAATAAAACAAACAAGACTTTCTTCAGAAGAAAAAATATTATAGAAAATACTGTGAAAAATTCCTTGCTCTGTTAAACATTATTTGAGAATTCACAGGAGGGCTAATACATATATAAAAGTAATATATATATAATAAGTAATATATATATATATAAAAAATATGCAATATACAATATACGTACATACATACGAAAGCAAGCACCAGACGCACACATACATATATTATGTAAATATTATATATATTATGTAAATACAAACTATTATTTTGGATGTGATTAATGACACTAATACGTCATCATGAAGCACTCAAATTTAACACAAAGTCCAACCGCTTATCACACAAACAGTGCCTTATATTATCTCCTCTTTTTATTTGGGGATTTTGCTTCATTACATTTAGTTACATATTATTAATTGACCAACTTACATTGAGCTGCTGACTTGTTGGACCTGCTGTGGCGTCAAAGCAAATGCAAAACACGTTTCCTGAAACCTCTGGCTATTATCTGAAGCTGTAGAGACAGAAAGAAAAAAGTTTTTTAATTCTACATGAAAAGACTGCTATGACAGATATCCAACAATTGTAAAGAGATAGCACAGTGAAAATTTCATACATATTTTGTGGGCTCTAAAAAAGCTCAGAATGAGCTAAATATGCAAAGCATTTCAACCAGTCCTAATTATTTAAGATAAGTCTTTTTAATGTTTCATTCTCAATAGCCAGGCAAGATTCTTATCCGCATAATTCCAGCCATATGTGAAGGGCTACAATCAAAGCTGGAAGAGTAATGTTACAGTCCTCCCCCCACTCTGAACCCTGTCCAGCTTAAATAACATCAATATTCCTTCAAAACAAACTTTTCTGGGAATGCTCATATCATTCTAGCTCAGTTCTTTTCCAATGTCATCCAAGGCAGAGACTCAGACTGTTCTTCTGTTTCCAAGGGTTCGAGGACAAGATAAACAGTGTGTCTAAAGCCATTATGGTTACAGGCGGCAAACGGTTGCTATGAGGGAGCGCATGTTTGAAAATTAACTACAGATTATGTGAGTATTGCTATTAATTGAAATATTTGTTGTTGCACTACCAGATTCAGTCAGCAACAAGTCATGAAAGTAATTTGGGACTGTGCTTTTTTTACACTCAGTAACAATAGGACTGCTATAATAACACAGACCTGCATCTGTTTGATTGCAATAAAACTCCAAGTAACAAATCCAATTAGCCCCTATATTTAGTTCCACTTCCATTGTTTCGGCTTACTGCTTAAGAGATTTTCATTTATTTCACAATATTGATTGTATTTTAGTTTGCAATAATGTTTTTAAACATTGGGTGTTGCAGAATTTTTAATGAGATTTCATTAAAAAGTGAAATAATGATATACTAGTTTATTGTATATATTATACAATATTTATGTATTGGGAAAAAACAGGTTTTGTGTTGCCATCCATCCTGTCCCACCAACAGCAAGGAGTTTCTGAACTTTAGCTTCGGTAAAAACTTGGTCACATGTTCACTTAATTTTACTGAGGGTTCTTTTACAAATAAGTAATTCAACAGGATTGTCAGAAAGATCAAAACTAAATGATAATGCTGTGCTGACTATATTGGATCCGACAGTAATGTCATCACAAGTTTGAGTCCTCACATGACCACTATTGCTTTGTATGATATCACTGATTATTTGATTTGTACTGATTATTTATACATTTTAAAGCTAAATAAAAAAAGAATATAAAGGATATAGGCTGTCAAACACACAGAGAAGTTTACATCGGTGGGGGTGGGGGGGGGGGCACAACTATCCTTTCAAAGTTTGTGATCAAATCTTAGATGCAAAGGTTGTAAGTAAAATGCTGGTTGTTTAATGATTAGAGTCTACAATCGACCACACCTATTCAAACTGCGTGTTCCAGTGAGGGGTTATAAACAACAAGACAACAATACTTATGCACTGTTATATGCCATTTTGTAGTATAAATAGTGTAAGTATTATGATTTCATAACAAAAATAATCATTAAAAACATAAGTTCACCTTAAATACCCAGATTATGCCCTTATTCAACTGATTTAAAAAGTGTGGAATGTTGAACATTTAATGCACTCAACGTTCACAGCTTTTCTCTAGTAGCAAAAAGGGAGAAGCTATGGGGTGCTCATAGATATACTGTATACACTAGATATCGCACACGAGCACTGAGCATGCGTCAATAGTGCTGCCACATTTGTACAGTGCTCCCATGACAAATGTCATTCAACCGCACTGATCAAGACTAAAGCCAATCTGAAGATGCTGGTGAATATACACATTGAGATGCAGGGATATTGATGGTTCACACGACATGGATTAGATCAAATTTAACAGGGAGGTAGGATAATACATATCTATGCTCACAAACACACATTATTTGCCGACAATGCCCATGTGGTCACTTATCCATCAATGTAGAAAAGTAATGTAAAATTATCATTTTCATTATTTGACAAAAACTATTTGCATACTGTCAACCGGGAAAACTCCTGATCATAGATATATGTATAAATCTGTATATATCTCTGGCTATGGATGGCCAGTCCTCCACTGCACCTTGGTTCCAACATTAATTTTGAAGGAGTGCTACCCTGTACTAAAATGGCGGCTCTATTGCCACATTCCTTCAAATAGACAACAACAGCGTAGGCGACATCTAATGTAAATATCTATGTGGGGTGCTAAGGTTGGATTACTTTATTTTAAATTGTGCAAGCAAAACTGTGTTCAACCCACCTCCTAATGTTGAAAGCGGTTGTTCTTATGAGTGGTACTACTTGGTAATTTAGTTCTAATTTGGTAATTCATGTCACTAGTTTCAAGTCAATTTGATTTTCCTGGTAGTAAAAAACATTAGTGTTTCATTTGGACGATACTAAACTTATACAATACATGGTATAAGTGCATAGTGTTTCATTTGGGGTGCAAATAGAGAATAACACTCATGAATTTTATTTATAAATTATGATTATTTTATGTAAAATTTGAATAACGATACAAGTGGACATCAGAAAACAGTCCAAAATAAATGTAATCCCTATAATTTACATTTTACAAAATAAGTATGCTTTGGTCTTAGCACTGGTTTCTACCACTGATAAAACAGAAAAACATAGACAATGGCTGTTTCTCAATTCTAAGAACGGAGAGAATGGACTTGTGTTTTCGTGAAGACAGTTCTTGCCAGGTCACCTCAGAAGAAAGAATTTGAGAGACCGCGGGAACACAGAACGCATCCTCTGAGAAATGAGATGCTGCGTTCTTCCTGATAGTCACATGACGTTCACGTGTTTTTAATGGAAAATGATTTAAACATTACAGCATTCATACAACAATTTATTGTTTTCCCCCTTTTTAATATATATAACATGCATAAAATCCTTACAAATATACTTTGTACAATACAAATAGAACTGATTTTAATATGCATTTCAGCAAATGAACACCCTTAATGTGTTTATGCCTTTATTAAGATTTTCATGTGAATGTTTACTTTCACTGTTTCATTTAGGAAAACTGACTTCTGATACTTCTCGAGGAAATTTTGCACTCATGTCTGCATCGACTTATCCTCAATATCAATAACAATATCAATAACACATTTAGGAACATTCATGTGTCCTCTTGCAGTCATGAGTTTTGGAACAGAACTTTAGCAGTTGATGATGATGTTAAATGAGAACACAAGGACGCAAGTTCGCTGAAGAACACATATTAAGAACCTGCCAATGACAAAGTGTACAAGTCTACAACTGCCCACCAGAGTCAAATGAAACCTAGTTCTACCTGTACACACAAAAAGTTGCTTGTAGTTTTTTGGGATATTATACAAAAAACACCCATTCTGCAGACCAAAAATTCTATATAGAAATTAAAACTTCCATAGATATGTGTGGAGTATAAGGTACTGTGTAGCTGATCAAGTGACACAGACATACTCTCCCTCCTGTACCTTAAAGCAAACTCAGTAAAGTAAACTTACTGTATACTCCACTGTATATTTAACACATTCACAAACATATAGAGGACGATCTTACTAATGCAAATGTTCTCATCCAAATAAAATCTTCCCAAAATAACATTCGCTGCAAAACACTGACACACACAGCCAGCAGAGCCAAACATTGTTACCCAGGTAATTTAAATGTGTAAACTATGGTTTTTCATATACAAAACTAACACAAATCATTCCTACTGACATGAAGATATCTGACATTGTTACAAAAATAAACAGATAAACACATGCAGAGCTTAGCATTGCTTTTATACAACCGGTTCCCCCCCTCGAAATTGATTGGTCAAGCTGTGTTCCCAGACTTCTGATACAGAGCACAGCACTGCCATGTTTATTAGCAGTGTAACTGTTGTTTTGCTTTGCTTGTTTGTGGTGTTCCAGTATAATAGACAGGAATATTTACTCTGAACTCGCATTAATGCTGAATTTAGTCATTTGGAACTAATGTAAATAGTTTTGCTTATTAAGAAATAAAAATTGTATTTTGTGAACTGAATGGTCTACACTCACCCCTCTCAATCTCTATTTTGCCATACTGAAATGATGTGACCTGCAATGTTTCATTAAGCATTTACCAAACCCTTCAGGCTTACCGCCGTCTCTAGATGCTAAAAGCACAGTGTTGTTTGGTGATGCAATTTAAAAGTGGAGAAAATAAAATAAATATTACTTCAATGGGAAAAAAAAAACTTAAAAAACACAAACTATGCATAGCCATAGAAAAGACAAAATAAGGAAGAAAATATTTGTATGGCACAGACAAGGTGGAGTGATTTGTAAACATCGTATGATACGATTCTTTGTACTCAATTTTCCAAAACATGTTACATTTTGATATAATCAAAAAATGTGTTGCAATTTATATTCTAAATGCTATTAACATTGAAGGCATATAGTTCATCCAAAACTAAAAAAATGACACAAACCTGTTTGATTTTTTGATTTTTCTATTGAACACAAAATAAGTTATTTAGAAAATATTGGAAACCGGTAGCCATTGACTTTCATAGTAATTGTTTTTCCTACTACGGTTGACTATAGCTACTGGTTTCCAAAATTCTTCAAAATATTTTTTTGTGTTCAACAGAAAAAAAAAACCCTAAAGATTTGGGCCTACTTAAGAGTGAGTAAATAGTGAGTAAATATTTATTTTTGGTAAACTATTTCTTGCACGCAAAACACACATGCAAAGCTTGCACACATTTGTATTGGTGCAAAATGAGAGAAACACATGAGTGTTTGTAAAGCAAATTTCACTGTGTTTATGCTTGCAATTTGTAATAAATGTTGTTTATAGTAAATGCCACAATAATTTCTTTTTCATGCTTGAATTTCACAATCCTTTTTCTGTTCAACTGAATGCTAAAAAGTATTTGTTGTGGAATGAGGGGAACTAAAAACTATTTGTGATTTTTGTAAATGTTTTGTTTTATTTATAGCTACCAAGAGATTATAATGACCTGTAAATGGTCAATTTTTATTGGTGTAAACTCGAAATTACAACAAATCACTGTACTTCTAACAAATAAACAAATAGCACAGTCTCAATTTCCAATAATTTCATTGTATAAGAGTGTCATTGACATACTCCATTATGCTCATACATTCCCTTATTTCACACACAACATTATATATTTATAGGGACTTTTACTGTTATGAAGTTGCTAATATTTGTGTGTGTGAAATATACTATATGGATATTGCGTGTTTAATTTGCAATTTAGAAAGCAGTGTACTGTAAAATGATTGCTTTATGTCATGTGCAAAAATACAAGAAAATGTCTATTAAGACAAGTATGAATTTATTTTGGTATGACCCATAGCATATCGCTGGAAGGCTGGGCCAGCAGTTTAAGATGGTCACTGACAGTAAGACCATTTGGATAGATAGTGTAAATAGCATAAGCATGGAGACAAACAGTGTGTAGCGGAGAACAACTACAGTTGGTTGACACAATGCTCTTTTATAAATATTGCAGTTTTTTTCTCTCCTTTAATTTATGTTTATATATTTATTGTGCGCCTTTTTGCACAATAAATCAAGCCTAAAATGGATTTCTTTGTACTTGAGTCACAGTGTTTGCCCTCCATACACAGAGTTTCTACAACTTAAAGCTTTTAATGACAAGAGTAGACAGTCCCTGGCCAGTATGGGTACCTGATGTCAGTGTTGCAAGTACTATAGGGATGTCCAGATCCCATCACGTGATAGGAAATTGGGCCCGATCATGCAGTTTCATACTCGATCAGAATCGGATGTTACCTCTCGATCAGGACTCGAATATATATGTATATATTCTCATTTTTTTTTAACACATCTATATTTATGTGGTGGCACAGAGTTAGACCTCTTTCTTGACTTCACACAAAAACAGTAATGCATGCAGCATGACATCACTTTGTTGCAGAGACACTATTGGTTAAATGCTGTCAAAGTAAATCACGGAAGCAGCTTGAAGCAGAAAGAGCCTAAACATTGCCAAAACAAACTGTGAGATATGTAAACTTGGGATTGCCTGCCGGGTAATTTAAGTTAATGTGCTATTTGTTTTTATATTAGATTTACTGTTGCACTAAAGTCCAAAAGTGAAGAATTTGTGTTTTTTATTACTTGTTCAAGCTACCTCACACAAGTGCTCTGTCTGTTAACAGAGTTGTTGAATGTTAAAATAAAGTGAATTAAATAAAAAATAAGAAACATCCTGGATCTGTTTCTTCGCTCTTCTTTATTTTTATTTTTTTGTTATGTATTATAGAGGTATCGAATCGGGTTTCTGTATCGGTAGATACTCAAAATCTAATGACTCGGATTTACACTCGAGGGCAAAAAAACAGATTGGGACATCCCTAGTTGCAAGTCCCACAAGAGCACATTTCCACAATTTTTTATGTCCACTAAAGGTAATTTGCTAACTGTTCCGCGTGGTTGGTTTGTCAGACATAATGGTGGATAGCAACAGAGAGCACAGAATATCAGCAATATGACTGATGAGATCACCTGTCAATCAAATTCCCTGCAAAGAGAATTGATATTTCTTCATAATGAGAGCAGATTAATATCAGGATATTAACACCATCAACCAAACATTAATGATGCTCTACAGTGTTGTTTGGGAGTGCAGTATTTATTACCATTGTGGTATCTGTGCTTACATAAACAACAAAATAGCAAACACTAACTAATGTATGAAGTATATGACACTATAAGCACTCTGCCTCACATGATACGAGCAAAGTTTCAGTAAAGTTTTGCTGATTCTAAACGAAGAGGAAATTACAAATATGTGGGTGGGCATTTGGCACCTTGTGTGAAGCCATCATGTCCTCACAGTTCTTCAAAAAATTATCCAAATGTCTTAATTTCCTGCTTCTCCGTGAACCTGCTTTTCCGACTGTTACCATTTTACTTTTGTCGACACTTGCTGTGCGCTCTCCCCCTCCCGAGCACTTTCATTCTCCATTCGTTTTATTTTCTCCATTGCCTTCATTTGTCTTTTCCCTTCTCGCACACGTACAATACATCATCCTGTTGACAGGTCTATTGACTTTGCTCTATTTCATCAGCATACACCAAAAAGAAAGCGAGGGAGCGTTCTCTGAATATAAGTGTGTGTGTGTGTGTGTGTGTGTGTGTGAGGCATCATTATGGAGCTAATTACTTTCCATTTAACTATGAATATTGACCAGGGCCATGCTGATGAAAGGCCAAACAGGTGTCGCTATACACCCACCTACCCATTTTCGCAGGCCGTACTTTCCTCTGGCCCTTTCTTTCCTGCTTTGCTTGTATTCGGTCTCTTGTTCTCTTCCGCAGCTTCAAATCTCACGCTTTCTTTAACATGAAACGGCAGGGGTGCAATTAGACCTGGAGAATCGACTCGACGACACATAATTAGCCTGATCTCTATTCTTACAATCAACACTGGGGAGGTAAAAGAGAGAGAGATGGAAAGAGAGAGAGACAGTGAAAATAACGGTGTTGAAGATGGAGAGAAACAAAGGGAGATTGACGGGGAGAGGCGGACAGGGGCATAAGAGAGAGAGAGAGAGAGAAAAAAGCAGATCGAGAGAGAGAAAGAGAGAGAGAGAGAGAGAGAGAGAGAGAAAGAGAGAGATAGAGAGAGAGCAGGCACAAGTTCCCTCCCCCATGTCTAATCTAAAAATAGCACAGCAGTCTTTATCATCTGATTTGCTTCAACAGTTGGATGTAAAGTGGACGTGAAGGCCTGTGTGCTTCGGTTTGTTTCTGCAAAACCTCTCTCTTCATCTGCACACTTCTAATTAAGGCAGACAATCCTGCTTTGTAGTCATATCTGAGGCAAAAGTGTGCATTTCTCAGTGTTTGATTATAAATGTGACATAAAGAACCACATGATATGCATGTGTTCTTACATTTGACAATAAAGCTATGTGTCAATCCTAACAATTACGCTTTCTTACTGTATTTGCAAAGTCATTTGTTGCTGAATTCAGATTGGGCTAAATAAGCATTTTGTTTTCTCTTTCACAGGAGGGGGTCTTGTGGATTAGACTCTTCATTGTGTTGACTGCATGGCAGGCTATGTGTTGTGTGATTGATGGTGATGTCTGTGTGTTTTTCTTTCTTCAGAGAGGCTGGCTGACTCATGATTCTGGATACTGAGTTAAGTAATAGTTAGACTGAAGCTCACTGTGGTTGCGCAACTTTCTGTAGAATGGGTGTTTAACCAAATGAGCAAATCTTATATAATGAAGTCAGCAATTTTATATTGCAGTAACAGTATCATTTTAGTTATTTTTGATTGGGAATTTAACAAAACCGGAGGCAGTTCTTATGGTTTATTTGAATAATCCAGTTCAAGAATGAACTACTATTAACAACAGAATGGAATCCAAATGAAAGGTGCTACATTTGATAAATTTTTTGTACATTAATTTAGAAGCATGGAAATACTGTACATGCTTTTTAATTGTTGTTCATGATAGGAAGGTATCAGAATCATCTCTAGGTGAACAAGTGCACTTTTGTTTAAAATATATAATCTATTAATTAATAGGGATAGGAATTGTTCCGTGAGCACCATTAGTGCAGTTGTTCTGAATTGTAATATTACTGTTTTTATTGTATTTTAGATTAAATAAATGCAGCCCTGAGAAGCGAGACAAACATTTGGATACTGAGTTAAGTAATAGTTCGACTGATGCTCACTGTGACTGCAAATCTTTCTGTGGAATTGGTGTTTAACCAAATCAACAAATCTTACATCATGAATAGAGTAATTTTATAAAACACTAACAGTATTTTGACTGGGAATTTGAAAAAAACATGTGGCAGTTCTTGTTTTTTTTTGGATAATCCAGTTCAGAAATGAACTAATATAAACAACAGAATGGAATCCAAATGAAAAGTGCTACATTTGTTTTATTTTTAGTTCATTCATTTAGAAACATACAATACTGTACATGCTTTTTTATTGTTGTTCATGATAGGAACCTACGCTGTAAAAGCGGTTGAAAAGATTTCAATAGTAAAAAAAACTGTAAAAATACCACAGTAAAAATCTGTAACCTGGTTAACAGTATGCTTCCTTAATATATGCGGCGAATAACCGTAAATTGACTTTCCCAGAATTCCCTGCATGGCACATCAGTTTTTATGCTTTTTGTTGACATTACTATGGATCTTTTTAGTTGTTTCTTCATCAGTTATGTACATTAGAGATTTATGTTACATCTAATGTTGATAAACAATATTTATTTCATGAATTTTTATGCGTGTAACCATACTGGTGTTTAGTAGCTGTGTGAATGACTGTGAGCACCTTCTATACACTGAAACACTTTTCTGCTAGTGGAAAAAGTTGTTTGTGATGAGCATTGGTTTATTATGTAACTTTCTCATTACCACCTGCATATGGCTGTGTTAATGTGTCTATCTGTGTTACAAAAGATTTGTAGATGTTAATAATTCAAAATACAGAGATATTACCTCTATTAATTAATAAAATATGGTAGTTTACTGTAAAAATTAAAAATTACTTTTACGGTTTGTACCAAATTTTTAACAGTAAAATACTAACAACCACAGCTGCCGTTTTTTTTTTTAACGTAAATTTTCTGGATACATTTTTTACAGTGTATCAGAATCATCTCTAGGTTAACAAGTGCACTATTGCTCAAAATATATAATTAATAATTAATTGCAATAAGGAATGTTTTCTGAGCACCGTTAGTGGAGTTGTTCTGAATTGTAATATTATTGTATTTATAGTATTTTGGATCAAATAAATGCAGCTCTGATAAGCATAAGAGACAAACATTTGGATACTGAGTTAATAGTTCAACTGATGCTCACTGTGGCTGCACATCTTTCTGTGAAATTGGTGTTTAACTAAACCAACAAATCTTATATCATGAAATTAAAAATTTTATAAAACAGTAACAGTATTTTAGTCATTTTGACTGGGAATTTGAAAAAAAACCCAACATGAGGCAGTTCTTATGGTTTATTTGGATAATCCAGTTCAGGAATTAACTAATATAAACAACTGAATGGAATCCGCATGCAAGGTGCTACATTTTTATTGACTTTTAGTTAATTAATTTAGGAGCATGGAAATACTGTACATGCTTTTCATTGTTGTTTATGATAGGAATGTATCAGAATCATCTCTAGGTGAACAAGTGCTTTGTTCAAAATATATAATCAATAATTAATTGCAATAAGCAATGTTTCATGAGCACCATTAGTGAAGTTGTTTTGAATTGTAATTCCATGTGAAGCATGGAAATACTGTACATGCTTTTTCATTGTTGTTCATGACAGGAGGTATCAGAACAATCTCTATAGGTGAACAAGTGTCAAACTATATTATCTATAATTAATAGTGATAAGAAATGTTTCATGAGCCAGTATAAGATTCTAATGGTGTGATTACCATGGATAAAAATATCACTGTTCCACTGTATCATGGTATTGTGATTACTGCTTTAAACTATGTTCTTTTTTTAATTGTCTGAGTAAAAAAAACTTTTTCCACATTCAACACAACATATTTTATTTTGAGAAACATTTAAAATATTTTAGAACAGTAAACATGCCAGGCTAAATAATTAAGATAAATCATTGCCTTCTGCTATCTTCGGTTTGGATATCTTTCTTTTCTTTGAATATAGTGTAAATAAGCCACAGCACTGTGCAGGTGTAGCATAGTTGGATGTTGGTGTTTAAGCAGTTTGTTTTTCAAATGTTTCTTGAATCATGGGCTGTCAGCAGCTTTTGATATTGAGGGTCCTTTTTTGCTGGAGATACTGTTGCCCTAAAAACTAAATAAAATAGTCATAAACACACATAAAAAAGCAAAAACATTACTGCAATAAACATTGAAACTTGTTATGGTGCCATGTCTATTATATGTCATATTACTTTGTTTGTTGTATTTATTATAAGCATAAAAGACAAATATTTGAACACTAGTGCAAATCCTACATATTTTACTTCCTACAGTACACGTAGAATCATATAAAGGGCGAGCAAGCTTCCCACAATTATTGGTGAGAGTAATTAATATTACATGTATGTGCTTATTTTAGCAACACTGCAGTCGCTCATCTGCATATCAAACTGCCTACTACTCATACAACCGGTTTAATTCTGTCCTGAATTGTATGAGATGCCAAACACATTCAAAAGCATGCACATCATCATCTTTGAGACCCACTTGACTGTAAACGGATCTGTTTACACTCTCGACCCACTAATACCACACCGGAGATCAACTTAGGTATTTGTGTAAACACAGTCGGTGATGTTTCAACAGAACGTAAACAGACAGGACTGCTAAAAATACAGTTCAGACCACTACAGCCTATCACTACTGAAATATGTCCATTTGGCCAGAGAGAAAAGAGTGTGATTAAAGACAACACAGGAAACGGTCCTTACAGACGGAGCGCTTTAGAAGCCTGGGTACAAGACACAAAATTGTGAGGGTATGATTTAACAAAACTGTGCTGTAGATTTAGCATTGCCCACACACACAGCCCCGCGCTAAGCCTCTGTAGGTCATTCGTCTTAACGAAAACACAGCTAGGATACTCTAAACCCGGCATACATGCCAATAAAAATTCCTCTCAGTCTTTCTGCAGTACACCGAGACAGAAAAAGAAACACAAAGAAATGGAGAGACAGAAATTGAAACAGAAAGAACCACTGTGTGCAGCTGCAACTAATATTGAATTATCTATTCGCCTGTTATACACTGTTTACATGCATTCTTAGCTTCGCCAATATTTTGTTGTTTGTGGTAATTGCGTGCCATTAAAGCTATTTTCAATTTTACTGAACTGATAGAGACAGACATTTGAAATAACTTCATTTAATTAATAAACCTTTCTGACTCTTATCTTAAGTGTTTTTTATTCAGAAGGTTATATATGATTTGGTTGGTAACTAGAAGATGCAAACCACGCTGCTCTCTTCGTGTGGGAGTACATTCATGCTGAGACACATCTCTGCTAATTAATAAAACACACTGACTTCCTTTGCATGACGTAAATAAACCGAAAAAGGCTCCAAGTTCTTTAAATGCTCCTATATGCCAGCATGCCAGGGGGTGATTGAGACGATGACTAATGTACGCATAGTGCATGGATCACTCCGATGAGAGTAGAATAATGATGACAATGATGATAATAAGATTACGGAAAATAAATAAATACTCGCTTCCTGTGGTGTAAGAGGCAGGGGGCAATGATATGCTGTTAGAGCATTCAGAGATAAATACGTTGTCAAAGCACAAGGAAAATCACGCAAGCTAGATTAAATAAAAGGGCAAATAATGCTGGAAAACATGCTTTGACATGGATCTAAACGTTTCTCTTTTAATGAAACTTCTCATTGACTTAGTCTTGATTTAGTAGTGAAGACTGATGCTGAAAGTCTCCTTTTTTGCAAAAGCTTTACTCAAGTTGCCAGATGCCATAAATTCAGACTTTATTGGTGATGACAACAAAACCAAGATGCCTTTAGAACACTTTTTTTTCCTCCATATTCTTAACCAATGATCTTATTGCAAGCGATCTCCTTAATACTGCCCAATATTCCTGCCACAGGTGCTTCATTAATTGGCTATCTTGTTCTCTTTGTAAGGGTGGCAGACTGCCAAATTGTCTGTGTCTTCTTTGTACCATTTTTACCTCATTATTTTTATCAAGAGATGCCGAAGGCCAAGTGAGCCAACACTGCAACTTAATATGTAGTTCAATGTTAAAGGCAAGTTTGGCTTTAGTGAGAAATGAAGTATATGCTTAAATTTATGGTTTCATTCATATCATTGTTCCACTTTTTAAGTCTACAAAGACTTATTCTCTAATAAATATTTTGTAGGGTCTTATGATATTGAAGAAAAATGTAATAACATGCTACATAATGTGATATTGGTAACACTTTACTTGAACAGTTGTTCATCAAACTGCCATGAAAATCGCTCAGCTATGACATTCTAAATGCAAAGATGACATTGTTTGTTATGAAAACGTGACATAAACGAATTTAATAAAAACATCATTAATTTTTATTTGAACTACAGTGGTACAAGCTAAAAATTGTCATAAAAATCTCATTAAATAGCAATGATGCTCCTAAAAATTAATGTGTTGACACTTTAAATGAGACATTTTGATGATAAATACAGTCCACTGTATTTACAGTGATTCAATTTGTTCCACTGAAGTGATCAGGAAAATATTCATAACAAAATTACAATGGCCTCATGTCAATCATGTTTATGACAGATTTATGACAAGTTATGTTGTCTTGGTAATGTCAAGTTGTAGTGACAAAGATAAAGACTGATTTTGATGTATTTGTTTATGTCAAATTGTCATAACCAACAATGCCATCTTTGCATTTAAAATGACATAACTCAGCAACTGACACTTAATAACAGTTGTCATAAGCAAGCATAAAATCTCATTCCCATTCATGATGTGCCATGTCATGATTATAAAGGTTTTAGTCTTATGAACACCCCCTTCAAGTAAAGTGTTATTGTTATATTTGATATGCGATACGATATTTAAAAAAAATGTTAAAACCAAATTATTTCTGATAAATAAAATCACTATGGCTGCATTCAAAAAAAAAAAAAATAAAAAATTGCACACTTCCATACTATATAGTATGCTAAAAACAGTATGTGAAAAGTACCCGGATGACTTATGACTTCTGGCTAGATTCTGAAGTGCACATTGGATAGACGCTATGCTATCCCAAATAGGTTTTTGCTAAAGTTTTATTGAGATGTGCTGTTGGTGATTGGATGCGTGTTGGATATATTGGGTAGCTTCACATAAACAAAAGACAATTAAGACCCGTTTAAAATGATTTAAGACCTACAAGACAATATTTCAGTGAATTAAAGACTTTTTAGGCAAAAAACTTTGTTTTCGAAATTTAAGACCCAGCAGACACCCTGTGTTTTACTGTTGCATAAAAACATTTTTTGTTAACATTTTAACAATGTTAACAAAACAAAATATCACCATCACTTTACAGCAACACTTGTAAAGTTTCAACAATCAGGGAAAAAATTTAAATAAACTTTAAACAGGGTCAAGTTACAGCTTTTCCTATTTTATTGCTTTCTGAACATCAGCATCCATACTCTGAACATCAGCATCCATACTCACATCGGTACATATATTGTGTCCATACCAACATGCACATTCTGTTTTTTATTCATTGACGTATTAACATGTAACTGCATTGCCTGGTATGCTGAAAAGTCTTTCAGATTGTGTTTTACTGACAGGTGCCAAAGAAACATTTGTATTAAATCACTGATTTATCGCAAGCCTTTGTGATGTGTATATATTGCAAAATGACCATTTGTGATATTTGAATAGTATATTGTGCAGCCCTAATATATACAGCAGCAGAATATTTTTTGTGCTGTAAATGAAAAAACTGTACAAAAGGTTGACAGACTATACATAAATATTTACTTTATGAGAACCACACATCCTGCAATCTGTTGCTGGTTAGTAAGATTGAAACAAAATAATAATTACATTCAGCAATCACCAAGAGTAAACAGATTTACAATGTTACAAATAAATTCTATTGTAAATAAAGTTATAGTGCTAATTTTATTCAGAATTTTACAAGCTTTCCAGAGAACACAACATTTATCATTAACCTTATTATTTCTAACATTATTTATTAAAACAACAGGAAAAAAAATTCAAGACACCACACTACTATCAGTGAACAAATAACAGCACAGCCCTGCTAAACAGACTCATCATTTTACAAAAACGTCCCCCCAAAACTCATTCAGGACACCGTAAAACTAGTAAAAGACAACTAAACTAGTTAAGCACTTGAAATGAAGGCAAAGATTGAATGTTATTGAAATATAATTGAAATATAAAATGAAGCTCAATGACAATTCAAATATGGACACGATGATCAAACATGTCACTGTTTTACCCAGACTAACGGTGTAGGCTCTATTTGGTTAGCATTTAATGACTAACCACATTTCTCACTTGCCTGCTTATCAATTCAAAATAGCTGACTTCACACTTCACATCATAATAATACAGCAAGGCTATATCGCTCCCTGTAAAAAGACATACTGTCTTGCTAATGCTACTGTGATTGTTTTGTCTGTACCACATATCACCTTTCACATGTGCAATGTGAAACCTATATGACTGTGAAACAAACTGTCAAATGTTTCAGTTGGCTGATACAAGCACCTTTTCTAAAGCACTGAAAACATAAATGCAATCTCAAGGCATATAGTTACAAAATCTAACACAGTGATCAATAAATAGCAGTAGCAGTAAAAAAAAAAAGTATTATTACCTTACCATGATAGAAAATTGTAGCAGTTCATTTACTCAATTTGCAAATATCTTTTGATATATTTTTTGCTCTGGCTTTAGATTTATTATCACAGCAAACACTGTATTGTTGCATGTGTCAAATAACTTACTGTATTATTTGTATAAAAAAAGAAATTTCGGTCATTAAGATTGTTATTATTCATATTTTTATTTAGAAATAATTTAATAAATGACAAAATGTGGGACCAACACGGTGGCTCAGTGGTTAGCACTGTCGCCTCACAGCAAGAAGGTCGCTGGTTCGAGCCCCGTCTTGGTCAGTTTGTATTTCTATGTGGAGTTTGCATGTTCTCCCCGTGTTGGCGTGGGTTTCCTCTGGGTGCTCCGGTTTCCACCATAGTCCAAAAACATGCTTTGTAGGTGAATTGAATAAGCTAAATTGGCCTTAGTGTACATGTGAGATTGTGAGATTGTATGGTTGTTTCTTAGTACTGGACTGCAGCTGGAAGGGCATCCGCTGCGTAAAACAAATGCTGGAGAGGTTGGAGGTTCATTCCGCTGTAGCAACCCCTGATAAATAAAGCGACTAAGCAGAAGAAAAATGAATGATTGAATGAATGACAAAATGTGACATTTTTTGATACATGTTTCAATTTTTTTTTTATGTGTGTTGATGATTTTTTTGTTATTATTCTTATAGCTTCCCAATATTGGAAAAATATGATATTTCTACAATAAATATTGCAATATGAATACAGTTTCACAAGATCGTTTAAATAGCACTATTTGATGGTGTTCTGGGGAGTCTAACAGTATTCAGGTACAGAAATTGAATAATCATAATGCAATAAATGATTTTCTTACTTTGCTTTGTCTCGTTTCTAGTCCAAATATCTAAAAATGCTTAGATCAAGTAAAAATAATGTTTGGTTTTCAACTTGAGAAGAAATAAGTGAAAATTAAGAGCTTTCATTAAAACAAGCACCAGTGGGGTAAGTAAAATAATCTTTTTTACGCTTTGAAATTAAGATATTTGGACTAGAAACAAGACAAAAATTCTGAGTAAGATTTTTTTATGCATAAATCATATATATCCATATAAATGCTGTAATTAAGTACAATTCTGTAGCTCCTGGTCAACTATAATTCAGACTCAACATTGCATATCTTGCGATGTGACTATTGCAGGTGCGCACATTGCAATATTGATGCTAAAACAATATATTCTGCAGCCCTAAGTCTAATGTATGAAAATGTATATTTTCCACAAAACAATTCTGTAATTTTGATTAATAATTGGAATATTTGAGCACCAAATCTGCATATTAAAATAATTTATGTATTATCATGTGATATTGAAGTACGATGCTGAAAACAATCTTCAACATGACAGTAATGAATTTGATTAAACAAATATATGCGAGCAATTCCATGCAAATGTTAACTTTGCCATGAAAAAATAAGTTTTTACCAAATTAGCAAAAACATTTTGCGTAGGCCCGTATTTTACAAGTACTGTAAAAATACTCAAAAAATGTCTCTTTTAATGTTTTCAAACAATTATATTTGATTTACCAAAGTCACACAAGTGGCAATTTTACATCTGTCACATCCAAAACAGAGAAATGTCACATCCATAACCAAGCAAAAATGCAAAAATGTCAAATAAAAATCAATCATTTTTGTTCTATAGAGAGCCAACTCATATCCTTTTGATTAGCATTATTTCTTTTGGGTTGTGCAGTTTAATTCACAGAATGTCAACAAAGTATGTTGTATGCTGTGAACCTGCAGAATTTTTTGATCACATCCATAACGCATGTATATTTTCCTCATTTAAAAAATAAAAAATGTTTACAGATTGATATTTTTCTGATCCCATAAGCACTGTGGTTAGTTGTTTTGGAAAATATAGACAGATGTTTAAATATAATGTTAACATATACTCTGTAAGTGAATTGATGTTTTAAGTTTTTACTGCAATTGTCACATACATAACGCTGGAATTGCTCATACAGTATGTGTGTGTGTCCATGTGTGTGTATAATTTACATGCATACAAATATGAAACTGTTTCACTATCACATTTATTAAACAGCTAAAATGGCCAGTAAAAAAAGAGCAGTACATTTCCACAAGTTAAGTTTGGACCCCTGTAGTGTGTGCTCTAGAATATTCTGTGCAAGTGTTTTATGGTGTCTGGTGCCATGGTGTGTCTACTCATGATTTCAACACTGTATGCAAATGAGGAGGAGAAAGACGATTTAGAAAAACAGAGAGACATTGGGTTGGTTGTGGGGATTGGCAGACTATTTGAACAACACTCCTCAGGCAAACGAACATGCTGATGCCCAACCAGCCAACATCATTAAAATGCTAATGTAGGGAAAAACAGGATCTCTTCGCCAGACACACAAACCTACAGATACATTCATTATAAAAACCAAAACCACTAAAAAAATCTCAGACTCAAAAACTCACCAAGACTCATAGGTTTAATGTGCTCAAAACTCCTTTGTTTTCTGTCATTACTACAGAACAAATCCACTCTAACAACACATACTGAATACAACCTGTATTTTTGCATAATTTACATACTGTATAGACATTATATACTCTACAAAGTCAAGTCAGTAAGACTTTAAGAGAAATTTATATTTCTATTCAGCAATGATTAAACAAATCGATCAGTAAAGGGTTTTAAAGCCTTTTTATTGTTACTTGTTGCGAATGCTTTCTATTACAAATATTTTGGTTTCAATTCTGTACATTTAATAATTCAGAATAACGAATTAAAAGCCTTAGTATGGGGAAAAAATGTATTTCCACACAAAATAATTAAGCTCTACCTTTTTTGTTTGATGATAAGATTTGTTTCTTGAGCTTTTAAGACTTAAGTAATGGTTCTGCAAACAAATCTTTGACATCTCAGGATGTAAGGATGTAATCTCTCTCTTTCACACATTGCTGGATTTAAAATATTGCCAGTAAGATGGTATATATGTGTGTAATGCAGCATTCTATAGAATGCCTAGGAAATGTATAGAATGCCTAAAATTGGACGTCAAAGTATGAAATGATTGCTACTTTAGACATTGCCTAGGCATTCTACAGAATGCAGAATTGCCATGTGGCAAAGTATGTAATTGGCCTACCCCCACCATTGGGTCATTATTTGATGATGAACGTTATTATAAGACAGCGTATTGCCGGTATGAGGTTCCACGACTACCACATTACAGACAATATTGCCATAATTCTTCTCACAATGTCAGTGTATTGCCGTAACATTTGTCCATGGATAGTTGTGTGACCATGTTGCAAGGAAGTGGAGTGCCAGGACAGGAATCATGCCATGTTGACATGCAAGTCCTACGATTAATTATCTCAAGTAAGAGCCAATGCTGCTTTTAACAATGTGTTTTTAAAAGCCAAAACAAAGGTGCACTACTTTGTTACAAAAAAGTAACCAAAACCAAAACAAGTGGTTGTTGTTTTTTAACCAAAACAAGTTACCAAAAATTAGTCTTTTGACACCTAGCCTAAATGATACTTGTCATTCTATATAATGCCTAGGAATTGTATAGATTGCCTAGCAAAAGTATGCAAAATCTTTAGAAAAACTGTTATTTCATATAGGGGTGTCAAAATTAATCGTTTCTTCTGTGCACCGCGATGCAGACGCGGACAATTCGGTATCGGTTAAGTAATAATCATAACCGGTTATTACTGACGTCATTTATCTCACATGCGCTATGTCGCGGTAGCTTACTATGGCAAGGGAGGCGATCGCGAGTATTTACAACGCTCTAACTACGTAAAAACTCAGAAACTGTGCACAATTTCACTGCGTGTGTGTGTGCTGAAAACTGTTTCACTGACACTTAAAGCAAAAGCCCCTATTTCACGGCGATTAAGAGAATGAAAGTAATCTCCATTTCTCTCTCTCACTGTGGCCCATGAGTGCATCTGTGAAGAGCGCCAGCGTGTAAGAGCCAATCACAGCCCTTTCTGTTGAGCGCGTGACCAATCAAAAGGGTGTAAGAAAGAACTTGGTAGACAAGGCTCAGAAAGTGAGCGGGATATTTATATTTGTTTATTTGCTATAAATGCTCGTGTTATTTAAAGGTACAGTTTATAAATCTGACTGTTTGTATTAAAGGACAAAATTGTTTTACAAATAGTATATAAATACATTTATAAATTTTAATACAAGAATTGCTGTGCTGTCAAGAAAATATAAAAATGTGTATGGAAAGAATCGTCAATGCACCGTGATGCAAGGAGATAACGAATTGAACCGAATCGATGGCATGATAACCGTAACCAAACAGTGAGATCAGTGTAGGTTAACACCTCTAATTTCATACTTTTTCTAAAACCATCTGGCATTCTATGTATTTCCTAGGCATTCTATACAAAACCGGAATTTCACACACTGCCAAAGAACCAATTAAAATATTTTAGGGCTGCACAACATATCGTTTCAGCATTGATATCGCAATGTGTGCATCTGCAATAGTCACATCACCTAGATATGCAATGTTGAAATGATTATATTTGAGTAAAAGTCACAGTTCAGAACACAAGATTTATGGAGTTCTTGCAGTTTAACCACAATAGAGCAAAATTTTATAGTTTGCATGTTTTTAAGGCTTAAGAGAGATGAAAGTATTTAGGCACAAGAGATTTTACCAATTGGAAGTTTAATAAAGAATGAGTGCAATATATTATTTATACAATAAAGAATTATTTCCCTTTTATCTTTGCTTTATTGTTTTTATCTATGCTTGTAATTCGTTTACAACATCATGATTCACTTCCCTACAGAATCATCCCAATCAATCAAAATTACATACATTTGGTAACACTTTAGAGACCAATTCTCACTATTAACTAGTTGCTTATTAGCATGCGTGTTATTGAGATATCGCTTTATTAGTACTTATAAACTACATATTCTGCATGACCTTATTCTACATCCCTAACCCAATACCTAAACTACCTTAATATTTATTAATAAATAGCAAATTAGGAGTTTATTGAAGCAAAAGTCATAGTTACTAGATTGCTAATAGCAAGTAGGAAACCTTAAAATAAAGTGTGACTACAAATTCTTTTCAAATAGTGCTTTTCAATAAATTGTATACAGTATATTGCAATATATAAATCGCAGAAAAATAAATAATACAATTTCTTGTGCCTAAATGCTTTAAACTCCTACATGCATACTTAAAACACATGCAGATGATAAACTTTGACTGTGTTATGATAAATTACTTTACAAATCTCTGTGGCTTCTAGTCAACTATCCAACTCAAAATTGCAGATGTGACTATCGTGGATGCGCACAGTGCGATATCGATGCTGAAATGATGCATTGTGCTGCCCTATTATGTGCTTGAATAAAATGTGATTTTTGAGAGTACAGATACACTTACCTAGACTGGTAGGTTTAATAAGCTCATCCAGTAGGTCGTAGAAGGGCAACCGTTGCAGTTTGACATCAGGATGAACAGGGTGCAGATTGGTAGGTAGATGGGGCAGGCCCAGCTCATGTTTGGGCCCGAGTAGGGATATGGGAAGCAGAGGAGATGGAGGCGCACCGTGGCCGTCAAACCCCAGCTGTGTGAGGCCGGGGGGCAAAGAAGCAGCAGCAGGGTGAACTCCAGGTAGGGCTAGTTCTGCCGGAGACACCAGCTTTGTAGGAAAGCGTCGTCTATAGAGCTCCTTGATCTTCATCTGAACGGCGGGGCTGCAGCCGGCTTTAAGAAGGTGTAAGGCTTTAGTCAGGAGCTCGTGCTTTCGGCCATGTTTGTTTCGGCCCGCGTAGCCCAGGAGAACCTGCAGCTCTGACACCCGCAGGCTCATCACCATTTGCTATACAGGAGAAAGAAAGAAAGAGAGCAGTAGAAATGAACACACAAATTCTGAGCCAACGCGATGACAAAAATCACACTGCCAGCGCCATATACCCATCATTTGCATAGGCCAAACTGTTTACTGGGCAAATGCTGGGCAAGCTCGCTGCTCGAGCACTGATTTACACACATCTGAAGGCACACACACGCGCAAAACCCACATCTCTCACATGCACGCTTTCCCTCAGGCTAGGATAGTTCAGTAATGGTCTAAGCTATGAAATATGCAGGAGCAGCCCCAAACACACACAAACACAACGGAAGTGTCACATTCCACAGGCTTGAAAATGAGACAGAGAAAACAAACAGTAGAGGGCAAACAATGCAGTCTAAAGACGGACAGTGTACATGCTAACATTCTAAATAATAAACCATTCTTCTACAGAATGACAAACACAGGTAGTCTAGATTGACTGACGTGTGTTTCCTCATGAAATTTAAGTGTAGGTGCAATTAAAAAAAGAATGTTCTATTATTATTTAAGCACACTTATGACCCTCACCTAATATAAATATATACACACTCACCGGCCACTTTATTAGGTATAACTTACTAGTGCCAGGTTAGACTCCCTTTTGTCTTCAGAACTGCCTTATTACACATTGCATATTCCTGAGATTTTGGTCCATATTGACATGATAACATCACACAGTTGCTGCAGATTTGTCAGCTGCACATCCATGATGTGAATCTCCCATTCCACCACATCCCAAAGGTGCTCTATTGGACTGAGCTCTGGTGACTGTGGGGGGCTTTTGAGTACAGTAAACTCATTGTCATGTTCCAAGAAACCAGTCTGAGATGATTTGCGTTTTATGACATGTTCTGTTATCCTGTTAGAAGTAGCTTTCAGAAGACGGGTACACTGTGGTCATAAAGATATAGACATGATCAGAAACAATACTCAGGTAGCCTATGGCGTTGACACGATGCTCAATTCATACTAATGGGGCCAAAGTGTGACAAGAAAATATCCCCCACACCATTACACCACTACTAGCCTGAACCGTTGATACAAGGCAGGATGGATGCATGCTTTCATGTTGTTGATGCCAAATTCTGATCCTACCATCCGAATGTCGCAGCAGAAATGGAGACTCCTCAGACCAGGCAGCATTTTTCCGATCTTCTATTGTCCAATTTTGGTGAGCCTGTGTAAACTGTAGCCTCAGTTTCCTGTTCTTGGTTGACAGGAGTGGCACCTGGTGTGGTCTTCTGCTGCTGTAGCCCATGCGCCTCAAGGTTGGAATTGTTGTGTGTTCAGAGATGCTCTTCTGCATACCTCGGTTGTAACAAGTGGTTATTTGAGTTTCTGTTGCCTTTCTATCAGCTTGAACCAGTCTGGCCATTCTCCTCTGAACTCTGGCATTAACAAGGCATTTGTGCCCACAGAATTGCCACTCACTGGATATTTTCTCTTTTTTGGTGTGTGAAAATCCCAATAGATCAGCAGTTTCTGAAATACTCAGACCAGCACGTCTGGCACCAAGAACCATGCTACGTTCAAAGTCACTTAAATCACCTTTCTACCCCATTCTGATGTTTGGTTTGAACTGGAGCAGATCATCTTGACCATGTCTACATGTCTAAATGCATTGAGTTGCTGCCATGTGATTGGCTGATTAGAAATTTGTGTTAACGAGTAGTTGGACGGATGTACCTAATAAAGTGACCAGTGAGTGTATTCAGTAATACATAAAAATGTCATATAAAAGTGTCCGAGCATCCAAACCATTAAGGTCAATGGCATGTTTACCCTAATTGTTTTATTGAAAGCAATTGAAACGCATTTCAAAATATCTTCTCATGTTACCCAGAAGTACATTACACCTTTAAAATGCTAAATAATGGCAGAATTATAATTCTGGGCAAACCTTTTCATTTAATCATTTGTGTTTGGAACCTGCACTATTCGCAAGCAACGTCTGTCAGCGTTCAATCCTGTGTAAATATATATTAGCTTCTCATTTAGACACGATATTAGTTTAGAATTAGTCAGACAATAAAAAGCTAACAATGCACTGATTAACAACTCAATCCCTGCGCTTCACACACAGATGCTCTTACAACGAAGAGCCTGCCAGACATTCCTAAATAAAACACATGATGCATTTCTACTTTAAAATGTGGAGAGGAGAGCAGAGCAGAGAAGAGGTTGGTTCACGAGGAAAAAAACAGAATGACAGTGGGCATAAAGAGAGAGAGAGAGAAAGAGAGAGAGAGAGAGAGAGAGAGAGAGAGAGAGAGAGAGAGAGAGAGAGAGAGAGAGAGAGAGATG
>CAIGQZ010001108.1:18784742-18801097 GCA_903798205.1 Danio tinwini
TATATATATATATATATATATATATATATATATATATATATATATATATATATATATAATGACTACAAGACCAAAAAAGAAATAAGAAACAATTTATATAGGGGTAAATCATTCATGATAAGATCTCTAACTGGCATTTACAAAACAGTGCTAATAACATTCTCAATCACAAACAAATCACAGAGTGAGCAAGACTATGAGTATCCTTTTTCTTCAGTTAGCCTAGACGTGCATCGCTGTCTCATGGCGGCTTTAAAAACATAAAATCTAATTTGTTGACCATGTGAAGCTTGTTGTGTCTTTAAACCTCAATCATCTATAATGCTGTGATATAGTGTGAAGTATGCTGAGATGAGACAGGGAGACTTTAATACATGATGAAGACGACAGACCCTGTTTAAACAGAACACGAGTGCTGCTGAGCTAATTAGACGACACACTTTAAAAGCCAGAAAAGAAGCAAATAACCGCAGATCAGTAAGCTGATTCCACATTACTCTGAAAAAAAAATCCTCTATTATGGTATTTGGTTGTGTGCTGCATTGTGTGGGAGAACATGCAGTGCGAGCTACACCCCCAGGAAATTGGTAAGCTAGAGCCAGGTAAGAGAACATCTGCTGAAGAGAGATATAACACAGACACATAACCACAATCCCCACCTTAATCACCTCTGTCTTGATGGAGGCTATTTGTGTGGCCAGAGATATCTGGCTACAGCCTGAGAGCGGGAATGAGTACATCAGTATGAGCTTAAAATGGATCTCAACAAATGGATAAAATAATGAAGTGAGGAATACATGTACAATCAAACACATTGCTGCTGAAATACAACAACCAAAAATGCTCAAATAATTATTCTGGATCTACACATCTGAAATTCCCTGCAGGTAAGCAATTAGACAATTAGACAATCTGAAACTCACATGCTTTAAAAACAGCTTAGGTTACATCAGCCGTTACCTAATCACTATTATATATCACTATTATATAAATCGTCATTGGATATTAATATGATTGGACAAATATCCTTGCTCCTGTGGGAATCACTGCATTTCTTTTGACTAAAAATGTACGGATGAAAAAAACAGAGTGAGTTGTTTAGCCACCATCCATAATATCACGCCTCTGGTAATTGGAGTCTGTGCTGCTTTGACATTTAGGCTGCATCCAAAACATGTTCCTACCAGTGTACAATCATCAAAAATATATATGCAAAAACAGTATCATGTCCATTACAGTACCGAATGACCTTCAACTTTGTAAGAATCTGAAGTGTGTAAACAACTTACACTTCATTATCCCATGGTGTTTGGTAAGCCACCATCAAGCAGATTAATCCTCAAAGAAAGGAGTTTATGGGGAATCACTTCAACATTAAGTCTGCATCCAATATCACATACTTCCCTACTATGCAGTAGGCGAAATACATAGGCTTCCTATTTTAAGCTTAATATCCAGCCTGATCTCATGAGGAAACGTAACTATTTTACGTTTTGTCAATTTAGTGGCTGATTAAATCATCCAAAAATAGTTTGTAAAAAGAGTCGTGGCACCAAACCCCACCCCTAAACCCAACTGTCATTGGGGGATAAGCAAAATTGTAGTAAATTGTACGAATGAGATCGTACGAATTCATATAAATTAGCCACTAAATCAAAAAGTTGCGAGATAGCGTTGGAATATCAGAAAAAGCTACATTTCCATAACATAAATAAAAAAACAGCCACTTTTGTTTATATAGTAATAAATATCATTAAAATATGTTAAAAAATAACAATATTAAATTGGTTTTTGCTCATTATCATTTTGCATTGCTTTAAAACTCCCTACGCAGAGTACCTCCCTAATCAGAGGTAAATTATCCATTGATGTTCTCATACAATAATTAATGTTTGTGTGACTGCAAATTGCTCTCTCTTCTATATTTGATAACTCAATAGTAGTTCACATTTAGCTTTTCTGTTGTCTACTTTTTAACACCCAGTCATTGAAGTGGTCATTTTGAAGCTAAAGCTCTTCAAATTTATATTATTCTGTCATTAACAGCCTTAGATGACACGTACAGTCTGGTAACTACATCTAACTTAAGTGAATGACATTGGATGAAAGGAATTTAACTGAAAATGCCCTATGCATAACAATGAGCATAAAAACAACATGGTTTAAAATGTGGTAAAAAACACATTTGGATAAAAGGAAACGACAATTTCAAACAAAAACCTAAAATCCCTGATATTCCATGACTACGACAAAATATATTTAATAAAAAATTCCCTGATTTTCAATGTCTGGAACTCCATCATTCCATGATATTCCAAAAAAATTCCATCACTCATGGGATGTTGGGTAAATAGAATATGAAAACAGTAGTATGTATGCCTGACCCACTGTCCTCAAAAAGGCAAGCAAAAAGCTACCAATGATTCAGTACATGCATACACTGGAAACTTTTCTATTCCATTAGGCCACTGGACAATGAAGCAACATGGTCAGACAACTGAACCAACAAAACAACTGTAATGCAAGAAAAAGATTACTACACCTCATACAACACATTCATAAAATAAAGACTACACTTTTCTGTAAGTAATGGAATAATTACTTATTCAAAATACGTGCTTGCTGAAACGGTTTACAAATTTGAATGCAGTCATGAAAACTGAAAAAATTAAGCACAATATTAAATTTTGAGCACGTCACAATACAGGATAGGGCAATACTAATATGATTTACATTTACTCTGCAGGTATTTAAAAATTCAATAACTATAAATTGTGTTCTTTGATATAATGTTTCCTATAGTAAATAAAATAGGTCTGTAGAAATCTACAGATATAACAAATATGCCAGGAATTTGAACCAGTTTAATACTGTACATTATAACAAGGACTCATAAAATTCATATATATATATATATATATATATATATATATATATATATATATTAATTATATATATATATAAATATTATAGAGAAAAAAAAACATATGAGCAATTTCAGCATTAGGAATGTGACATTTGCAATAAAAACTCAAAACATAAATTCACAAAGAAAGTACATGTTAACATTATATTGAATGTGACCAAAAAAGTTAATGAATTTACAGTATACAACATACTCTGTAGAAATTCTGTGAATTATACTGCACAACCCAAAAGAAATAATGCTGATCAAATGGATATGAGTTGGCTGTCTATAGAACAAACATGATTGATTTTATTTTATTTGACATTTAAATTATGTATGTGACACCTCTTCCTTACAGATGTGAAATTGCCACACATTGTGTGACAGTGGTAAATCAAATATAATTATTTGAAAACACTGACAGATTCATGTTTGAGTATTTTTAAAGTACTGTCAAACACTTGTTTATACACACAAAAAAATGTAGAAACGGTTTTACTATTCTGGTGAAAACTTGATTTTTTTTTATGGCAAGGTTGACATTTGCATGGAATTGTAGTCCAACTGCCTTAATTTTCTCAACAACGACAACAAAAAATAAAAAATACAAATCCAATTTCAAACTGACTTTACAATTGTGGAAGTGCAGACACACACAGACAGTTATAAACCTAGAATGCAGTCTAAAGATAAGAGTTTAGTTTGCATCCCAAAGCCCCAAAGTCATTCAACTGATGCATATCAGTCCAGTGAGCAACGTATGTGCAAGTCTACCTCTCTCATCCACCTACCAACACCTCCTGCCAGTCTGACTGTTATTCTAACCCAAAGTAACATTTTGTACAGTTGCTGATTACTGCTTTTAAGTAGCTATTAAATATTTCTACAAGCAAAGTGAAAAGAGGTGCTGCAAAATATCAGGTTAGAAGCAAACCAAATCTAATAATGGCTTTGAAATTCCTTTCTAAACTAGTATGAGAACGTAGACCTGCTAAAGCCCAAGGACAAACTGTAGGTCAGTATGCAAGAAATTAATAAGTGCAACAAAAAAAGCACCAGAGGATTTTTTTTTCTTTTTCTAGATTTCTATTATAGACTAGACAAAGCCATGAATAAGACAGAATAAAAGAGAGCAGCACACATATAAGCAAAAGAGCAGACATTTAAAACTTCTGGTGTGCCGGCTTAACACCATCGTGGTACAGAAGCTTTTAGTTTTCATAGACACAACTGAACGGCAATGCTGCTTAAGCATGCATGTTGTAGACCAATTTTTCCCATTCATACATAATTAAAAGGATAGTTCACCCAAAAATGAAATTTCTGTCATCCTTTACTTACTCTCCACTTGTTCCAAACCTGTTTAGTTTATTTCTTCTGCTGAACACAAATGAACACACACAAAATAACATTTTGAAGAATGTTGGTAAATGATAACCTTTGACTTCCATAGTATTTTCTATCCTACTATGTAAGTCAATGTCTACTGGTTTCCAACTTACAAAATACCTTATTTTCTGTTCAACAGAAAAAAAAAAATAAGTCAGAAAAGCCGGGAAGAAACTGAGGGTGAGTAAAAAATGAGCACATCTTAAATTGAGTGAACTATTCCTTTAAGACCTCACACTGAGGTTGAAGAACATCACAGCCATGTCATTAGCAAACTACAATAAACTTAAAGGGTTTGTTCACATACAATTAATTTTTGAATGATTCTGTAAGTTCTGTGAAACACATGAGAGGTTAGACTATTATGGCAGCTTCAATAACCATTCATGTTCACATTTTATCTCACAAATTTGAGCGAATGCTGCCTTTCTACTAACATCTTGTACTTTTTCAGCAAACCGTATACATTTTAGGTAACACTTACTAACTACAATGTAAACTTACAATCATAAATAAGAAAAGAAAGAGAAGCTGTTGCGTCCTCTGCCTCTACTGCCATTGAAGCGCACGAAGGGGGAACTTAAATGTTCACTCAGCATCAAGCAATACCATTTGAATAAGTTCAGAGATTTACCGTAATAATCATCATTTGCAATTTCGGTGCTGAAACCGGAGTGACGGTGCTCGAGCACTTCCCCTGCTTTGATTGACAGCACGTCAACAGCGCTCGCGCCCTGCACGCGAAGCGATGGCGCTTTCTAGAAAATCCACAAGTACCAGCGACTACATCCCACATTCACACCAAACCCTCACATAATGTCTAATAACAGCAGGCGCTGAAAGAGACCGAGTCTGAGACTGATTTTTCAGTTGATACTCTTCACCCGAGTAATTAGGGAGAAAATAGTTAAAGTTAGTAATTCCCCTGAGGAGAGCGGTGGACAGACAGCTCCCTCTACATCAACAATAACACGCTGAAAGCTTTCTACAAGAGCTGCCCTGCAAAATCATTTCTCATGCAACTTTGGCTACGAGAACAGAGGTTTGATGCATCATAACGGCCTGTTAATACAGCAGGTAAGTAGTATGCGTACTTCTAACGGTACAATAAGATCTCCCTGCACACTATCCGACTGGAAATTGAGCGCAGCGTTTTACCTTTAGTTCCGCACTCTCCGCCATCTTGTAACTGCTAGCGCAGGCGTGACGTTGCCGGGTCACGTGGTGTGCACGCGCGGCTCGTTGCCCGGCGTAACCGTTCACACGTTTTTCAAATAAGGGTGTCCAAAATCCTGCGCTACCTTTGTGAGTGGAAAACTGTTGAAGAGAAGAAAGGTATTGTTTTTATTCCCATCTAGAGTCTAGAGGTATCATATTATAAGTAGTATTGTGATGTTAATCGTTAAATTAACCATGAAGTGCTTTTCATTTAGTTTGATGTTATGTCGACTCAAAGGGGCAATATAACTGTTTACTTGGACAGGCAATTGATTACGTAAATAACGTCTTTCATTTACTATTTTGTAAAATGTTAAAATATGCAAATGACGTGCAAATAGTTTGACGTGCGCTCATTTGCATACAGTTTTAGTACATAAATCTGAACATTGGATGAAGTCAGTTAAAATTATTGTTTCTAATTTTAAAACAGAGTAAAATGTATTTAGGCTACAGTGAGGATTTCTTTCAATCAAGAAAGCAAAAAGTTTGACAATTCTTGTAGAATTAATTGACCAAATCAACATGGATATGAATGTATTCACATGTAAAACCATTAGAATGATTGGTCAAACTTTACATTACGGTTTCATCATTTAATGTTAGTTAATGCGGGGCTTCCCAAACTTTTTAGCCCGCAACCCCCAAAATAACAATGCCAGTGACTTATGAACCCCTCATTACTCGGAAGTGGTTATAAATATACAAACGTTGCGCACACCACAAAAGGCCTATATAAACACAAGCATATTAACAACACAAAAAGTGCAAGTCTAACAACCAAAGGCTATAATTTATATAGTCATTTATTCATTTGTTTAAATTAATATTAACCTCACCTAATGAGACTGGTGGGCACAATGGTTTCCAAGTCTTTTCCTGGTTTAATTTTGGAGACTGCCACTCAGATCATCCTCAATGTTCAGTTGTAGCCTGTATTTATTTTTTATGTATTTGATTGCCATAAAGGTGTCAGAAAGTTTAACCTGGTTCTATAAAATCAGTCAGCTGCAGCTGACACTACTGCTGTGTTATTATTCTAACGCAATCCTATGAAAACAAATTGAAAGGCAGCATGTTGCATGTTGTTGCTTTTTTATGTAACTATTAACTACTATTTTATCATCTGTGGTTTATAGATAAAATATGGTAATTTATTAATAGTTTAATAAAAGTAATTTGACGTTTGGAAATCACCAAGGCCCCCCATCCCCCCTTGCATTTATTTACTGACATGAATCAATAATGAACAATGCCTGTACAGCGTTTATAAAGCATAGTCTACTATTTACACTTTTACAGATGCATTGGATTTCAAACTCAAGCTTGTTAACATTAGTTAGCACACTATGAGTTAACTAACTAATTATAAACAACATTATTTTCATTGGTAATGGTAAGATGATTAAAAACTTCTTATTCATTGTTTGTTCATGTTAATATGCTAGCAATACATTAACTAACATCAACTAATACAACCTTATTGTACAGTGTTACCAAATATTTCTATGAATAAAATGGTCAAGTCCAAAATTTCAAAACTGTGAAAAAGTGCATTGTCTTGTTTTACGTAGTGCCCACTATATCTGCTTTATTTAGCATTTTGTCTACTGTTTTTGTTGCAGCTTTTCTTATATGGAGGAGGGGTAACAGACTGACATCAAATTACAAAACACAATACATGCGTGCTTTCCAAATTTAAATGAATACAAATAAAACAAAACAAACAAAATAAGCTATGACAACTAAAGCATTTCTTATGTTTTGGTTTGATTACTTTGATACTGAGCATGTTTTTCTAGTTTTGCTAAACGTTTGGGTACACTCTTAATATAAAGGTTCTTTATTGACATTAATGGTTCCATGAAGAACAAATAATATACATGGAACCCTTTTATTTACTAAACTTTTATTAACAAAAGATTTTTTACAGTGGAAAAATTATATTTAGAATATTAAATTGTTTTGCGCACAATAGGGCTGCACAATATTGGAAAAAAACTCACATTTTTTTTTCTGCAATATATATTGTGATATGAATGTAATTTCACAAGATGCTTTTACATTGATTGGGAAGACTTTGTACAAAAGTATACAAATTTAAAATAAACAAAATTAAATTAAAGCACAGATAAAAGCAGAACGGAATTATAAAAATTTTATAAACATCACTTTATGGTTTTCAGTATTGAGGTACAGAAATGTAATAATCAAATATAAAACAGCACTATACTCATTGTATAATTAATTAAATAATTTGTCTTAAAGTTGTAGACTTTATAGTTTCCTGTGAACAAATGGTTTAAATTAGCTTGAAATCTTAGACTCATGGGCCATTAAAAAACACTTCCAAATAAAAATCTTTATTTGACATTGCAGATCCTGTGATGTGACTATTGCAGATTCACACATTGCGATTTTGATGCAAAAATGATCAATTGTGCAGCCCTAGCGCACTATGAAAAAAATTGTATCGCAAATGTGCATCAGTTGCTCTTGAGTGTATGGGCTTTCAGCAGTGACATTTACATTACACTGAACTGAACTAAACTGAACTGTAACTGTGACAACTGCACTGAAAGAGTTTCAATTTACTAGAACTTCATTTTAAGCTATTTTGACACAAACACTGTAAAAAGCACTATAGAAATAAAGATGAATTGAATTAAATACACCATACTCTTTCTTAGTCTACACTCAAGAGTGTAAAAATAAGCAGAGGGGCCTTCAACCTTTGTGGTCCCACTTTATGTTGTGTCATTAACTACTACTTACATTCAAAAAAGTAATGTACTTAATGTGTTCATGTTGTATTCAACACTTGTTCTTAAGGTGGGTTAATGTTTAAGGGATGGTTTAACAGTTAATTATCAATGATAACAGAACTTAATTCCAGATGTTCTTATACAGATAATATTTGTGCATTTTATCAAATGATTAATTAAATTTAAGTAGTAATTAGGTCACTTAATATAAAGTGGGATACATTTTGTTCTGGACATTGTGAGGCTTGAAGTTAAAAAAAGAGATATACTGTCACCCACTGTAGGCATATAGATGCACAGAACATAGTGTATCTCTATGGACACAAGTTTAATTTAAATATATGAAAATAATGAAATTAAATCTATTTTTATGGACGTCCAGAAGTCTCATATTTAAAAAAGTAATTTATTATTATTATTAAAAAAAACTCTGAAGCTTGTTTATCATTCAGATTTATTTACTGTTGTCAGTGAGTGTCAGGCCTTTAAAGGCCCCATAAATTTAAAATAAAGTTTTTTTTAGATGTTAGTATCAGTATTGTTAGTTTTTAAGATATCTATAAGCTACTGTAGGCTATGTTAATTTCACTGACATGGCACTGTTTACAGAAGAACGTATGTTAATCTGATTACTCTTAGGATTCGCGCACTGGACAATCACACAGGCAATGCATATTTGTACCGCTAGATGGAAGTGTTGTATTGCACAAATTAATGGACTCTTTATGAGCTCAATTTCTTTGGGTAAGCTGTTAATGTGTAGGTTTTTTTAAATAGTAGGCTACAGAACTGGTGCGCAGGCTAAACAAAAATTATTATACATTAATTAGCAAATAAATCATATATTTTAATGAGTACACACTGTAAATACCATTGTTTGAAATATATTATTTGTTATAGGCTGCATGCTACAAGATCAAGCCGAGGAGGGCGTCATTGTCACGCATACTTTCCAGGTAACGCCGGTACAGAGTCCATTATAGTCGCAATTTGTTTATTTTTTGAAGGGATGAAAGATATTTTTAATTCATGAGGCAACATTTGTGGCTTTAATTGAACTTTTATTGAAGAACGAGGCAAGAGAATGTTTTATTTTCAAAAAAAGAAAAGAAAAACTGAAGAAAGAAACACCCCAGAGGTTCTGTGTCATTTCCTTTGAGCACTTTCATGTGGATTAACAGCTTTCTCAATTGTTTATGTTGGAAATTAGGGCTAAGTGCTTGTTTGAAGTTGTGTTTGTTGTAAATACCATTGAATTCGAATCATTTTTGAACTGATTCATGTTAGGATATGGACAGGTCTGAAAAGTTGCGTATTTAAAGTGCTTAATATTGATGATAAACAATTAATTTGTGATAGCACATCATTGAATTCATTTTGAGAGAAAAAAAACTAAATACATGTAAAAACACATAAATACATAAATAATGAGAATAATCAACAATTCCAGTTTATGAAATTTCACATTATACAGTTCATTGCACATTGCCACATATTATGTATTTGTATTGTTTAAAAAAAAACAACCTATTTACATAAGTAACAGGATAATTATTTGAGGGCTTATCGATGACATCCTCTGGCTTGTTTTACTCTGTTTTCCTAAAGTAATCCTAGACACTTTCATCCACAGCGGAATGTTCAAATGCCAGTGATTGTGATTCAGCAGTCCTCGGTCCTCAGTGTCCAGTGTGCATAACTCAAACCGAGTGCGAATGGAGAATTCCTTCACGGGAGGTTCACAGATGTCACTTGAATCCTGGGATGCCGTTTTTTAAGTTAAGGTGGTAAGAGAGGTGGCTTAAAGGTGCAGGTCCCTGTGCAGTGGCGTGGAGTAAGCATTTTGCAGGAGAAATGGTGAAGAGCGTCGTGAGCTTCTAGGAAAAAGGAGGATTTAGTTCCATGAATCATGGCACAAGGGAAATCTACTGCTAAACCTATATAATCCTTTACATTCTTCAAATAGCTGGGTCACACTTGGTGAATGTATAAAGCGTGGTTGCATACTGTTATTCTTTACTCCACTATAAAAAAAATGGTAACTAGTAAAAGCTACCTAAAAGAGACAATTACACTTCAAGGTTATTATATTTAGGTCGACTCGGTTATTCTCGGAGTAAAATTAGTCAATAGGGTTAGTTGCATTAGCCAAACACAATGTTTTACGTACATTGAGTATTCTGTTTAAAAAGTACCACTTGCATATTTCTTTTTTTTATTGTTTTTAAGATATTTTTCATTCCAGTTGATCGTGTATGTACAGTGCTCAGAATAAATGAGTATTCCCCCTTTTGAAAATTTATATTTTTATTATTTTCTCAGTGAATATAGCCAATAATTTTGGTGCATTTAAACAAAAGTTTTATTAAACACTTATATTCAATAAAATAAGAGTTTGGTCACCTATACATCTTTAGGAATAGAAAGATAATAGATTTTAATTGCAAAACAATTACAAACTACAAAATTTCAACAAAATGTTTGTTTCTTTTGATTTTTCCTGTTTAATAAAAATGTTATCTCATATTTTACACCAACATATTAATTTGGGTGTAGTAAATTTTGGACTGTGAACTTAAGAATCTTCATTTTACTATATATAGACAAATATATTATTTCAAAGCATCCTTTAGGAAATATGAATTTTTAAAGAGAGAATTGTGAGGGTTGCATTTATGTCGAGCACTGTAGATTTCTAAATTACCTTTAAGCTTCTGCTGAATTGCATAACGAGCCTTTCTCTCCTGATCCAACTCGTTGCACAATGTGTCTAAATAAAATAAACAGAAAAATGTATAAATCATTTGAAGTGGGTCACAAACAATAAATTACCAGTGACCTAAAATTGTCTTTAAAAATTATAGCAACGTAAAAATATGCAAGTGTTACTTTTAGAAAATAAACTAGCCTTTTCTCGACACTAGTGCAAAATTACCTCGCACAATCTGCAGCTGCTGGACCATCTCCTCTCGATAAGACAGTTCCCTCTTCATTTGATCCTGAAAATTATCTGTTAGAGTCAACATGCATTGAGTTATAAATAGAAGAAATTATAACCAAATAAAAGCATGGTTTGGAAACAAATAGCCATCTGTTAATTACCTTTCAAACTTTGAAATTCCCTTTCCAGTTTTTTTCTTAGCTCCACTTGCTCCAAGAGCTGCTTTTGGAGCTCCTCTGTGGAAACCAATCGAAGTCCCATCATTTATCATATCACTATGACTTTTAATCACCACATCTCTCAATAGCTTTTGAGTAAGCTACAGTTTTTTTTTTAAAAGAAAATTAGACCAAATACATCAGAATTGTATTTGTTTGGATCATGTATTTTTTCTGTTTTTCTTGTCTAATAGTGCTGTTTAGGTTACTAAGGCTAAACACACCATCCCCGTGTTCTCAAGCATGACATTGCAAAATAATTAGGACAGTTGCCTGAGGGCTGTGAGGAAAACGAGCCCGGCAGTGTGGATCGTCTGCAGTTCAAGGACAATTCTCAGTAATACACAACTGTGCAGCGATCTCATTCATTTTTTTATGCATAATGAATACAAAGGTCAAACATTGTACACAAAAAGCTTAAATATTTGCCCTAAAAATAAAGAGGCTAATGCATTGTTAAATAAGATTTTTATGAAAAGAAATGTGCTACTTGTGTTTGCAATGTATAACGTTATTTGCGTAAAGTCTTGTTATGAATAACATTGAATGCAAACTGAATGTTTGCGCTCTGTTACCTTTCGCCATATTCTCGATGTCTTTCTCGAAATTAAATCTGTTATCAGTACTTCTCAATGCTGCGTCAACTGGCAGAAAATTAGAAATAAAAATATCGTATTAAAATTATATAAAAAATATTGAATAAACAAATAATGTTGCTTTTAAAAGCTTGAAATATTTTTATATATGCAACTCACTTGAATTCTCTCTGCTAACGCTAATTTGGTCCGAGCAGGATTTTTGTGATTCACATTCGTCGTCAGTACTGTTTGAAATGTGTGAATCTAGAGGAAATATATTTATGTTAGCAGGTCACTTAATTGTAGTGCATAATTCAACATGTTTCTCTCAAAATAATCAAAATTAAAGTTGGTAAAAAATAGGCCTATAATACTAATAAATTAGGCAAAGCATTTAAATACCAGTTTATTCAATTCTTACCATTTGTTTCTTGCGCGCAGCGAGAAAGTTTAGAGGCCGAACAAGACAGGGTGTTCTGAAGAGATGCTCCATCCTTTTCATGTGAGTACACCTGCAAAAATTAGCCAAGCATTTAAAAACAAATACAACACCAATTATGGTGCCTCTAATTTCATTCTTTTTACGCAACAATTCGTCAGACAAAAGACTGCGTTTAACCGCACTCTTACACGCATATCTGGCAACATCCAGGCAAATTACTCGTATTACAAGGTGCATTTAGTCAGATGGACTGACAAAGAGAATAATTTGCGCAGTATCCACAGGAGAGCCCTTACACCAACACACTAATAGCCCGCGGGCGACGAAAGAAATGACCATTCATTCTAAACATTTAATTTACTATAATTACGCGCCGATGGGCGCTTTCATTTAGACCGTTTTACGTCAATAAACAGGATTAAAACGAGGTGTATCCATAACAACGTAAATTGCAAATTGTTTACAAATAGAAATCTATAAATATAGAGTCCACAGGCTCATAATTAGACGTCATTACACGCTAATAATGCTTAAAGACTGCTGTAATAGACAAGTGTGTCATCCTGAGAAATGACTGCTTTTATTCAGAATAATTTTTGCAATAACCTGGGCCCATTTATTTGATGCTTTAATGCTGGATATAGAATTAAATGGCTTCATTGGCATTGAACATTACAGTTTGTGTCACTCACATCGTAAGCATTGGCATCACTTTTCTTCGCCCCCTGCTTGTTCTGCTTGTGATCTGGGGAGCCCGAGTCACTGAAAGTGACCGTCTGGTGGTCATCGTCCGGCTGAGGCGTTGGGGTGTCTTCCCTCACAGGACTTTGCCGATCATCTACGGAAAGTTGTATAGATTCCTCATCCTCGGGAATTCTGTGAGTCTCCACGTCCACATCTGGTTCTTCCCCGCTGTCCGCGCACGGAGAGGCCGATCTGTAGCTGGAGCTCTCGCTCACAAAGTCAGGCGACAAGTGGCCAGGATGTGCTCCGCTGTACGCGTCCCTGTTCCCGTAAAGCTTGGCTATACTCTCTGCATCTTTAATCACTGGTCTGAACGCAGAAATATAGCTGAGCTTTCTAGGAGTGCTGGGTTGACCCTCACTTGACCTGGCCTCGTCCCCAGATTTATCCTCGTCGTTCCTGAGGGACTGTGAACTGGAGCAGCGCTCGCTGTCGAACAGGCTGTCTCTAGGAGTGTTTCCTCCCCGCTCACTCTCTGACATCTCTGCTTCGGTTTGCCGGCAACCCAGCAAGTCCGCATGTGCTTTTGGTTGGTAGGATGAGAGCGGCAGGCTGCCCGCTGTGGGCCAAAACATGGGGAAGGACGGATAGATACCGTCCTTCGTACCGGGCCAAAAGACACTGGGCACATTGGTCTTATTCTGCTCACCAACTCCATCGTCCTTCTTTTGACACAGTCCAAATGCTGGGAAACTATACGGATGCGGGAAGATGGGTGGCGGGATCTTCTGGAGCATGCCGAAACTCTTACTAGGCACAGGGATGACCGGATAGTTGCGCACGCTGTTGCTTAAACTGAGGTTACCACGGTCGTCGTCGCAGCGCAAAGTTTTGTGAGGGATATCGGAGGAAGTAGTTTGTGTGATGTTGCCGGAGGACTGCGGTTTGAGATGGGAGGACATTTCGGATCCACTACCCGGCATTGCGCGTTTTCTGCTCCCGCCGTTAAACATGGCCTTGACGTCCTCCCACGCGTGACAAAGGTCATCAGCCAAACTTTTGTCGGAGAGTTTTAGATGGCGTCTCCATGAATTAAAATTAGCCGCGTCCGGCTGTGTGTATTTCGATTCAGGTGTGCGGTGCGAATGAAATATAAATTTGTTTGGTGAAAAATACATATTGCAATAGGTGCACTTGATGCATTTCGCCCTGGAGCTATTGTACCTGGCAGGTATGAAGTTTCCCCGACAACCCCAGGCGCACTCGTGTGAAACATCGAAAGCAAAATTCTCTGGTAATTTGGGAGGATTGTGAGCCCCGAGGAAGGATTTGCAGAGGCGCTCGGCCTCGCGTTTGGTGATCATGCCACAGCGGCGCGAGGAGATGGGCATAGCCCCCGCGCGCCTCAGGATCTCCAACTGCACCGGCGTGCACTGTACACACGTAATTCCAAGCGCCACACGTCGGTTATGAATTTCGTTGTAGCTGTAGTTTTTCAGTAAAGTGTTGGAAATCTGCGCCAAACACAGTCTCTCCTGGCCGTCGATTACCAAAGAGACGATGGGCACTCCGTACAGCGCAGTCTCACTCACTTGATTTGGCTTCATCGAGCTGCTGCCAGAATAAGGCTGGAGTTCTTGCTTCGAGCTGGGGGAAGAGCAAGTATCCCGTCCCGTAGAAAGCTGACTGGGTATCGACTCCATTCCTGGAAGTCTGTGGAGGAGTCAGAAATGTAAAATCACACTACAATTCAAGAACTATATTTTTTGCTACCCCTGAGAGTTTATTTGCAATTATTAATGTGTTTTGGACTAGCGTTCTCCCAGCATAAATGTTTTCTTTACAATATTATTATTTATAAGTATAAATACTAATTATAACTTTAATAATACGAATAATATAGGTAATAACTAAAACTGGTTTGATTACATATTGGCGCACATTACCTAAAATAAACAAATAAACGAAATAAAAAGGCAGTATAGGCTAATTGCAATAATTTCAATAGTCTATAATTCGGTCTTTATCAAGTTTATTCGTTCGTTTTAACACTTAGTCAAATTAACTTTGCAAGATAATATAACTTTTTTTTGCATTGTATTAACATTGTTAGATAACATTTAACGTTTTATTTAATTTCATTTTTAGGTTAAATATTTTGACGACTATGCTTAAAAGCTCGCACTCTTTGACCTGAGAGCCTGCATCATTGCTTAATGTCTTAAAATCGGCTCAGAAGCCGGAGCGATTACTTAAAGGCCTCTTACGGCGCTAATACGCAAAGGGGCAGAAGGGAAGAATCTTTTAGCTACTCCAATGAGCTTATCAACAAGGAAAAGAAGCAGTAAGCCGCTTTCTGTGTAATTACTCAGCCTGTGTTGTTCGACTTTGATCTGTTAATAAAACTCTCATCATTTATAATTAAAACATTGCGCAGGAAGCTTTTATATTTTATTACAATGCATATTTTCGTTTCCCAGACGTCTCCGTAATGTTTATATCAGACCATGTTCAAATATTAATTATTTTTGTCTAATTATATCACCTGATTTAAGTGCTATAAAATCCTTTTCGTAATCAAAGATCAAGCATATTTTTAATATTACAGTCTAATGTTTCATAAACATTGGATTGAGAAATGTATGTTAAAAATAAGTTAGACATTTACGAGCGTGTAATTAAATAAAAAAAAGCATACCATGGGTATTATATAGGCCTATCGAACAAATTGTAAATATAAAAAGAAACGTACCTTTTTTAATCAAGAAACGTCAGAAGAGCGAGTGTATTCGCCTCAAATGAACAGGCCTAAATCAAGAAGGACAAATCGTCCGTGTGAAGTGCGGGATGAAAACTGCGAGTCTGTGTAGAGTCTTCCCTTTCAAAACAGCTTTAGAGTTTCCATCCCTCTCAGCTCTCGTGCGTGGTGACGGGAGCGCGAGCCGAGTGACCACATGGCAGTCCCGGAGCTCGTGTCTCTTCTTAATAGGTTGTGCGCGATCTACTTCAAGAGAGGGGACGCCAAAAAGAATAAGAAGGCACACCCACTGAGATCAAATCCGATTCTGGTATTAACCGTTTGCTTCCACTAGCCTACTCCAAAACAAATAGTACTGCCAGTTTAGAATTCAACTGAGCTGCTTACAGACAGACAGACAGACAGACAGACAGACAGACAGACAGACAGACAGACAGACAGACAGACAGACAGA
>CAIGQZ010001108.1:18818379-18877258 GCA_903798205.1 Danio tinwini
GCGTTTTTGATGACCTGAAAATAAATCAGAGCTTCAATGGTCACCTGCTTGTTTGGCTATGCTGAGACGGATCACAAAACTGCACCACCTGTGTGTCCCTCTGTTCTGTGTGTGTGTCAGAAACGGGACCTCCGTTAATTAACACACCTGCTGCTAGCTTAGCACACTTGCAGAGTGTAGAGGCAGAATAAATCCTCCGTTAGTTAGGTCATTATCATCTCCCTGCTTTACCTCTCCAACACGTGAAACACAAAAAAATAAATAAATGGGGAAAAAAAATCTCATTTAAAAGTGTGGCTACATTAATCACAGCCTCATATCAAAGTGTGATAATCACCTGAATTCTCTATTAAAGTAAAAGTGCCAAACCCAGGGGAAATCTCACCTCTCTCTTTAATTGTTTTGAGTCTGTTAAAGGCTTTTTAATCTAGGATTAATTTATGCAATTTTAAATAACTCTACGTATGATTAATAAGCTTGAAAATTAAAAGGAGTCCAAAGCAATTATAACAAGTGGTTGGTCATCACCTCATTAGAAAGTGTTGGTGAACAGTGACAGCTCTGCGTAATGCATGTCATTGTGTGTGTATGTGTGTGTGTGTGTGAGAGAGAGAGAGAGAGAGAGAAGAAAGAGAGAGAGAGAAAGGCTGATATTGAAAACATGTGTGAGAGAGAGAGAGAGAGAGAGAGAGAGAGAGAGAGAGAGAGAGAGAGTAAAGAAGGTGAAGAAGTCGGAGTAATAACTAGGTCTTTTCAGATTTGCATACTAACGACCTTCTCCCACTGGATACAGGACGGTGTGTATGAGCACTTGGACAATGTTAAGATTTCACAAATGCTGATCTTTTAATTCAGCAGTCACCACGGGACAGACCTTCTATCTGGATTAAACAGCTGCAGGCTAAAAACACTTCACTTATAGTTAAGCTGACTCTACACCAGGACAGTTCATGTTTCTGAAACTCATCAGATGAGTTAACACCCTAAAATATGACCAATACATCTCTTTACCAGATGACTGTTCCTAAAAAAAAAAAAAACGACATTTTTGTCCTACAGTGAAGAACATTCTGAAGTGCCTTTGTCTACAATAAAAACAACTTTTATGGATTAAAAAGTTGTACTGTATAAATGTTAAAGGTTCTTTATGGATCTATTTATGACGTATTGTGATGCAGTTTCTAGAGAATTGGAATATTAAATGAGAAAACAGTGGGCGTGGCTTGTTTTTTTTCTACTGCATGCAGTGAAGTAGGCATTTCATTACTGAAAGATCAGGAAAAGGGTTTGGGGAGAGTTATTACAATAGATAATTACGTTAGATGTCGCCTACGCTGTCGTTGTCTATTGGAAGGAATGCGTCAATAGAGCCGCCATTTTAGTACAGGGTAGCATTGCTTTGAAATGAATGTTGGGACTAAGCTGCAGTGGAGGACTGGCCATCCAGAGCCAGAGATATATACATATTTATTTATTTATTTATTTATTTATTTATTTTTCAGGATCCCCATTAGCCACTACCAAGGTAGTGGCTATTCTTCCTGGGGTCTATCGAACACAAAACAAAATTACATTAATACATAACAACAAGATCAATAAAAAATCATTACAATACAAAATCCATACACAACATGCAGATCAACAATCCACTTAATATTGTGACATCAAATGTTTCCTAAATGATTTCTTAAACCTCACCTTACTTGTCACAAAGCATGTAATGTCTGATGGCACTTCATTCCATGTTTTCATTCCTCTATACATTATAGTCCGTTGCTTTGCATTAGTTTTTGAAACGGAAAGCAAAAAATTTCCTTTTGAAGCGTGCCTGGTGTTAAAATTATGACTAGCATTACTATACAAAAGGTGACAATACAATACACTTGGAACTCTTGAGACAGAAATATTTTGTATGAAACAATTACTCTATCCTTCACCAATAACCAACCTAAAGTTTTATGCATTTTTATCATTTTAACTCTTCTATTGCAGTGTAAAATTAGTCGTGGAGCTCTATTCTGGACTAACTGTAATTTATCTAAGTCTTTACTTGATGCACTCGACCATACCACTGGACAGTAATCTAGATAAGAAATAACAATTGCCTGAACAATTTGAGAGATACAGTACTGTGGTAAAATTTTACACATCTCTTAATAATTGATAAACCTCTTCCCATAACTATTACCATCCTATCGATCTGTTTTGACCACTTTAACCTACTATCAAGAATAACTCCAAGAAGTCTAATTTCCTCTACCTGTTCAATAGGCACACTCATTACAGACAAATTTAACTGTGGTTTACATTTAAATTGAAAGTTTGATCCAAACACAATACTTTTTTTTTTTTGTCAAATTTAAAATCATTTTATTATTCTGTACCTGCTTTACCACTAACAGTAACTCCTCATTTAAAATCAGCAGATCATTTTTCAATCAATGCTGCTGGTAGATATAATGCTGTTTCATCTGCATACATAACTGCCCTTGCATATATCTACGGTCAGGTACGATCCGGTGGTCAGTATGCAAATATTTTTTTTAAATATTAAAATTATAATTTTACATCACGTTTCTACATGAATGGATGAGTGACCGCACGGGCATTGCCGACAAAAAGCATGTGTTTGTATGTATGGAAATGTATTATCCTCCCTCCCTGTTAAATTTGATCTAATCCATGTCCTGAACCCCCCCCCCCTCCCTCTCTCTCCTGCTCTCACTTCTCATTCTAACAGAGGGAGCGATTCGCTTGTGAATGAATCCCTGAACAACTCGTTCACTTATTCAACAATAATACAAGTTTCTAGCACCTCAGCATCTTGTTGTCATATTTCATTTACTATTTCAAAACTAGCATAAGCCTAGAATTTTGTGCGAGTTGGTGCTATTTTGTCTTATGGTTAGGGCAAGAGATTGTATTATCAATACTTGTTGAGCACAAAAGTCTGTAACATACAAAAGCGTAAAAAAACTAAACCTTACCCATGAAATGTTCTGCCTTTATGCTTTTTTTTTTTTTTTTTGCTCGTTACTACACCTGTACACAGCGCTAAAGTCCAGCATCTTCACATTGGCTCTAGTCTTGACTGGTGTGGTTGAATGACATTTGTCCTGGAAGCACTGTACAAATGTGGCGGCGTTATTGACGTATACTCAGGGTGTGATTAGAGTGATTATAGTAAAAATTCAGCTTTGCATCACAAGAATGATATATATTTTTTTATGTGTAATGTTTTTAATATTTATCATATTTCATAATTTAATCAAAGACAAAGGACCCATTTACTGTTCTACCATGACTTTTTACATAAAGAAACTATTTGTGTTGATTGTAATGTTTTAAATAACTGAAAATAAATTATATAAATATATATATATAATGGCAATATATGAATAAAAACATTTGCATAACATATTCATACAAATAATGCTGGGTTGTTTTGATCTAAATTTGGTTTAAAAATTGCCAAATCCAATCGTTGGGTTAAAAATTTTAGTTAAACATCAAAAGTACATTCATTCATTTTCCTTCGGCTTAGTCTCTTTATTCATCAGGGGTCACCACAGTGGAATGAACCCCTAACTTTTCCAGCATATGTTTTACACAGTGAATGCCCTTCCAGTTGCAACCCAGTACTGGGAAACATCCATACACACTCATTCACACACATACATTACGGCCAATTTAGCTGAATTTCTTAATTAATTTATTAAATTCACCGCATGTCTTTGGACTATAGGGGAAAACGAAGCACACGGAGGAAACCCACATAGACACAAGGAGAGCATGCAAACTTCACACAGAAATGCCAAATGACCCAGCGACCTTCTTGCTGTGAGGCGACAGTGCTAACCACCAAGCCACCATGTCGCCACCATCAAAAGTACATATTTTTGGGTTGAAACAATTTAACAACCCAGGCTAATTATTAGAACATATGCTGGCTAAAAAAGCATGTGGTCAATAAAGACAACACAAATTAAATACAGAAAGTCCCTTAAAGATCAAATGAAGCACTTTGAAATGTGCATTTATTGTTTATTTGATGTTTGACAATCTCAACTGAAACATGAAGATGTGCTGTATTAGCTCCTCCCATTTAAAAAAAACAGTCAATAGGATTTTGTGTTATCTCAAGCGCATCAATTTAAAAGCAAATGAGAAACAGGGTGGGATATGTCATAGAGAGCATTTGATTGGTCAGAAGAAAAACTGGAGTATGAAGTGATGTCAAATAGTTGTTGATCCATTTAGGCAGAAGTGACAAACTGCAGGGTGGCACAGTGGGTAGCACTGTTGCCTCACAGCAAGAGGGTCGCTGGTTCGACCCTGGGCTGGTTCAGTTGCCATTTCTGTGTGGAGTTTGCATGTTCTCCCTGTGTTCACGTGGGTTTCCTCCGAGTGCGGTTTCCCCCAAAGTCCAAAGACATGCAGTATAGGTGAATTGGGTAAGCTAAATTGTCTGTAGTGTTTGTCTGTGAATAAGAGTGTATGGGTGCTTCCCAGTACTGGGTTGCAGCTGGAAGGGAATTTGCTGCGTAAAACATATGCTGGATACTAACACCCACAAAACCTTTAATTTCAAAGGAACAGATTTCAATAGAACAGATTGCATCTGTATTACGTAAAAGCAAAGTGTAATTATTAAGGTGAATCATAACATAATCTGTTTAATTCTGTAGAATTCTCAAGGCAAACTTTCATAAGGTGACCTTTTGTCAATCTCCAAAAACCATCTGAGCTAAACTGAACTCTAAATTGCAACAGACTGGTTCCTTCTGATTATATGATCTGTAACATTTGACCAAGTCTTGAAGGCCTCTCTAAAGACCCTGATTTTCATGGGGTGGGCGAAAGGGAGGGACGGCAGACACACACGGTGTCAGAGAGCTAAAAGCTAGGATTACCCTCTGGGGAGTTCAAGAAGCTCCTCCGCGTGCTAATGTGTAAACAAGTCATCAGAACAGTGTCAGAGGCCTTTCAGAGCCCGTTCTCATCCCATTCCCCACGGCACAGGCCGCTGGCATTCAGAGAGACGGCCCGTCTTTTTAAGGGCTGCTCCCATGGGTCTTAAAACACATGAACACAAGCAATCGCTGCTCAGCTCATCAGCCCACGCAATCAGGAACTGTGGGGGAGGATTCAGGACAGATTCAGCCAGTTTGTGGGACTCTTTCAGCTTTTTGTCCCCGTCTAAGGCTCATGTCTCGCGCAGCTGAGCCCCTGCATTGCCCAAAGGGAAAGAGGGGGATGGCGGAGGCCAGGAGGGGACAAAAAGTGCTAAAAGGCTGAGTGACAATGAGAAAGAGAGAGAGAGACAGAGATCACTGCACTGTGACTAACTCAAACCACTTGCTTTATAAATGCAGTGAGACAAACATTAAAATAGACAAATTCTGACTGTCAAAAATATCATAACAATGTAAAATGACCAGTTTTCTGCTGTCATTTATTTTTAAATATATTATTTCTACAATAAACATACAGTTTGGGGGGTGGGGGGGGATAGGAGACAATCTGAGAAGTCTCTTTTTGAGTAAAATGTTAATGTTTGATATATATTTAATTTATTGAAATATTTTATATTCTAAATTTTACAAAAGAATTTTGGCGCATGTTTTCTCACAAATTGATCAGAACAAAAGTTATTCCAACAAATACTGCTTTCTAAAACAATCTAAATTCAAAACATTGGTATCATGTTGTCTAAAAATGAATACAAAGATATCTCAAAACATGGCATTGTTTTTGTTATTTTGACCAATTGTTATTTTATCTAAACGATAAGATGTGTACTTTAAATTTAGGAAAAAATGTCATCAGTAGTTTGCAGAACAAAATAAAAATTCAGTTTTACACACATAACTTGTAAACGTAATTATAAAAAAACAGAAAATTTCCAAGTGGTATTCCACAACTCAATTAAGTTTAATTATAAAAGATTGGCTTCAAACTGAAAAGGTAGTGTAGTTTATTAGATCAGTCAGACGGTAAACACAATAGCGTGAGTTGTGATTATATGCATGTGCTACTATACAGGTGTCTGATGAATGAAGAAAACACAAGAACTTTCCTCCAATTTCCTCTAAGAAGGATATGTTCAGTTTGAAGCATCAATGAAAGTGCTGACTTTTTGTCTATAATGCACCTGAACAAGTTTAACTGGGTAATGAGTAACTTATGATTCACACAGACACACACAAAGAGCAGACGTCAGTAGACTGAGCTGTCCATGGTGCTGAGAGAATACAGCTCTGATAGAAGCTTAGAAAAGCTCACATTATATCAGTCTTGACAGAGGAAATCGGAGGTTTTCCAAACTCTTTAGGCGAGACTTCCCTGATGTTTTCTGAAATAACGTTGGGTTTCTTTCAGCACTTCTCAGAGTTCTTAAGATCTTTCAGGTGACCTTGTACTGCCTTTATGTACAGTATGGACTTAAGGCTTTTTTAAGTCCCACAAAACCCCTGAAATAAGTCACACCTGTTCACTCAAAAATTACATTTACTCAACATTTACTCGCTCTCAAGTAGATTCGACCTGTATGAATTTCTTCGTTCTGTTGAACCAAAAAGAAGATACAGACCCTGGGGTGTTACAGGCTGTAACAAAAAGCTGAAGACCGGGGGTGGGGTGAAATTACAGGAGTTTTCCAGGAGAAATAACAAAATGCAAGGGTGGCAGGAGATGGGTCTAAAATATGAGAGGCTCACAGGAAAAAAAAACGAGAGCGTTGGCAGGTATGCTGGTAACCAGCGGCAGCCATTGACATTTATAGTAAGAAAAAAACATGGAAGTAAATGGCTACCAGTTTCTTATATTAAAAAAAAGTCAACTGAAACAGGTTCAAAACTAGTGTAGAATAAACAAAATAAATGATGATTTTAATTTCAGGGTGAATTATCAGTAGCATCAGGCCAAATGTCACTGTTAAGAGGATACAGCACAGATAAGTTGAAATGGTGTAGAAAATTACACAATTCATCTATTGAAATCAGTGATGGGAATAACAGCATTATAAATAAACAGCGTTACTAACGGCAATACTTTTTTTAGTAACGAGTATTCAAATGAATTACTGTTTCCCCCATTACAACGCTGTTGCCATTACTTACAATAAAATGTGCGATACTATAATTGTGAACAATGAAGCGGTTTTCATGCAAGCAGTGTCTCTCTCAGCCATAGGACTGTGTGTGTGTGTGTGTGTGTGTGTGTGTGTGTGTGTGTGTGTGTGTTCGGGGCTGGGGTGGGACACATATACAACCAGTGATGATGATTGGTGTATCTGTAAAGGTGGTGTAACTGAGAATGTGATAATTGGCTTAGATAGAGTACATTCATTTCCATCGTTTGCTAATCAGAGGCAGAGTAGTGTGGGTGTTCACACACACCAACGAGCAGGAGTCAGAACAATGGCAAATATTACAAGTTCAAAGGTAGCTTTTGCAAACTGGAAATATAAGCACTATTTTTCCCTCGTTGAGATGAAAAGGCAATAATGTTTATGCTAATATTTATAATGATATGTTGAATTTGATGGTTGTCTCTCACATTGTCCCACAACCACATTAAAATAGTGTAGATTAGAGGGCAATGTTTTATATGTATTTATTAATGATTTGACATATAGATTTTTTAAAGTAACACAATAGTTACTTTCTCTAGTAATTAGTTACTTATATATATATGTTACTATTTGTGAGAAGTAACCATTAACCATAATTAATTACCTACCCAAAACTGATTGTAATGTATATAAATTACTTCAGAATTCAAGTTACAGCACATCTCAGTGGGAGAAAAAAAAATCAATTGCTATACTGCAAAAATGTTTATATAAAAATAAAGTGTGTTTGTAAATTCTTTTAAAAACTGCATCAGAAAGGAATCCATTCCCACACACCACACATTCTTAACATTAAAAGCTTGTCTTAGCCTTTAATTAACCTTCAACTGATTCTCTCAACAAAGTTCACTTTGGAAAAAGTTCCAGTTTCTGATGACATTGTATTATCCCTATTATACCACATAATGTGAGAAGCTTTAAAGAAGTTCTTAGATTACCAAGAACACTGTAATACATACACTATTTCAAAGAGTCTAATATCACAATGCTCAAACTCTTCTTTTTTTCAAGCCGAAATCGAATAATAGTCATGTGCCCTTCACAAACACACAGAGACCATCCTTGCATTAATTTAGAATAAATGTGTGCAGCTGCTTTTTTTTTCCTTCCTTGGCTGAATTCACAACAGAGGAGTCAGAGGCTACACACAATACTTATATAATTCAAATCAATAGCCTGACAGTCACTAAAGTTACTGCACGGAGCAGATTTTGTGGAGTATACAGGGCCGATTAAGTTTTTAAACAAAAAGCAGAAAACAGAAAAAGGTCAAGGTTTTACCCAAACCCCTACAGAGAGTCCCAACAAAAGCCTTCCTACCATCAAATAAACCCATTCACTTACTCCGTCCACAGAATAATTGGCATTTCATGTTCTAATCCTCTCGAAGGTTGATTTGGACTTTGGGGGTGAAGGGGTGGGGGCTAGAAAGCTAGAAAGAGAGACTCACCATAAGGTTGTTTGGAGCTGGTCTTTCTTTGGGCAGCTTCCTCATACTGTGAGAACAAAAAGCAGAAGAGGCCATTAGAAATGTAATTCTGCAAGTAATAAAATAATCCTCCACTGATGTTCCACTACAATGTTTAATTCAAAAGGATGAAAGCACAAAAAAGCATGTCAAAACTCTTAGAGATTAAACAGTGATAAAAAAGAGAGAGCCAAACCTTGACTTCCCAGCGCCACTCGTCAAAATAGAATTGTAACGGTTTATTATCACTCGTTTGATAACTCTACTCCTTATTGAGATGGCAAATGTTTTTGGGTTAAAGCTTCAATGACACTTTGTTATGTATGTGACATGGTGGTATGCAAAAGATAAGAATTAGTTTCTTTTTATATGGAAAACTGGGAAATTCATCTGTCAGCGTATTGAAAGCATGAATCTCACAGTAACAGTGAATAGGAAGGTCTTTAGGTCAATAATGCAGACTTGTAAAAGATGTATGTGGCTATTTTATTATTGTTTTACCCCCTTTGGTACACTTATGAGATTACATAGTTTCTTTTCATTTCATTCGCCTTTTCTTTCATCTTTCAAATGGATAAAAAATTAAATGCTTTTAATACTTTCAATAGGACGGTGTCAATGCATGTGATGTCAGTTATATATACACTCTCTGGCCACTTTTAAGTACACATTGCTAGTACTGGACTGTACTGTACTATAGCACAGACTTAATAAGGAGCTGAATTCTGTCAGCACTATAGTCTGGTGGTTAGTGCATGGCCGTATAGTGCAACAGCAGTCCGGGCGTTCAGAGTTCAAATCCTGGTTCTCGGACCTTTCCCAATCCTACCGCCCTCTCTCTCCCATTTTACATCCTGCCATTCTACTATCCTGTCAAATAAAGGCAAAATGGCAAAAAAATATTGAATTCTGCTCCATAGTGACATGAGGGGTATTGCACAAAAGCAAGCTAAAAAATTAAAGCTGGAATTGTCATGTTATCCTGGCTGAATTTGGCTCAAAAAAGATCTCAGTTGCACGACAGCAGGCTAAATTAAGCTAAATTAGGTTCCTAAGAAGACAACAACCAGGCAAATCAGATAAATTCTAGTGTTTCTGTCAGTGTGACTAGAAAATAATGTTGTTTTAACAGCCAATGCTCAATGTTCACTATAAAAAAATAAATATATTTATATAGCAGGGCTCGAAATAAACTTTTTTTACTTGGTAGCACCGGTGCTCCCAACTTCAAAAATTTTGGAGCACCAGAAAAAGTTTATAGGAGCACCCACCAAAAATGAATAAGCACCACTGCAAATTGTATATTAAGGGATTTATTGTATTTAAAAACAACATCAATTAGGACTAACAAAAAACAGAAACAACTAACTAATGCTGTGATGACCTATGGATATCTGTGCAATAATTCCAAAATGAATGTCTAATAATTATTATAGATTCATATTTATATTATTAATAAAAAAATATTAATGATGATGATGATGTCAATAATACTTACAATGAATTACATTTGCCATTATCATGCTGCCCTGAATGTGCTTGAATGCCAGTTATGTACTGTAAAAGGTCCTGCTGTTACTTTATGAAAAATAAATGTATGGTTTGCATCAAACAAAAATGAAGCATTGCAGTAAGTAATATTTATTTTGTACTATTGTTTTATATGCATGTCAATTAAATGACATATTACAAATTAATAATATAATATTTCTGCTACAAAACAAATGTAAGATTCTAATAAATCATTCAATCCAATGCTGAAAGCTGCAAAGCAGTCATCAGTAAATAGAAAAATAATATACATCTCAAGAAAGAATGGACCAAAGAAAGTAAGAAAAGTCTCACTTCTACCACTCTTTAAAAGTTTTGCTTTCGGTTTGCGTCATAGTAAATGCACAGTCTCGTAATGCGGTGATTTTCATTTTTCTGTGTTTGTGGAAAAGCAGGCGAGTCAGCCGACCCAATATAAGAGCAGGCAGAGCAGGATTCTCGTGATGACCACCGGCGCAAATACCGTTCTTTGTTATGAGCCGCAGATTCAGTTTAAACTTAGTGAAGGCGAGCTTCTTTGGCGATGATGTGTACAGTGTTGGATTTTACATTTAGCGGACATTTGCGCTGAACATGCAGTGAATGCAACGCATCGAGATTCGGGCACCTTCTCCGAAAACACTTGATTGATCTTGTCTGGCACCCTTAAAAGCTCCCTGTTTTCTGACAGCGGAAAGCTTTGAGTGATTGACAGCTAATATGAACCAATATAGAGGCAGGGAAGTCCGATTCAGCACGTTTTTAGAAAACATTGAAACAAGTCGCACTACAACCATTATATGCAGTCGCACAAATGCTCCCAAATATATTATGACGTTGCATAGATTAAATTTCGGGCGCATATGTGACCAAAATGGTCGCAATTATAAAATATATAAATATATGTATATATATATATATACACACACACACTTGTTAAAACTAATTTTCGGTTTCCGTATAGGGGAGAGAGATAAGGGAGATGAAATAGATGAACAATTGTACATAATTATGATATGATTAAACATTTCATATCTATTAGAAAGAAAAAAAATATGTGAAAGAATAAAGTGTAGATAGATGATGATTAAATAGATAAAACAACTGTTAATTTGTTAATACGCTTCACCTCCTCATATGTTTCCATTAAGTCTCTGCTGGAAAATAATGGGAGTTTCCAGATCAGTGGTAGCTATTAGATCAGTGGGCGAAGGAGTGTTTTTTAACTCGTTGTCTAATTGGCTCACATTGGTTTTTCCTCCATATTTGCATCATTTATTATGTGATCAGTTCTGCGGTTTGTTTAAAAATGCCATGAACATGCACTTATCCTGGCTATCTACATGGCCTTGACACAGTGTCATGTTCTCATGCTGAATTAGCAAACATGCAATGAACTTAGCCAGATTAAACTAGGTCAAATCACACTTTTTCTGTAATCCTGTCTTTCTTAGTTCTACTTTTATGCAATACTCTTGTGATAGCATCACAGATTTGGTGTGGATTTAACAGGTGTACATTCATGATGCTAATCTATCAAAGCTGCTCTAGATTGAGGTCTGCTGATTGTGGCCGACATTTGAGTATAGAGATCTGAGCTTCTGTGACATGGTGCATTACCATACTGAAAGTAGTCATTATACAATTGGAATACTGAGGTCATAAGTGGATGTACATAGTCAGCAACACTGCTCGGGTAGGCTGTGGTGTTTTAACAATGTTCAATTGGTTTTAAAGGTTGGGACAAACCAAGCTGATGGTCAGCTGTTAGGCTTCGTTGAGCCGTCAGTCAGCGTCAGTCCAGCTAGTTGGTTTGGTGTGTTCCACACATCGCCTCTTGTTGGGTTAACGTTCTAGTTGGTCCAAGTCAGCATGTAGAAATTGGCGTCAGCCATTGACTGAAGGAAGCACTCTAATCGGTTGATTCGGTTAGCAATGAATTAGAGTGCAAGATGAATAACTGAAGTGATGAAGCAAGTAAAAATTCTCAAATGTTTTTAAACAATATTGATTATTGGATTATCAGACATACTTCCACATAATGCCTTCGTGGTGACTGGCAATTACTGTGATAATGGTACTAAACGCTGGTTTGTTTATGTTTTGCACATGCCTGTCAAAATATCCAGATTCCCTTTGTGGAATGAGAAAACAGAATACTGTTACAAAAGCAATGAACACACATTGTTTGTCATCTGTTTGGTGCAGCTTTTTGTTTCAGACATGACCAGATGCAAGCCGACGCAAGGTGACAACACAGTTGATTTTTGTCTGTGCTAGTTTTTTTGGCATCAGCTTGACATGTCCCAGCCTTAAGGGTGTCCAAAGTGTGTCAAGAAAAAACCCTCCGCACCATTATCCAACAACCAGGCTTAAACACCTCTTAAGGATAATGATTGTTTTTTACCAAATTTTGACCCTACTGTTCGAATGATGCAGCAGATATCGAGACTCATCAGACCAGACAACTTCTTTTCACTCTTATATTATCCAGTTTGGGATGCTTTTCTTAGCTGACAGAAGTGACATTGTATGTGGTCTTCACTTATCTAGCTCAGCTCATCTGTTTTAAAAGTTAGCAAAAAACAAACAAATGGTGCGTTTCAATCATGTTGTTAAGAGTGTCTTACTGTAAGATTGATAACCTAGAAACCAACAGTAAACAAAAGCATGCAGAGTGGAGTTTGGTGGGTGTAATCTTCACTCCAAAACCACCTCAAGTGAGCATGAAAACTTTTTGCCAATTTATGGGATTTTTAATCAAAATTTGGCCAAAAATGCAGGGTTACAGAACTCCTTTTCTTTTGCTTAGCTTTGTTGTATAAAGAGCTTATCTGAGTTACTGTAATCTTTCTAACAGCTCAAAGCAGTTTGGTCATTCTCCTCTGACCTCAACAAGGCATTTTTCGCCCACAGCCATTTTTTTCATGAGCATTCTTTTCAAACCCTGTGTTGTGTACAAAAATACCAGTAGAATACTCAAACCAGCCCATCTGGGATCAACAACCATGCCACATACAAAGTTTCTTAAATCAGCTTTCCTTTCCATTACGATGCACTGTTTGAACTTCAACAGATCTTCTTGAGCCACGTCTGTTTCTGACATAGAATTGGCTGATTGACCATTCATTTTCATTAACAAGAGTAAATAAAGTGGCTGATGAGTGTAGTTTACACTGTACATCTCTTTCGATATCTACCCCGCAAGAGAAGTTCACAACACACGTTGAAACGTAACCCTGCATCCATTGAGGTCAGATTGAAGTGATGAGGGATGTTGTGAAAAATATACTTTAGTCACTTCGTCTAAAAGCACATCAAATAACTTCACAGCAGGTGCCACACACGGCATGAGATTTGACAAATTCAAGGTTCCCATTCTTTAATGAAAACCACCTTCAAGGACTTTTTCGAGTACCTGCCATCTCTTCAAGCACCAACCAAATCGAGTTTTAGTGTACATGGCATACACAAAGTAGTCCATAAAATTGGGTTGTTGACATGACATTGCTTTTTCAGTGTCATGCATGACAAAAATGAATATTAGTATTGACATCCTTTAAAGATGCCCTATAATAAAAATCTGGGTATACCCAAGCATAGCAGAATAATAAAAAATCAGTATATAGAAATGGGCATACTGTGAGCCTCAGACACCACGGCTTCTTCATTTTCATGTAAATTCCACGAGTGTAAAACCCCGGTGAACAACGGGCCAATCAGAAGACAAAGCAAACTGTGACGAGACTTACAGGCCATGTCCTCCGCATTTGCATGTATGCCTAATTTGGGTTGTTCATCCGGACCTGAAGAGCAGCCATGTCATCAAGCTCTGAGATCATAAAAAAGTTCTGAGATAATTAATACGCATGCCTCATGCTGTGTTTTATAAGCAACAATGTTTTTTAGTGAGACAACAATGATCATTTTCCTCCACTAGTTATTTTTAAGTGTACATTTCACTTACCATTAATTTAATTTTGAAAATGCGAGGGCCAATTTGTTTACTGTGCGTTATTGGGCAATGACAGGCACATTCAAACTGGCCTTTATAATCTGTAAATTTACAGATTATAAGGTATGTTTAGTTACATCTTTGGTTAATTTGGTAAATCACTCTGCTCAAACGTCATCTGTTCATGAAAAGGATGAAATTAATTCCTGGCTGTGTTTTCTTTGACTATAGCTTCAAAATACAACGCCAGACATCTATATCACTCTCTTTTGTCAAGTTTAATTATAATTTATCCACAACAGATCTGTTGAGCAAAATAGGTTAAAGTTACTCTGATAGGGATATATTTGTCCGTGTTCAGAGTACATCATGCTGTGTGTGTGTGTGTGTGTGTGTGTGTGTGTGTGTGTGTGTGTGTGTGTGTGTGTGTGTGTGTGTGTGTGTGTGCGTGCACGTCAAAGCAGAGTTCATTAATATTCATGGTACGAGCCATATATGGTAAATCATAGACCTTCTGATTCTATGGGTATATTATGGAGTAATAAATGAGCTTAAAATATATTTTTTTTAACTTATCGAAGCCATAAAACTACTATGTAGATATCAGAGAACAATTTAACATACTAAACCAATGCCGTATATGGCACCTTTAAAATGCATTTACTGTATTTGTCTTCGAAGGACTTCTTGTTATAGAAACTGCAGTGTTATTGAATTTTTTTACATGTTGGAGCCAAATCTCAAAACCATCTTATGATGTGACTGTTTCAAGCATAGTTCAATAGATTACAGCTCTTTTATAGTAAAACTAAAAAGTAATAATAATAAATAAATAACTCAGGCCTAATTTTACAATGGCTATTCTAGTTAATGGCACTCATTTTTTTATCCATATATTTCTAAAAATGTATCTCAACTATATTTTTCCACTGAAACCCATGTCCTTTGGAGTGACACTTTATGCTCATTTTAAGTTGAGCAATTCCATGGAAATTTTTTATTAGCTGAAGGACCCCATTTAAGACTGTATGACTGAAGCCTCCTCTGATTAAGCCCATGATGTGCTTCTGTTAAGTTTTTGTCACAGAAAAAAATTTTTAGTGACCCTGGTAACACTTTAGAACAATAATCCATTAGTTATTGTTAGTTAATGTATTTACTAACATTAACTAAGTATCAATAATCTTGGTAATCATAGTTATAGTCAACATTAGTGCATTATTATTATTACCTAAAGTTGTGCTTGTTAACATTAGGTAATGCATCATGAGGTAATATGAACTAACATTATTTAACTTAATTAACATTAACTAAAAAAGATGAATAAATAACGTAAAAAATATACTACTAACAGATAATTCATGTTAGTAAATACATTAACTAACATTAAACAATGGACCATTATTTTAAAGTATTACCATAACCCCTTATATTTTCTCAAGCATATAAATATAACTATTTCTTTCTTCAAATTATGTTTAAAAAATGTCCTATTTGTCAACTACTCAAATATATAACACATAGTTTCTCAATAAATGCAGTAATAAATCAAATATATTTCGTGATAATGGCCTTCAGCTAATGCCTGCAGATTCACCAGCTTCTCATCCGCTTCATCACTGTTCTGTTGAGGTTAATATAACTGCATCTCAACGTGATAAAAGGAGAGGTAAGTAATTATCAATTCTCCTTGGCACAGATCACACCCAAGTGCAAGTAAATTAGTCAAGCTGACCCAGATAAGAAATGGGAGGGATTACAGGGACAGAGCAGCCTACAGAAGGGCCCATTTGGATCATGATGAATGACACAGGCTCTCGGAGCAGGCTAATAATAGAAGAGGATGCTGGAGAAGCGGTGCCAGGCTGGGGTGGCACTAGTGAGCCAGGTGACCTGTTTGTGTAAATAAAGTGTGTTGCAGGTAAACATCAGCTGCTAAACAAATCCCAGAACATCTGGCTTCACCCACCATGCCCACAGGCCTAGAGAAAGCACCAAAGAAGTGGGAATTGGTAGGCAATTCTGGTTTCTCGGGGCAAGACCCGTGGAAGGCAATTTTGAGAGCGGATGTGTTTGAGAACGCAAGGTTAGCAGACCAGGGACAGATGTTGGGAAAATATTTACTGTTGTGTACGGCTAGTCTCAATGCTCTAACGGCTGTACAGTTTAATCTACATTAGGCCAATATGTTGCATGTTTTACAAATAATTTACAATACTTGTTTACTAGTAGGTAATGTTTTGGAACTGCAAGGCTACAATTTTGTTTAAAAATTATATTATTAAAAATATCGTAAAAAACAGTATTTATTTATTTGTTTGTCTGTTTGTTTGTTTGTTAGACATGGGCATCACAATTACACTGGACAACCAAATGCATTTGTTTTAGCAGACTTGCTAATTCTCAACAGCTGTCCACGGGAGGCTTGACATAAAATGAAAATAAAATAGATACATATACATTCATTCATTTTCTTGTCGGCTTAGTCCCTTTATTAATCTGGGGTCGCCACAGCGGAATGAACCGCCAACTTATCCAGCACGATTTTACGCAGCGGATGCCCTTCCAGCCGCAACCCATCTCTAGGAAACATCCGCACACTCATTCACTACGGACAATTTAGCCTACCCAATTCACCTGTATTTGGACTGTGGGGGAAACCGGAGCACCCCGAGAAAACCCACGCAAACGCAGGGAGAACATGCAAACTCCACAGTCTCCACAGACTCAGCCCAGCTGAGGTTCGAACCTCCTACTGCGCCACTGCGTCGCCCTAGATACATATACACAACATTATAATTCTTTACATAAAATTGCTGTAGGGTAAAAGCAAATGTGGCATGATCAACAAACTGAAGGTAGACTATTTGTGCAAACACTGCTGTTTTGTTTTTAAACACTTTTTAAGTACACTACAAAAAAAATTATATTACTTTCTAATTTTAGGCTGACAGGTAAATCATTCCACAATTTGCTTCCCTTAACAGAAAACAGATTGACCAAAAGAGGTTTTACACTTTGGTACTAGACAGTCACCATTAGCAGTTGCTCCTGTGACTCTGAGGGTTTTGATGCCTACTGATTAGATCAGAAAACAGCATTGAAACACGATTATTTAAACATTTAAAAACTAATTTAAGATAATTAAATTGAATAAAACTATCAAAACTAAAAAGGTAAAGTTTACATAAAACCTCACAGTGATGCCATCGCAGAGGCTTTAAGTCCATAATTTTAATTGCTTGTTTGTAGATCGAGCCAACAGGCTTCAATGTGGTAAAAGAGGCTTGTGACCATGATGTATGCAATATGACAAGTGTGAGAATATCATTGTGTGCATGTATAAGTTTGCAGTTTGATATGTTAAACAAATTCTAAAAGAAAACAGTTTTGGCTTAACCTTCTTACACATATTTTTATCATGACTATCAAATTTTAAATTAATGTCTAGAGTTATGCCAAGACACTTAAATTTGTTTATTTCTTCTTAACTTTATTTTTAATAAGCACCTCAAATGTATCCCTTGCAGGCCTATTTCTTATAGAGAAGCACATAGAAACTGTTTTCTTGACATTTAACAATAAATGAGACAGCTCAAGCTATCTTGAAATATGTTATAAACATAGACTGTAAAAGATGGACGTAGTATCCGTGATGTCACTCATAGGTTTCTGAAGAGAGCTAATGAAGCTACAATTAGGCGTAGCCAATTTGACGCCATTTTGTTACCACGTCATCGCACCGATCGAGGGTTACCAAACAAGGGAAAACAGGCGGAGTGTCAGTGGAGCTACAGACGCTTGCTAGCATTTTGCTTAGACGGACTTTTCTTTGGGAGAAACACTTAATACTTCATTACCTGTGACTCGTTTGTGATCTGACCACACATGCTTGGCTGTGTACTATACCAATAAGGTGTTTAGCCTTTTAAAAACACTTGTAATACTTTGATCATTGTTCTTATAACTAGGGCCAGACAGAATCTGCAGACACTTTTTGCCATTTCTGCGCAGAATTTTGTTAAAAATCTGCAGATTTATGCAGAATTATTTTAGGAGTATCATAACTAAAACCTTAGTATATAAAATAAAAAAATAATACCTTTTTAACTTGTATTTATTGTTTACAATGCAAAGCCAATTAGATCCACTTTATCTGGTAAACAAAGCAAGTCTCTCATATAATGTCTACTAAAAGACAGAAAATATTACTTTACAAACTGTATTGTAAATAAATCATATGAATATTTACATATTAGTCAATAATATTACTAAAATAAATTTAAAAACTGAATAAATAGAAATTTACACACATTTACACAAGTAAATAAACAGACTCAATGATGGGCTAGAAATCTGCAGGGCCTACTTTTAACGTTTTTCTACAGAAGGGAAATGTGAAATCTTCCAAATACTTCAAATATAGTCAGTGTTAGTGAATCCAAGGCTGTATGACATTGTTTTAGATGACTGTTCTAGAGCCTACAGCTAATCTGTTTGATTCTGGAGTGCTTTACAGTTCTAAAAAGAATTATAAGTGATAAATGATCCTAAATAAACCAAATACATTTATAGATATGGTATACAAGTATGTAAAAAAATTTCACTCACCTGAGAAATAGAGGCAACTTGAATGGTTTGTGAGCACAATTAAGTGCACACAGTATGCCATATTATCTCATTATTGTAAGAAATAATTCCAAAAGGCAAACGACTGTGTAAAGCCACATAAAACAAAACAAAAATACGATGTATATGCCGAGTTCAGCAGCTAATCAGCCGGAATTAGCTGAGGTGACATGATGGTGACCAGTGAGACTTAGCTGTCACTCAAGTGGCCACACCCTTAATTATGCAGACTTAATATAAATTAATAAAAATGTAACGGATGAGTAATAAAAAAAAAAAAAAAATCACCCGCACACACTTGCCATAAAGGTGAATATTAGCTATATGAACCAAAACCATCGTTTCTACCAGGCTGTAAACATGTTTTTATCAGCTGTAAAATTGGCCAATTTAGCATTGCAGTCAGTGAACGTGAAGTTTATGGAGCCAGCCCCCAAAGGCGATATGTGGAATTGCAGTTTCAGTGACTTCTGTGGGCATGGTGGGTAAAGCCACTGGCTTGAATGATTTGGGACTTGCGCATCGATGGATTACTCTTCAGTGTTTGGACTCTTAGCAGTGAATATTAAACCACACTGACCTGAACTGAACTTAAACTCTGAAAACTGAACTGATACTTTTAATTCACTATAACCTTCTATGTGAAGCTGCTTTGCATTGTAAAAGCGCTATAGAAATAAAGGTGAATTGAATTGCATTGAACTTCCGTACTGGCTTCACGAGGGAGAGTGGGATTTTGCCGCTTGATTGTAAAGCCTGAGTCAGGGGATATATTTTTCTATTCCAGTATTAACTCTAAATATAAGCTGTAAATAAATAAACACCCACACATATATAAATAAATGTTGATCATAACTATATTATATGATATATTAACATTTATCTACACAAAATAGCTATTTTAAATTAAAATAATATTTTACAGAATTAGTTTTTATTTTTGACTGACGAAAACCCAGCCTAGGTGAGCAGAATAGACCTGGTATTATCAGTGAATGTCAGTAATAATTTTTCTTTGATTTAATAATATTCACAACATGTACCATGATCAGCTTCTACTTATCATTAGTTTTTGCTTACCAATGCAAATTCATCACGACACGACATGAGAGGCACAAAAGGAAGAAACAGGTGTATGTTATTAGAAGCACTCACCATTGTGTAATGAAGTGGACAAATTTCTCACTGAACTGACCAACTGGAAGTACAGGGGGATCCTAAAAAAAAAGACATGCAGACACATTATCACAAACATAACCACAAGATAGAATGAGCATATCAGGATGTTTGTGCTGCCAAAAATGAATTTAACTTGTGGGTTCGGCTGGCCTTGACTAGGTTGCAGAAGGGTTACAATCCATAATGAGGTATGTTCTATGTGTGGACATTCAAAAGCAGCTGCGTATATTACATTTTGGAAACACCTGAACCTCTCTATTGTTGGACAGGTAAAGATTTCTGACGCACAGGAGATGGGACAAACACGCAGACAGACAAAAAGCTCACACTTGCAGCAAAAAAGACAGACATTCATGGGCTCATGAGGCAGAAAGCATTCAGTTGATAAGAACATTTAGTTACCTCAACATCGATATCATCTAAACATGGTAAACAAATTGTATCAGGCACTACTAAAGAACAGACTCAATCAGAACAATTTAATTAAAGCCAAATTTCAGATCTTCTTCTTTGTGTAAATAAGACATATATTATTTCAAGATATATTCAGTGTAACATAACCTTTATCAGGAAACTAAGCTACTATTCGATCTAAGATTCATAATTTGAATTAATCTGACCTCAGGGGAAATTGATGACATGAACTAGTTACGCAGACACAAAAGCCCTGGTGTTAAAGACAGACTTGAGATTCAAGGTGTTTAGGAAAGCCGGATATATTGGAAAGGAATGTGAATAGATTCTTTTAAGAAATGCCTGTTTGTGAGGGGACAAAGAGATGAAGAAACTGCTTTAACAGCCAGCTGGAATTAAATTAAACCTTTACTGGACAATACAAGCAATCATGCTGTCGTTTGCAAAACACACACATAGACAGATGGCAGGAGATGATGGAAAGGTGTGATCGGATCTGATATTTTGGGGGTATTTATTGTTGGCTATTATTTTAATATGGGATCCAACTTTAAAGTTGAATCAAAACTACATGGAGAGGATGCACATTTTTAAATGCAGAGTTCATAAACATCTAATGCCTTTGAAAAAAAAATAAGCCCGTCAACTTGATGATTTCAATGTGATTTAGGCTTAGTGCTCAAATATGATTTTTTTCTCACATCTGATTTTTGATGACCCGCATGCATAAAAGTACAACTACGCATAGCACAAAATGTATAACTATGCACACAATGTGTGTACTGTATTAAGTGAATAAAGCCCGATGTCAGATTATGTTTAATATGATTATTGACTTTTTCACAGACAACCACTGTGTTTTTTTTTAACTCTAAATGGTTGTTTTTCTAGTACTAAAGTGCATTTCTGTGTTTAAAACCTAAAATACGCGTGTTGTGATGATTTGTTAGTAATGAGAAGCACGATGCGGGCCTCACCAACCACAGGTGTGTAGCGAACTCATCAAGGGGTAATGAGCAGCCGCAGATTAAACTGCGAAGGCAGGGATCACGTCTGATGTTTAATATGATATTGTTTGCAGGGTCTGATAACATAGCCTACTGTTAATTCATGTTCACTTGTTATAATCAGCATAGGCTGTATTCAGTCAAAACTAATTTAAGTGAAGCTGAAACGTTGCCTAGCAGCAAATTGAAGGATCTTGTCCTTAACAACAAAAAACGTTTAAAAAGAGCATTAAACTTGTTGCATTTGGTTTTTTTTAATGTATTAACTATTTATGTGAAATATGGTTATTTCATGTAGGCCTATGTATTTTTCCCTTTAAATAGGCAATTATGGTGGTATTTTTATCGAATAGTCCTTTCGTTAATAGTCCTTTCCTTTTGGTTACAAATTAATAGCTAATGTTTGGTTAACCAGTGCCATGTCATAAAAAAAAATATTCATAATGAACAACCTTCAATTTATGTGGTGGTGGTGGGGGGGGGGTAAAGTATTTGGCCTGCAATTCTGCTATGCTGTTGAGGAGTAGAGGGAGTTTGCAGCACTAACTAGTACCTAATAATGATGTGTGTCAATTGAAAAATATGTAAAGGTCACATGAATTTCAACATGAGCGTTCACATATGATAGTGGCACAAATCAGAATTGAAAAGATCAGATTCCATGTGATTTGGGCCGTTCACACTGTCATGACAAAAATAGATCAGAGACACATAAGGGCAAACAAATCTGATTCAGGCCACATTTGCCTGCAGTTTAAACGTAGCCTAGTAACATTAAGTGAGATGACATGTTAAGTTTGGACCTAAAATGTCTGGAATTTTACAATATTAAAGAGATAGTTCACTCAAAAATAAAAATAACTCCATCATTTACTCTCTGTCATGAGGTTTTAAATCTTTATAAGTTTCTTTCTTCTGTTGAATACAAAAGAAAATATTTTGAAGAACGCTGCTTGTAAGGACCCATCGACTTCCATAGCAGGGTTCCCAAAAACTAGCAATTCTCAAAATATTCTCTTGTGTTTAAAAGAAGAAAGAAAATGAAATGGATTTTGAACAGTGAAGGTTGAGCAAAAACATGACAGAATTTTCATTTTTGAGTGAACAACCCCTTTAAGCTTCAAATGTCAAATAGTGAATTACAACAGTAAACATTACCTAATAGGCAAAATCTTCATAAAAAATACCTTTTAATTTTTTTTTAAATAACTCCTTATAAAAAGCGATTCAATTTTTTTTTACTCATGACCATCTGCAACAGTTCTAACCTGCTCTGAAAATCCACACATACAAAGCTGAGAGGATTGTGATGTAGACCCTTTTCACATTCGAGTGTTTCTCAGTAGGGGAAGGCATCATGGTTGGGTAAACTTAGAGCGCAGAGAATCGGAGAGTACAACAAACTCAAAGTGTGATAGGAGATGATTCCCATCCTCTGAAGCCTTTTTTTTGTTCTGTTGCCCTCTGGAAGAAGGTTCAGAAGCATTAAATGCTCTTTTAACAGATATAAATTCACTTTTGTTCCTGAGGCAATTGTCCTTCCTAGTCCTTCCTATGTTTTTTAGTACTCTTTACTCTTATAAAGTTATTGAAAAGCATGCTGGATTGCGTTTTTAATATTGTTTGTAAGTGATTTGTCTTTTTATGTGTTTGTTGTATCATGAACAGTGGTGTAAAGTAACAAATTACAAATGCTCAAATTACTGTAATTGAGTAGTTTTTCTCAGGAATTGTAATTTACTGAGTAGTTTTAAAAACGTGCACTTTTACTTTCTCTTGAGTACATTTTTAGTGCTGTATCAGTATTTTAACTCCACTACTTTCCTTCAACCTGCAGTCACTTCTTTATTTTTTTCTTGTCTATGGGGTTTAGAAAAATCAGTCCTGCTATGTCCCATCAAATCACACAAAGAAGGTAAATCACATCATATTGAACTACCTCAAGTTATGGGTGCTTTATAATTGCAGCAAATACCCCTAATGTCGTGGGGACGTTGCATTTTGTTTGGACATGAAAATTGGGTTGACATCAGAACACAACATCAGGTCGACCTCAATGTCCAATGTCCAACCTAAAATCAACAAAATATCAAGGTTTAATGATGTTGCAGCTTGACGTTGTGTGAATGTTACCACTTTGACGTCTATCAGATGTTGGATTTTGGTTGCCATACCTGATGTATAAATGGCAGTATTTGACATCAATATGATGCTGATTTAGGATGTTGGCTTGACGTTGGATTTTGGTCACTTTCAAACACAACCTAAAATCAAGAAAATGTCAACATCATTTGACGTCGTTATTGGACATCAAAATAATGTTGTCCTTATACGCTGGCTAGACATTGAATTTTAGTCACCTGACATCACAACCTAAATCTAACCTAATATTAACATCTAATGATGTTGTTTGCCTGCTGGGCAATAACTAAATGCACTACAGAATGTTACGTTTACACACATCCACAAACTACATGTAAATGCATCAGCTTTTTGCAGCATAATACTCACTACTCACCACTCGAGTACTTTTAAAAGGGCTATTTTTATTACTTTTAGTAATATTTACAACACATATTTTTACTCTCCTTGCGCTACATTTTTTGGCAAGTAATGGTACTTTAACTTGAGTATGATTTTTCAGTATCCTTTCCATCACTGATCATGAAATCCTACTGCTCTAATGGCCCCTGCTGGGATTAATAAAGTTGTTAAACTTAATCAAATATTGTTTTTGCAATCCTATTTGCTGAAATAATAAAAGAAAAACTCCACAATAATGTTATCAACACTTTCAGAAAAAAGGACAAAAAAAATGTGCGAGACTAATGATGGCAGCTAGAAGAGAGAATAACGTCAGATTTATTCTCAGCCCCATAGATGCTGCATTAGAAACACCTCACATAAGCAGTAATTCGTTTTTTGTATTTTGACGCAAATATGATATGATACATTCATAAATGCATATAAATGTTCATGTTTTTTTTTTTATCTAAATATTAAAAACTTTCAAGGATTTAAGATTATGATGACCGTAAACGCATCATAACAGTCTTGTGAAAAGGGTCCATTGTACAAGCAGATATTCTTATATATACACAGCAAATTAAGAGGTGTTGAATTTCTGGTGTAAGCCCCTGTAGAGTTATAGTGTTAACATCCAAGTGTACATATACTGTTTTTAACACTGATGTGGGTTAAATTAAACGTTTAAACACTCATTTTAGTACGGCAAAAGACACAAGTTTGTTGACATTTTATATTATTACAAGGTTTCCGCTACATTCATTCTTCCATGGCGGGGAGCCACACCAAAATTCATCCTGTCACGGCTACATTACAGCTTCTTATTCAGTTTGACCTTATTCTAAAATGCGAAATTGTGCTTGTTTTTGCGATTGTTTTAGAACTTCAGATTCAGTCGCCTATAGAGAAATGACTAGGAATAATAAACGGCAGGAAACAGTCAAATTATTTGCTCAAACAAGTGTTTGCATGACTATAGAGACAAAGTACAATAATATAATAAGAAAATATCAGTTTGCAAAATCAAGCAGCAAAACAAGCTGTTTTTAACGTCTAAAAATGAATAGAAGTGATTGAGACCGGAAGTCTCGAGCCAAAATTATTCACATGGCTGCGCCCGCTCGTACGCGGAGAATAAGGTAAATAGCATGTAGATCTTATTGCTTAAAATAGCAGGTTATAATCGCACAAAAATTAATTAAAAGTGAATTAATGACAGCGCAAACTTTTTTGTAACCGTAGTAGTGCTGTGTGTTATTTGTTTAACCCAAGATGACATACTGACTGACTGACTGACATAAATCCAATCTCGACTTGTAGTACTGCGTCACGACATTTGTCATTGAAATAACGCCATAGTTGGTAGATCAAAAGGCCTACCGCCACAGCTGGAAAAAAATCCTAGAGAAAACACTATATTATTATTATTATTATTATTATTATTATTATTATTATTATTATTCCAGGGTGTTAAAACATTCAAATATACACTTTTCTTTGTGAATTTCTTGTGGGAAAAATGTTTACTTTTACTTACAGTAAGTCAGTTTGTTTATGCTAAATATGACCTGGCAGTGGTGATAGAGTATTAAATTTAGTATAACGTTTTTGCACTCTTAGTGTAATATTATTTACTCTGCTTTATATATAGTGTATATATTCAACACTTTTTAAAGTGTAACTTATACACTGGGCTGGTGGGTATATACACCAGAAGAGAGTGTAATTTAACACCTCTGGAGTTATATGTACGCTGTATAATTTGCCCTGCAGGTGTTTAAAATGTTTAATGTGGTGTGCATTTTACACTCCAAATGTAAAACATTTTACACTGCAGAGGTGTATTTATTCAACACTTTTGAAAGTGTAATCTGGGCACTTGGCTGGTGGGACCACCAGAAAAGTGTTAAATTCAACACCTGTGGTGTAAAATGTACACTGGCAAATTTTCTGTGTAGCTAAAGGTACACTAGCACAGTTATACATTATTACACAGCCTGAAGGCCCCACAATACACACACATACACACACGTCCCACACCAGAACCAAAAAAAAAAACCCAGATTCATAACCAGGCAGATGTAAATACAGCTACACGCACACAACCTCACACAAGTACACATGCAAAAACAGATGCGCGTACACTCGAGGAGGCACAAACACCTTCATTTGGGGGTCTTTGATGTGGCGGCTGCATGAGGAGGATGATGATGATGAAAGCACTGTTATATTATGCAGCTTGCTGCCATTATCCAACACTACAAACAGAGCCAGACCACGGCCCGTCTTCCTCCACAATACCAGCAGTAAATATACATGTAATTGCCCAGCAGCAATTATCAGGCGAAATTAGATCAGTAATTACAGCGGTGAATTTAAACCCGAGTCTTATTAGAAGCATCAGGGTTGTTTCAATACATGAGCAGAGAGGGACAATTAAAGACGAGCTGTCGTGCAGATGGACAAGTGTACGGTTTCTGAAAAGAGTTTCTCTTATAAAAGAGGTGCGCTAATAATCTGCAACACGGCAGCAACTATCAGAGCTGGAGCTGATCAGGGGAATTGGTGAGGGGAAAAAAGGGGTGAAAGAATAAACAAGAGGACAAAAAAAAGCTTTTGCGTGCTTCACCTCATTTAGCCGTTTATTCACCCTTCCCATGAGCCCTCCGAGGCCTTACGGCTGATTATTTATACCGGGGTCACCATGGAAACCAGCCATGCACACTCACAGACACAATGCCCTTCAAACAAACGGGGCTGTCATTATCGGCATCCTCTCAAAGTCCAACTGGGCAGATTAGAAGATCAACTACCTGTGACCTTAATCTCTTTCATGCACTTCTTTGCATTGTGTTTTGGTGACTTTTTTTCATTATCAATCTTAAACTCAGGTTTAGGGAGTCTGAACACTTGCTGTTACATGACTTATTTGTAATGAGTGGTACACTACATTATTATAGTATGTGTTATGCAATTAGGCGACTTTGCCAATGCAATAAGTAAAATAAAAAATATAACAGACTGCTAAAATGAACAGTAGAAGAGATTAGGTATAACTGTGAAAATGACTGCATGAAATATCAATTAAGGCAATATAAAAAATGTATAGAAATAAAATGCATCCAAGTGCTCAGGTTCCTAGACAACCTACAGTATTGGGATCACAGTTCGAAAAATGACCAAACACAAGTAGTCTTGGATTAGGTTTAGGTTGTATACATTTTGTCCCTGAAATAATATCTGTTGGGTTTTAAATATCCATTTTCACAGCTGTCATATTCTAGCTATTGAAAAAAAAATTGAATAATAACCAACCAGCATATAAATAGAGGGGGCTCTTTCTGCTGATGATTATGGCTGAGCAAAGGAACCAGTGAATTAAAGATCAGATCAAAAAATAACAATAACAAAATATAATAATACAAGTATTTTTCCGAGATGTACTGTATATAGTAAAATGTATAAACATTTTACCTTGTCTGCTATATTTAGTTATATTTTGTAGACTGAAAAGATCCCATGTTGTAAATTACACTGTGTCACAAACTTGAGCATTAGTCACAATTATCAGATTTATTGGCAATCTAAACCGAGTTTCAATGTTTATGTAGTTTAATTGCAATAACTGCATCTACTCACATGTCCTGCAAGTACCCGTATTGTTTTTTTAATCAGCAAAACTAAAAAAGCGCCAAAAATATAATTAATAATGAATCAATAATAATAATAAATCACAAAATATCTTTAGTTAACACCAAAATAGATACTTGTCATAAATAAAGCATAAATAAAGTTTGCTACAAGGATAAAATCACTAAAGTGTCAACACTGCTCTTGCACTGTCTAACAAAATCACATCTCTGAAAACTGAACTGACACTTTCAATTCACTTTAATCTTCTGTGAAGCTGCTTTGACACAATCCACATTGTAAAAGAATCTCTATATATTTGTCTCTATACAAATAATGATAAATTGAATTGAATCTTTGTTCCACCACAGAACAATAACCAGGTGATCACCCTAGATTAACCTGTGATTTTTGGTTTAACATGCCTTGAAATGTGTTTCCTGAGAGAACTTGTGATCCGATTTTGCAAAAACTTATTTTGTCACTTTCATGGATGAGTGAAAACCAAGTACTACAGACTAAACTAAACCAATATACAAAGCTTAGCATAATTGAGTACACCCTATTTTGAAAATGAATATTTTTATCCATTTCTCAGTGAATATATGTATTTTGGTGCATTTAAACAAAACAGATTTATTAAAGATATATTTATTAAAATTATATTTTTGTCACCAAACATATTATTTTGATTTTCTTGATTTTTCCTCCTTTTTAAATTTGGATTTATTATTTTTCTATAACATAAATTTGGCTGTACTAGTTTTTGGACTGTTATCATAGTTATTTTGTTAGATAAGCTCCAGATTTAGTTTCAGTACTGACTAATCTGATGTATATGCACAAATATATTATTGTATAGCTTCCTATTAAACATATGAATACAATACAACAATATATTTGTAAGGGGTGACTTTATATATGCTGAGCACTGTATGCTAATGGCAAACAAGCAAGCGGAAGAGCAAGCAAACAAACTTCATTTTGTCAAAAAACAGTGAAGTATGAATATCTTGTTCTGATTCACTTATAAACTGCTCATAATGACTGCATGTTAGGTCAGCCTGCAAATAGTGGAATTGCCTTTGTTTGAAAGCATAAGTGTAAGTGTTTACACTACGAAAGCAATCATCAATAATACTTTAGTTTAAAACCAATTATCATTATTAACTAATGGCTTATTACCCGTCTATACTTAATATATTAATAATCAGGGCTTAACATTAACTTTTTTGATCACCAGCCACTGTGGCTAGTAGATTTCCAACATTACTAGTCACTCGCCATTTTCACTAGCTTAACTTTTCTTGTTGGGAAAATATATTTTATATGCATAAATTTGACTTTGACATGCTAAAATGACTTGATTTAGATGTTGTGTTATGTCCACATGCCTTGTCATTCATTTAACTTCTTGTGTGTATTGTGTATTAGCTTGCTCAGTGTGCATGGGCAAATGGGTTGTGTCACAATACAATCAGTTTTTATTTCACAGGACTTTTCAGGGCTCAAAATTAAGGATTTACCAAATTTATCTCTGACCACACCAAATAAGTATTTTTTTAGCCACAAATCTTTATTGTGTCAAAACAAGGAAAATATAGCTGTATACAGTAGGTGCACTTTTAAATTCAACACAACTTTTCTTTAAAAACATTACATTTAAAAAAAGAAGTATTGTCATGTACCTAAAAAATGCACAGTAACCTGTCCTGGCTAAAAGTCCCAGATCATCAGTTAACTACACATAAACGCGGAGTAATCTACCATTAAAGCAGTGTTATTGTAAAAAAATAGAATTAAACCATAATAACAAAAATAACTGTAAGCAAAAAAAAAAGCAGCTGAAACATACCGTATTCAATAATGAAAGAATGATCAAGCGCACACAGTTAATATAGGCCTGTTAATAATCTGTTCAAAGAATAATTAAAAAGCAGTGACCGCTGCTGCTTACAAAAGAATGTCTATTTATTTATTTTTTAAATCTTGAGCTCTTGAAAGCAGCAGGGCTGTGGGTGCACGATCATCGCTCTTTGTCCAGTCTATTTCAAAGGGAACTGATCGCACCAGTTGTGCTTCCTCTAGGCACTGTTACTTCGCGCAAGTAAACAGGAGCGTGCGTGCTCTTTTTTAGTCGTGCGCATCACATCATCTGTGCGCGCAAGTGATCATCCTCTCATTCGGTATTTACCTGCTTTCTGCTCATGCAAACAGATATTTTTGTCAGTCGTGCTGCTTCTCGATTCTAAGATCACATTTGCACGAATATTGGGCCATATTAAAAATGATCAACCAGCCAAAGTGGCTAGTGGAGGTGTCTGTCTAACCCACCAGAGCTGAAATCTACCCGCATTTGGCGGGTTGGCGGGTGTTAATGTAAAGCCCTGTTAATAATTATTAAGAATATATTCTGCATGATCTTACTCTACATCCCAATCACACCCAATACCTGAACCTAACTACCACCTTAAAGGGATAGTTCGCGCAAAAATGAATATTTACTCACGCTCAAGTGATTTAACATTTAAAGTTTCTTTATTCTGTTGAACACAAAAGCAGATATTTTAAAGAAAGCTTGAAACTGATAACTACTGACATGCATAGCAGGAAAAGCAAATACTATGGAAGTCAATGATTGTTGGTTTCTGGCTTTCTTCATAACATCTTCAGAAGAAATCGAAGAAAGAAACTCAAGTCAGAAACAAGTGAAGGGCAAGTAAACGGCAGAATTTTCAGTTTTGGATGAAATATCCCTTTGATAATTATTAATTAGTAGAACATTTGGAGTTTATTAAAGTAAATGTCATAGATAATGCATTGTTAATAGCGGAAATTGTACATTAAAATCAAGTGTGACCCAATCTGATTATAATTATGTATTTTCGACTATCACAGGAAGGTCTAAAACAACACTGACTGCTCTTAATGTTCTCCTCCTACAGATATCCTTCTCAGTCTGCCCTGCCATTCTCTCAGGCCCCGTTTCTAAATGTTGTCGTTCCTCCTGCTCTTTCGGTCCATCACATTCTCTCTGCCTCTTTCTCAGTCTGTGCACTAGATTACTCTTTAAAGTAGGTCCTGGGGAGTAGCCACAGCTCCCTCTCACTGTCTCTTTCTGAAGGTTGTAAATCAGTGGCAGTGAGTAATAAGGCCTGGTCAGCTAAATGCAGTCGGCAGCGGTGTGGTGACGCTCTCTGGCCTGAGGGAGACTGAGCGAAGGGCACGGCAGAAAATAGTTTGAGTGATGCCTCTGCCTGGTGAGTAATGAACAGTTCGCCAGGTCAACTCATTACACGAGCGGCCGTTTAATTATTAATTATGTGCAGCAATCTATAGCAGAAAGGACACGTTCAGTATGTTTAATGTGTGTTTATGCTTGCCTCTCCTTCATCTCTCTGTGGCGCTGTTATTAGCATGTGTCAGTGAGCAGCTCAAGCAGAGCAGAGAAGGCACACACACACACACACACACACACACACACACACACACACACACACACACACACACACAATTAACACAATTACTTATTAATTACTCACATAGCGGTGGAAAGCGCATTAAAATGTCGGAGTTGCCATGGCCTACAGGCTTTAACTAAGTGCTGATGAGACTGATGCAAATTTTGGAATTGTTTGAGGGTGGAGTGTGATGAAAGATGACCTCTTGTACCTCCTCTGATCTGCTATTTTAAGGAACAAATCTTGAATATAGTTATAAATTTGTCAGATCAAAGTGTCATATTTTTAACTATTAAAAAGAAAAAAATAGTATTATTATTGCCAAAGGGGTGTACAACTGCTGTTGATATACACTAAAACTCAAAAAGTTAAGCTAACTCAAACCATTTAAGTTCAAAAACTAATCCTAATGAGTACTGTAAATTTTATCCATTTGAGTGAACATATCGATTTGAGAACAGTAAAACTCAATAAATGCAGAGAACTCAAACCAACTGAGTACTGTAAAACCCAATAAGTTAAGGCAACTCAAACCGTTTGAGGAAACCGATTGCGATAAACCATTTGAGTTAAAAGACTAATCTATAGGAGTACTGTGAACTTGCTCCATTTAAGTTGAAGTAATGAGGTATTAAATTAGCTGATTACCTTCAACACAGAGTTCAAAACTCTTTTCAAATGAGTAGAATTAACTTTCAGTACATTTTGAGTTAACTACACTCATTCTTTTTATTGGACAAAGCTAACTGTTGGGTTTTACAGCGTACACATTCTCACACGTGCAAAGGCATTTGCATTCTGTGACTTTTTTTCATATATTTTAAGGTCAATCAGGTTTTAACATGCATTGAAATGTCTCTCCTCAGACAACTTGTGATCTGTTTTTGCAAAGACCAGTCGCTCTTATGCCCAGTTCAGATGGCGTGATGTTAGCCCCAATTTTGACTTGCTGACAGGTTTTGATCATTCTCCTACAAATGCTTGAAATCACAGGCAAAGTTGGAGATTCAAAATCATGCCGTGTAAAATGTGTGATGATTAAAAATAACATTGGCGATTATTACCTACAGCTAGTGGTGGAAAGAGTACTGAAAAAATCATACTCAGGTAAAAGTACCATTACTTCTGCAAAAATGTAGTTCAAATAGGGTAAAAGTATCTGCTGTAATCATTACTCAAAGTATGAGTAAAAAGTAGCCCTTTTAAAAGTACTCAAGAGTAGTGAGTAGTGAGTATTTCACACTGTGAAAAGCTGATATGTTTATATGCAATTTGAGCTGGTGTGTGTAAACGTAACATTCTGTAGTATATTTAGTTATTGTTTAAGACTATGTGGCAATTTTCAGACTGTCTAAACAGTCTCTGGGTCATTGTGTGTAAGGATTTTGGCCATCTCCTTGGACACGTTTAATGCTTTCAAAGAGATTGCATGTTCTCCCAGTGTTGGCTTGGGTTTCTTCAGGGTGCTCTGTTTGCCCCCACAGTCCAAAGACATGAGCTATAGGTAAATTGTGTAAGCTAAATTGGCCATAGTGTGTGTGTGAATAGGAGTGTATGGGTGTTTCCCATGGGTTGCAGCTGGTTGCAGCTGGAACGGCATCCTCTGCATAAAACCAATGCTAGATAAGTTGGCGGTTTGTTCTGCTGTGGCGACCCCAGATGAATAAAGAGACTAAGCCAAAAAGAAAATTCAAAATGGAGTCGAAATCACAATAACCAAGCTGCGATTCCTAAATATTAAAGAAAAAAAAATTGAAATATACAAAGAGAATCGGCAAATTAGGTCCCACACATGCAGTGGTTAAAACAACACTGTACTTGTTTAGTATACACTGTAAAAATACTGGGTTCCACACAATTAATTTGTGTTGGGATAACATGAAGAAAGTTAACTTAATAGGTTTTATGAATGTAAGTGGATTGAACATAAAACAATTAAGTTGTCCAAAAAAAACTTAAGAATTGTGTTGTTTCAGCTCATTTTAAATAAGTAGTTATAGCAAACTGCAAATATAATTGTTTTGAGTGTACATGTGAACCAAAAAGCCAGTAAAGAGTAAAAAATCTGAAGAACTACTATCCTGACTAGATGAAATGCTTTATAGAACTCTGTACAGTACATATACACCAGAAAAGTGTGTATATCACAAAAGTAAGTTTAACAGGGAGCTGTATCTATTTCATGGAATATGTGGGTTTAACTGACCCTGACCCAGCTCCTCAGAGAGATGAGGGTGAGAAAATGTGTCAGGGTTTAGCTGGGTGTATTTTAGCGCCTAACGGATGTCAAGGTTAATGCAACTACTCTGTGGTCCATAACCCTCAGTTGTCCAGAGCCCTGTCATGCTACATTAAACCAGCAAAATGTGTGTGTGTGCGTGCATGTTTACACATGTGCAAGTAGTGAAAGAGAGATAGAATGTGAAACAAAGAGAAAGTAAAATATAAAGTAGCAATTTAAAGCTGCGATCGCAGTCTGATCACAGAAAATAAAATTAAATTAAAGCCAGTATATTAACTGATATTTTACTGTTGAATGGAAAGTTCACCCAAAAATATAAATTCTGCCATCATTTACTCATCTTCCACTTGTTCCAAACACAACAATTTTCTGTGAAACACAAAACAAGATAGTTTGAAGAATGTTGAAAATGAGTAGTCATTAACACTGAGTCTATTTTTTCCAGCTTTGAATATCAATGAGATATGACTTCCAACTAGGGCTGCACAATGAATATCGCAATGTGTGTATGCGCAACAGTCACATTGCAGAATGTTGAGTTACTGAGGGATTATAGTTGATCAGCACCATAATTCTGAATGTGTTAAGTCACTGCAGAGTTTAACCCTAATAGAGTGAATTGCATGTGGTTTAAAGGCAATTAAAAAACAGTCCAAAGCATGCGGGCACCAACAAATACAACATTTGTAACTTTATTAAATAATAAAGGTGCAGTATGGAAGTTTGACACCCAGTGACTGGACTAGGTATTGCATTCCTGATTCAAAACAAACAAGAGCAGGTTGCCTGACTGATGACACCAACAGGAGCGAGCCTGACTATCGAGCTGATTAAGGACCGTGCCTCTTAATCGCAATCGTGTTCTACATAAAAGCAACGACATGCGATAGAAAAAAATATTTACCATATTAAAAAGTAGGGCTGTGTATTGGCAAGGGCCTCACGATACAATACATGTCGCAATACATGTGTCACGATACGATATATCGCGATACAATAAATATTGTGATATATTGCAATAGTTTGTATTAGTATGTGTGTCACATTATATTGACAACTTGATAAAGTCAGCAGACAAATTAAAATTCCAATTCCAATTTATTTACCATCCATTCCAATTAATTAAAACTGCACAGTGTGATTGAACAGAGAACTATGTATATTGCAAAGCTTACAAATGGCATTTATTTTTTGACTAATTCAGTACTCCATGGTATAGCGTTTAGGGTTGGGCTATGTTGACCAATTTGGCATCGTACGATGTCTAATATGAAACATTGCGGTGGACCATGGCATCATCGTCATAGGGGGAGGTGAACTAATTATTTATGAATAATTAATAAATTCATAACTAATTAAATATTTGTAGTCTACCGTTTCAACTACCTGACCTGCATGGCCTTTGTTTTACTCATAACCAAATCATAAATAAATAAATAAATAAAGATAAGTTACACACAAATTACAAACCTGGGAATCACTTTTTTCCGCTGGACTCGATCTGGCATGACTAGGCAGAGTGAACCATGCCGTTATGCCGTCCACACACTTGCTTGGTAAAAAAGCTGCACAACCAACAGGAACTAACCAACAGTATCTGAGGTTTTCACCAAAATTACTTAGTACAAGCATGAAAGTGAAAGACTGCAGCAGTTTACTGACGCTGTGACACGTTACCTGAGAGAATCAATAAACTGAAGAGTCATTAGATAGACAAGATTAATTAAATATCACTTTAAATAAACTTTAAGTGAGACGCGATCCAGCGGTGCATCCTTGATAAACTGTCCGTATCAATGACTGTATAAAATATAGAGTCCGTACACTTCTCTGGAGTTCAGACGAGTGTGTGTGTGTGTGTGTGTGCGTGTGTGTGTGGTCACGTGATGTGCGTTTTCAGCAGACGGAGGGCTGTTCAGAAATGCTTGGTGAAACGCCTGTTTGGATGTGGATCATTTTCGTTCTAAAATGCCATTTTAAAACTAAGCTGTATCAGTGTAAACAGGGCCTGAGTGTGTGTTTTTCATGAGCACGTTTGCTACGGGGGAGGTGCGGAGGATCGGTGATGCCGCCTCAGCAGCATCATGATGTCTATAGGCCATCGGCGATGGCATCGTCTATCGACCCAACCCTAATAGCGTTAAAACCAAAGAGCAGCCACACATCAGCTCTAAAAGCTGGAGGCACCTTTATATTTTATGCCATGCTCACTCTTGCTTACTTCTGATACCGTACTACTAGGCGTTTTGTTGATCGCGAGTTAGCGACATCTACAGGAGAGGAGGAGAAGGTCATTTGGCACAACTTAAATCGATACTTGAGGTTGGACTATCGATACACTATCGCAGAAGAAATTATCGCGATAGTTAGATGTATAGATAATACTGCACAGCCCTATTAAAAAGAGTTTTTGTCCTAACCAACACCTGAAATTTATATTTTAGAAATGGTTTCTATTTCTTGCAGCTGAACAACAGAAAACTGACAATGTTTAACTCAGGTACACCTCATGTGCTTTATTCAGTGTTAAATGCTAACAATGTGAGTTTGAATGCCATTTTACATGACATTTATTGCCATATACTGAAAGCAGCTGCAGAGAGTTCACCTCAGATCTTGAAAATAAAATAAATTGTATAAAATTGAACTCCAGAACTGTTACTCAAAACCAATACATATTCAGCATGTACATTTATTAATGTTAAAGAGGTTTAATTTGTATTAAATTAGATTATAAACCTTACCATTTTGTGAGTGAGTGCATATTCTGTGCTTCTGAATAGCTGTATTTAAATTTCTGTTGTTTTTCGTCTGGTGCAAACAGCCAAATTGTTTATCACTGCAAATCTCATCACGTAGTGTGTTGTTAGGGCACGCGGTTACAATGTAACCTGCTCACCTAATGTTTACCTTCGTAATATTTATATTATTTGCTAATTAATAACCTCACGTGGAACTCTGAATCTGCGTCTCATTTCGAAGGCTGCTACTGTCCACCGGAGGTCGCATTTCGATAACGGACGTATACTTTGAGAACCTTTTTGAATGAATGAATGAAATACACAGTTTTCCACCAAGGCAACCGGGGGTGCTGAAATATAATTGGCTAATCTGGCATTGCGTGGGTTTAAAGAACCAAAACAAAGACAGACGTTTTGGCAGGTAACTGTAACTCATATTTTCAAAGCAGAATATCTGAATTCAGCATTGATTTTCAGATAAACAAGAATGTTCACTTATTATGTTTCTTAAATATCTGCAAACATATTCTGGTAATTTTACATTTTTATCTGGCAAAACGTACATACAGCACCTTTAATATTAATAAATTATTAATACAATGAACACTATACAGAATTTTTTTTTTCAATTTCTGGACCTGAATACTGATTGACTCTTCAGAAAATCATAAAGTTAAAAAACAAATATTTTCTTTTTTTTTTTGGCTATCCAGCCATCTGATGAAATTGTATTCATAACACAATATGTCTTGCAAAAAAAATAAAACATTGCAATGTCATGTTTTTCCAATATCGCGTAGCCCTACTTCCAACATTCTTCAACACATCTTCTTTTGTGTTTAAGAGGAAAAAGAAACTCACAGAGGTTTGGAACCACTTGAGATTAAGTAAATGATTTTCATGTTTTGGTGAACTATCCGTTTACTCTGGAACAGCTACAATTTTCCCACATATTTTCATGTTTAGCTGAAAATGGCCAAATCTAGAGTTACGCCAATTGTTCCGTTCAAGGCCTTGACTTCAGCACAACCGTGCTCTCAACGGCTCTGGCTCTTCAGAGCTGAAACCCTGAACAGAGCTGATAATGCACCTCGCTTCATTAGGAAACAAAATATCAGCTTTCCACCCCATTAGGGACGGTTTCGTACATGGGACACAGACTCACCTCATCAACAATGCACTGCAATAACTGAAGAGGCTGCGATAGAGGGGGGTAGAAGAAAAAGAGATTAGACCCCATACAACGTCCTTACAGTGCAAAGGAAATAAAATCATTAATGCAATAAAACAGGTAGCAATACCGCTTAATCAAATGCACTCTGACACGGGAAAAGCCATTTGATCTGTAATGTTTTCTTATTTCTAATGGAACCTAATCTGAATACAGGCTGTTAAGATGGAGCGTATTATTGTCTGGTATTAACTTCAGAGGGAGGCAACCAAGCGAGGTGAGAAGAAAACTGTGAGGGGCTGCAAGAAGAGCCGCCTACATCCCTGGAAATGCACGAGAAACACTTACCATTAAAGAGCCCTGGTTCTTTTGAATCTGTACGAGGAGAAAAAAAAGGGAGAAAAGGATTTAGGTGAGAATGAATAAGTGAGAGTGAAAACATGCAATTAGCATGTTACAATAACAAGCACATGCTTATGATCACCAGGGGGAGAATATGAAAACCCTGATGGCAAGATATGAGCATGATGTGTTATCATCGTTTACATAATGAAAACACAGTCGATAATAGCCTGATCCTCAATTAGGATAAGCTTCACCAGGCATTTTTGTTTATTATTAATTTCATTTTTCTGCATTTTATTCACCTCTAAGTTTACATCTTTCAATTCAATACAAGTTTATTTGTATCACACTCTTCACAACAATCGCTAACTCTACATTGACCACAAGTTTGTAGATAAAATTGTGATTATTTAAGGGATTATCTTATAGGTGAAAGCAGAACTTACTCAAATATTTTGTTGTTTGAAATGAAACTTAAGATTTTTTTTCCACAACAATACTTTTTCCACAACCTCCTGGTCTGCTTACTTTAAATTAACAGCTAATGTTATGAGGCCGCTCTGATGACATCTTACGCTAGTCATTGATTCTCTTTCTCAATTAAACACGGGCCAACTCCCTTTAAATACCTGGAGACACCAGACCTTTAATGTAGGAACTAAATAACTTACAGCATTGGCTAAAACTGCAAGGCACTGAAATCACAGGACAATTAGAGGCATAAATATTTGTTGTATGTGCTGTTTTTTAATTAAGCCACTGGAGTAAGATGAAATACTTCGATGTGATCTCTACTAAACAATCAAAACCACTTTAAACATTACTTTGGCTCCTTTTATGAAAAAAATTAAGTACCACAATTGATTAAATTAGTTCCAAATTGGAAACTAATAAAAAAAAATAATTATATTAAAAAGAAAAACAAAGCTGTTCTTTTACGCAAAAATGTTGAAATTATTTGTGAAATTTACTATCAGTAACTATTTTTCTCCAGTGTATAGATACAAATTACAAAGATGCTTATACAAAATCAATGTTCAACAAACCTCAATTTCTGGTGCAATCATGACACCCATTTAGCCCAAAACAAGACTGTGGACAATACTGCACCAACATTGTTTTGTCTACTCTCCAGTTTAATCATAAAATACCTGGACTGGATCTGGAATGGAATGACTACACAACTCTGGCCAAATTTTCGGACTTCTTGCTTACAGAAATGTTATAACTTTATCAACATTATCACATACCAAAATGTTTTCAATAATCTGTGATTATTAACAGCTTTATTCGCTAGTTGTACAACAACTTTTATGCAAAAAAGGTTGTAATTATTTGTGAAATTAACCATCAATAACTATTTTTCTCCAGTGTGTAGATACAAATTAAAAAGGTGCTTATACAAAATCAAAGACTGTCCAACAAAATCTCCATTTTTTTGTCCAATCGTGTGATTCATTCAGCCCAAAACAACATGGCGGTTGATATTGCACCAACATTGTTTTGTCTGCTCTTCAGTTTAATCATAAAAAACCTGGACTGGATATGGAATGGAATTATTATGCAACTCTTTGGCTAAATGTTGAAACATCTTGATTAAAGAAATGTTATAAAGTTATGAACACATAAAATTGTTCTCAATAAGACCATGGCTGTGATTATTAACGGTCTTAACAGCTAGTTGTACAACAACACTCTTGCTAGGGTGATGTTGCTTAAATGTAGCATTAAAGCTCTGGGAGAGCGAAATCATACAGTAAAGTCAGATGAATATGGGGCTCAAAATGAGCTCAAACCAAAACAGCCGGAAAACAGAAAAGGCAACAACAAATCAATCAGGAGGAGAAGCGCTGGAGGCTGTATACACACGCCAGCCAGTCTGCAGTCTTCAAAGATTTTCCGAGCGAGCCATCGAGAGACGCCATTAACTCCTGACAAAGAATGCAAATTAATCCCAACATGGGGTGAGACGAAATTAAAGAGCCTTTTATAATCAATGACAAGATAACACACAGAAAACACACACACACAAAACAGTGGCAGATTTGTGGCTGTGAGTGTGAGTAGAGCGGGGGGCAGGGCATCAGAAGTTGATGCAGAAATACAACGGGCATCTCTCGAGATCTCGCCACACAATGGACAATGACTCCGCGAGCGTGTGTGTGTGAAAGAGAGGGAGAACAGACAGATGCCTAGGCTGATGTGAGTGACAGGCCAGGCCTGAGGTAGCGTGTGTGCTGGCTGGGTGGCGTGTGCACGCGTGTGTGTGCGATGCCTGCAGGTGAAGAGTCTGCAGCACCATATGGAGCTGTGAAAATTAACATCAAGAGCAAAAACGCTCTAGCAGTGGGAGGTTGAGCTCTCCATCTCTTTCTTACTGACTAACCCCCTCCCTCTTTCTCCTTCATGCCTTTCTCTCTCCCTCTCTCTCTCTCTCTCTCTCTCTCTCTCTCTCTTCATTTCATTCCATATGAATTCTGAAATGCAGGAATAGGAAAAGGGAGAGTTAAGGCAGATTACAGGAGGAAGTAATAAATTAATGGGGTGTGTATACATGAAATGCTTCAGCAAAATGCCTCTGGCTCTACGGGGCCAAGAACAAAAGTTTTGCCATTGAGTGGTTTCAATCGCAATCACTTTATCTGATTATGATATATGGTGTGATGCACTTGAAATAGAAATGTAAACTCTAATGCATTCAATGCATTCCTGTGTCCATTTTCTTACTGAAATGAGCAAATTTAGGTCTAAGAACAAAAAAAAGATGCACAATATTTAACATCAACATATCCAATCACGGTTGTAGACACTATGCGTTTAAGGGAGTGTTTGTGTGTTCTTGTGAATACATTAGTTTATGTAATAATACTCGGTGGATTAACATGATAATGGCCCTGTTAATAGATAATGCTGGAGAGCAGAGGAAAACAATTTCAAATGAGACGAGCCTCCGGGCCACAAGATAATGCACGGATGCACTAGTACACATGAACCACCCTGGCCTCTAGTCCTCCAATGTTCTTTTCAAGCCATCAGCTGTTGTGAAAATGTTAGTTTGTTCTGCCTATATTCTGTGTGCATCTCTGGTAAATTTGAATCAGGATTTATGATTAATCATATAATATTCTTTTAGTTTCACATATTGCACATCAATTTTATATTGGAACTTTTTGGCATTGTGCACAATAGCCCAATAAACAAGTGATGTGTGAGATAAAGTACAAACACACACTAGAGCCAAGCCCAGCCTCCGTGACTGCGCGATGCTCAAGGCTTTTGGCTCTGGATGCAGCCTCAAAATGTTCCTTTTCTGATTTCCTCTGCATGCCCTGAGTGGCTGCTTTGTTTTAATATGCTAATTAACCCAACAGGCATGCTGGGAGTAATTTATTGAGCATTAGTCAACATTTCCCTCATTAAACTCACTGCACTCTTACATGCAGAACTTTAAAAGCTGAGAGTCTTGATTAGAGAAAACTAGGGCACTGAATCTGATGCAGGCGTACAGTATATTTCGATATAAACACGCTTGAAAATGGTCACAGGCCTAAATGAATGAAGTAATGGTGTACAATGTAACAGATTTAAACTTTATGACATTAGGTAATGAATTAGGAATTATTAACAAACGATTTCATAGCATTTGTACATTTTGGTAAATATAAATGTTGCCGTACATTATGGTAGAAAAGTTTGGGGTTGGGATAATTTATTCATATTTGTAGTTTTTTTTCATAATAATAATTTATGTAAGAATTTATTCATAAATTGTATTCATATTGTATGCATTAATATGATTGAAAATACAGAAGTCAAAATTCCAACCTTTGGTGTCATATAATCCTTTAGAGATCTTGTTCCTAATTTCTATTTATATCTTCAGAAATAAATTATCTCAGGATTTTGTGGTAAATATCCATTTGTTAAATGTGACGTCATGCAAATCAGCTTCCGGGTCCAAACGCTGTATCAAACTGTATGAAGAGGCTCAAGAAATGGTTATAATAAATGTTTACAAAGCCATGTTTTACTTTCAAAAATCGCAATTGAAATATCTTTATCCATGCCTAATGTCCAATGGCCAGAAAGTGATTATTTTTTATAAATTGTTAAAATAATGATGTCTTTGAGATTGATGAGATTGTTGTGTACACTATGATTTTATATAAAATCAGAGTATATACAGGAATCAGAGTGAAAGTCAATACCCTTTAAGACCTTTGAAGATCTGAAGATCTTTTAAGACTTTTTCCATACATTTTAAGACCTTATATCCACTTTAGGTTTCTACCAGAAACACTGGAGAGATTTTAAATCACAGTATATTTACTAAATATTAATGTAAGAAACTAATCCAAAACTAAAACATTATTCATATACTAAATAAAAATCTATTAAATCTAGCTACAGTAATTCAGCAGGTCAACACCTACAGAACTGCAGAAATAATGGTGTTGCCTTGGTTACTGCAGTAAACAAAGCAGCATGATGTCAAATTTAGCAGGATTTTATTGATTTCATAAACTACAAAAGCATCCGGATATTGGCAGATTTAACTCAGGCAAACTTTAGCATACAACTATATATTGCATAATCAAAAATTATATCAAATTTAATACCTTCCAAAATAGCATTTAAGACTTTTTAATATTTTTTAAGGGCCTTCAATTAATAATAAGGGACACCCTGAAAATTCACTTTAATGTACGATATGACTGAAAAGTCATAAACGAATATTTTCTTAATTCAAATGAGTAGCCGCTTGGAACCGAAAACAGTATTCCATAGGTCACGACTTAACAAGCGAATAAAGCTCAACAGAACAGAGATTAAAATTAACTAATACAATTTATCTTTGTAGTATTATGTAAAAGTCCACAGACTTGATTAATTTACCAATTATTATTTACCAATTACTGACCAAAGTTTTATTTGATTAACAACAACCTAAACAATAAATTCTAAAAATGTGTTACTCATTTATGTCTCATGTATATCTGTAATATGTCATTCAATTGAACCATATGTTAAGAATGCTATGTATAACATGATAAAATAGTTTCAATGACTATTCTACAAAATGATTAAAATATTTAGATAAATATTTAAATAATAAACTCAACCATAAACTCAGTCTTGTACTCTAACAATGTTTTTTCCAAACTCAAATTTAGTTAAATCTGTAAATGCTCTTTAAAATAAGTTTTAATGCATTCAAATTTAATTCAATGGTTGGTTTTGTCCATATCGAACATTTTTTTGGAGTGTATTCTAAAGTGTATTCTTTCAAAATAATCCTCATAAATGTAAGTAATTTTACAAGCACGGTTAGATTTTTCTGAAAAGCAATGCTATTTTTGGCGGAGTTTAATTCAATTAGTACAACTACATAAGCACATTAAACAAAGTGCACAAGATGTCATACTATAGGCAACATAAATTGACTTGCTTTGTGCATGGGTGCCATGTGGTTCCTAAACTGGGAACCTTCCTAATGATTCCGGATTATAATCCGGGTTTGTCTGGGATAATCTTGATAAATCCCTGCATGAAATCTTATTACAAGGTTGATGGGATTGAGGAATGGAGCGGGTCAACAGGACTGTATGTAATGTAAGCTGAGTAAACAAGGGTGGGATGAGCGGTTGTTGGATGAAGAGCTAGTTAATTACTGCCCATACGCTAAGACCACAAAGAAACGGGCATTCAAGGTGAAGACATTTACCAAGCAGAACATTAAATTAGTTAAATTTGGTACATGCAAACTCACCTGTGGATATGGAAAAGAGCCCAGAGCCAACTATAAATGAAAGAGCAGAGGGAAAGTTAAGCATAAAAATAAAACTTTCATACAGCTATTGTGTCTCAAAAATTGTTTAAATGACAAACAAAACTGCTAAACAAGAACATTAAAAATCAATTTCTTCAAAATAAGTTACTCGTCCAATAAATAAACTTGCATGATATATTTTTCCATCTGAAGACAGTTTTTTTTTTTTACTTTTCTTAAACAATTGTAAAGTGGGTTACACAAATTGACCAAAAATAATTATTTGGTATTAATATTAATATAATTAATGTTCAATTTCTTGCGTGGACTGACTGCTTTGCATCATAAGACCATGAGAAGCAAGGGATGTTAATTTTGTTTTGCCTGTAAATATTGTTATGCCTCTCAAACATTTTTTTTTTTTCAAATGTATTTAGGTAATAAGCAGGCCCAAAAAATGGAAATCCGGCCATTTATTCACCCTTTACTTGTTCAAAAGCTATTAAACACAAGATCCCAGAAACAATAGTTCTTCAAAATATCTTCATTTGTATTCAACAAAATAGTCTGTTCTCTGCAGTCCTTTAAAGTAATGTACTGTTTAAGATAAACAGGTCATCTTGCATGTACTTATTAGTTATCTTTTACTCCACTCAAAGTACTCATCAACATGGTTGTTTATTACATAAACAAAGAGTCTGAAAGGGCAAGGAGGAGAGGCTTGAGAAAGCAATTTTTAATGGTTCATTAAATGCTACATTGCAGTACTATTGCAACTTCATTAACTTCTGTAAAATGCCTTTGCCTTGTTGTGTGTATATAGCAATAATGTTTATAATAGGTTTTTTTCAGTACATGGTCAATATAAATGTAACATACAGTATGACCACGGTTACCACAATAATCTCACTCACACACACACACACACATACACACACATATATATAGTTGAATATTTACATTGTGTTTTCTTTATTTCCCAAATGATGTTTAACAGAGCAAGAAATTTTTCACAGTATGTCTGATAATATTTTTTCTTCTGGAGATAGTCTTATTTGTTTTATTTCAGCTAGAATAAAAGCAGTTTTACATTTTTTATGAACCATTTTAATTTAAAAATTATTTGCCCCTTTAAGTTATTTTTTTCAGACTGTCTACAGAACAAACCATTGTTATACAATAACTTGCCTAATTACCCTAACCTGCCTAGTTAACCTAATTAACCTAGTTAAGCCTTTAAATGTCACTTTAAGCTGTATAGAAGTGTCTTGAAAAATATCTAGTCAAATATTATGTACTGTCATCATGGCAAAGATAAAATAAATCAGTTATTAGAAATGAGTTATTAAAACTATTATGTTCAAAAATCTTTCTGTTATACAGAAATGGGGGAAAAAATAAATAGGGGGGCTAATAATTCAGAGGGGCTAATGATTCTGACCTCAAACGTACATATATGAATATATATATTTTTTATTATACTAGAAGTATATTTGTCTCTAGGGAGTATACATATTTTCAAAATGTGTGTTTAGACTATTTTGAGAGAAAAATATGCAACAATCAAGGTTGCATGATGCTTTTTAACACTTTTTTTTTTTTTTTACAAAGGTTTAATGAGTGGTTAAATTCCTAATCCTGTCTACATCCCAGAAGCACAGCAGGAGTATGCATTAATCTGTGAAGACTAGAGTACATGCTGGAATTACCAACAGATGCCAAAACAGCAGTAGAACCAAAAAGCAAAAAGTCAAACTTAACTATTTTTAACCTTTCCGTTAATTGCACTCCATTTACATTTACAAAATTAACCCAAATTAAACCACACTTCATTAGGTTATTAAACCCATCTCATTTCAGAAGGTAATTTCAGTTCATTAGTTCAAAAATCTGCCAACAGAACACATTGGTAACTCAACGCTTAAACATTCCAACAGCCGAGCCGAATCAATCCCGTCCCAATCCACATGGTAAGATCAATACTAAATCATAATCAGATCCATATACTGTTCATCAACTCATGATAATGTCAATCCATACGACCCTTGATATTTCCCTCCCTTAACATCTAACTGATACTATCTAACAGTATTGATAAACGCAATCAACGGACTGACTCGAGGGATACAATAACAATTCATCACGGCCAATGAGAAGCGCTGACAATTACAAAATGGGAATCAATAAAGCCAATGAGAACTACCAGCACGGCATTTTCAGGACACGAGTCCAACCACCATATTAAAATCTAATCCACTCATTCGTACAATTCATGCTGCTGGTTTCTGCTTAGAAAAACAAACATACAAAAAAACTACTCATACACCTATCTTTTGTTTTTCAGAAACACACACACAAACATACACCTCTAGAGTTGAGAACACAGCACTCTAATTACTGGACGTTCTGCTGGCTGAGTGATTGATAGCGTTTTGCCACACTGACTCCAAACCTTTCACTCTTACACACATGCACTTTCACACACACTTTTACCCTCAATAAAAACACACACAATACTTATTAGTTGCTATTTTTTACTTTATAGAACCATGCGCATACAATTTTCTATGCTTGAATGGGAATTGGAGAGTCCAGAAGGATAGCAGAGCAAAAGAGCTGTGTGTGTATGTGTGTGTGTGTAGCAGTCAGTGGGAGATCTCGAGTGTGATCCATGCATAGCTGTAGGCCAACATCTGTTTGGACAGGCTGCCTGCAGGGACTATCAACAGCACTCAACAGAAACACTAAGACACCAGTCCAGCCGAAACAACGAATGCTGGAATGCGTGTGTGTATGTGGGTATTTGTAAGGAATTATTATATGACTCTTTTACCTCCATGAAAGAGATCCCTACGCTCCACACGTCAGAGTGAATACCATACTGTTCCCCAGATATCCGCTCTGGCTATTGAAGCAGAGATGGATAAAGACAGATAAAGAATCATTATATATGGCATACAATGATGCTGTGGCACACATTCATTTCTTTTGTGCAGTGGTTGCTTTGAGATATTTAACAAGGACTGTTGTCTATATGTGTGTGTATGTGATCATCTAAAAGAATAAGATTTTTCTGTTAATCACAGTGAAAACTGAAAGCCTTTAAAACTAAACATGATATAAAAAAAAAAAAAGACCACCAGAGTAAGACGATGAAGCTTCTGAAAAGAAGCAATGTTACACAGGAATGAATGCTGCTTACCGCCATGTATGCGTTGGTTCCGACATATGTTTTTGCAATGGAATTTACCAACTGAAGAAGAAAGGAAGAGATAAATATACACACAAGGTTTCCGCTACATTCATTCTTCCATGGCGGGGCGCCACACCAAAATTCATCCCGCCGTGGCTACATTACAGCTTCTCATTCAAAACATTCAGTAGTTGTTAGGTTTTTTTAATAGTGGATTATAATTGCACCAAAACGTATTAAAAGGTACATGAATTATAACAGCGTGAACTTTTCTGTAATCGTAGTAGTGCTGTGTGTTATTTGTTTAACCCTTTATGGTGACATGCTGACTGACTGACTGACAGGTGCGTGATGCGTGAGGCCAGCAAACACGACGTAGCTTTAAGTTATGATGAACACAGTTTCCATAATTATACTTTATAGATAAAGGTCTATGGCTCTGCATACAATGACTTTATCTTGCTGGAGTTTATAGCTGTTTCACTTTACTTCGGGACGCATTAATGCCGCTCTGGTCAATTGGAGACATTCATAAATACTCCTAGCCAATCTGATAAATGTTGGAGACATTCTTTTTACATAAACACACTAAATCGCAATTCAGCAGTGTTTATTTGAGGGTGTGCAAAAAAGTTGTGCACGAACAGAAGAAATCAGTGTGCAAGCAAAGAGATTTGCATGCTAATGTTACATAAACGCAACCTTGATTTGTAATACTGCGCTCACATTTGTTACGCCACACAAATAACGCCATAGGTAGTTGGTAGATTTGTTTAAAATAAAAAATTACATGTTTCATTGAGATGGATTATTGGTGATTGTATGGGTGTGATAATTGTATGGGTAATGGCCAGATTGGGTAGCTACCTGTATACATGAACAAAGAAATATTAAGACCTGTTCTAAAAAGATTTAATACCTACAACAGAACATTTCAGTATATTTAAGACTTTTTAAGGCCTAACATTTAGCTTTTGAGATTTAAGACTTTTTAAGACCCTGCGGAAACCCTAACAACCTTAAAAACAAATCCAAAACAACATTTTTGTTGTACAGCTAACAAAAACATAGAAAAGTTGCTGCATCAAGTCCTCTGGCGTAAGCAACACAGTTATTATCTCTGTTAAAAGTCCAAATGTGACAGCAGGTGACCGGAGCTCTCTGCCACAAGCTAAAGGACACAGTAAGATGAACCAATTGAAATCTTCTGCTGCAAAAAGACTGTGTTATTGTGCAGTGTTATTGAAATGCCAGCCTGGTTTAATTTTAGTCTGTACCCTCACAAGGGAGAGACAGTGAGATCCAAGCACAATGGCGTATGTCAGCAATGACAGGAAAAACATAATGAGAGCGCTCCCCGGCGGCCTGACGTGCGTCTGTGTGCGTAAGTGAATAACTGAGACATAGGTTTACTATACAGTGTCATGGTCTGGATGGGCACAGAGGAGAACGTACACTTGCACCTCATCCAGGGGTCAGCTTCAATTCGAATCTCTTCAGGGAACAGGAGTATGAATATTAATTAAAAGTGCGCCGTTTGGAGTGATTGGTCCCCATTGTTGGACTCCTGAGTGCATTAGAGATGCTGACTTTCTCAGTCTGAGCCATTGTCTCCATGCACACGCAGGAGCACGCCGTCACTCACATGCACTGAATATCTGCTCAATGTGGTAATTAGAAAGAGCTGGAAGTAAGAGGAGAGGAGCAATCTTGAGGCTATCTGGGGGTTAGGGAGCAAAGGCAAGGGGAATCCCTGGAGGAAAGTGACGGAGGAGAGAATGGGGACATGGAGGCTGATGGGACAATAGATGTTCTGATCTGACTGCAATCACAACATACAAAGAGACTCTTGTGTGAATATACACACACAAATATGCATACAAATAATCACTTGATTGGAGTTTAAAAAAACATACCTGTGTGCTGACTCCAAAGTCACACAGTTTGACTTGACCTCGTGTGTTGACCAGCATGTTGGACGGTTTGACGTCTGCACAGAGAAACAATGCATTTACATAGATTCGGCAAATTATATTGTTTGTCATCTTTTGATAACAATGAGCTATATGCACGGCTAGTATTTTTCAGCCACCGATAACCTCTGGTGAACGGTTATTGTGACTTTTTTTTAATTTATAAGGTTCCGTTTACATCATCGATGTTGTAATGCAACAAAATTTAACCAGTTAAATAGACTTAATAATTTATGTGGATGTTCAAACATAAAATGAGTTGAAAACTCGTTTAAACAAGCACTGTCAGGATCAGCAGGAAAGCGCAGAAACTCCACTGAAAATGTGGTAACATAAATTTCTATTTTTAAAGACATGATGCAGAACAATGTAATTTAATGCAATGCTTCTTTTCCAGCCTGAGACCCACTTTATATCACATCTCAATTAGACAGTGAAGAACATGGATTATTAAAGAAGCCAGATCCTAAATATGGTGATTTTGTAATTGGATGACAAAAGGTCACTGGAAGCTCTAGATCTAGCTTACTGAAATGAAAAGTCCTTGTACATTTACCCCATAATTTTTATTAAACCATTAGAATTACCATATTTTAACCGTAACCCACAGAAGATAAAAACAGTAGTTTTTAATAATAAAAACAACAACATGGAAATAAAACGCCATCAGCCTTTAAATATTTGTTTTCATAGGATTGTGTTTTTACATTCGATTAACAAAAAAGCAATAGTGTCAGCTGCAGCTGATTGACTTTATAGCTACACATTAAACACTCTTACACCTTTATAGCAATCAAATACATTAAAAATGAATACAGGCCACAACTGAACATTGCAGATGATGTCTGAGAGGAGGTCTTCAAAATTAAACCAATAATAGACTTATGCTGAAAACATTGAGTCCACCAGTCTCTTTAGCTGAGGTTAATATTAAATTAAACAAATTATTAAATGACGCTATAAATGATATGGTTGTTAGACTGTTGCACTTTGTGTTGTCAATATGCTTATGTGTACAGGGCATCTGGAAAGTATTCATAGCGCTTCACTTTTTCCACATTTTTTTATGTTACAGCCTTATTCCAAAATGGATTAAAATAATTTATTTCCTCAAAATTCTACACACAATAGCCCATGATGACAATGTGAAAAAAAGAGTTTTTGAAATTTTTGCAAATTTATAAAAAAATATAATTAAATTAAAAATAAATCACATGAACATAAGTATTCACAGCCTTTGCTCAATACTTTGTTGAGAGCATATATTTTGTTGAATTTGTTACAGCCTCAAGTCTTTTTGAATATGTTGCCTCAAGTTTGGCACACCTTTCTTTGAAAATGTTTGCCCATTCCATTTTGCAGTACCTTTCATGCTCAATCAGGTTGGATAGGAAGCGATGGTGTACAACCATTTTCAGATCTCTACAGAGATGTTCAATAGGATTTAGATCTGGGCTCTGGCTGGGCCACTCAAGGACATTTACCGAGTTGTTGTGAAGCCTCTCCATGGATAGTTTGGCGGTGTGCTTTGGGTCATTGTCCTGCTGGAAGATGAACTGTCGCCCCAGTCTGAGATCAAGAGCACTCTGAAGCAGGTTTTCATTCAGGATGTCTCTGTACATTGCTGCATTCATCTTTCCCTCTATCCTGACTAGTCTTCCAGTTCCTGCTGCTGAAAAACATTTCCGCAGCATGATGCTGCCATCACCATGCTTCACAGGGATGGTATTAGCCTGGTGATGAGCGGTGCCTGGTTTTCTCTAAACACCTGGCATTCACTCCATCAGACCAGAGAATTTTGTTTCTTATGGTCTGAGAGTCCTTCAGATGCCTTTTGGCAAATTCCAGGCAGGCTGCTATGTGCCCTTTACTAAGGAGTGGCTTTCGTCTGGTCACTCTACCATACAGGCCTGACTAATAGATTGCTGCACAGATGGTTGTCCTTCTGTAAGGTTCTCCTCTCTCCACAGAAGAACGCTGGAGCTCAGACAGAGTGACCATCAGGTTATTGATCATCTCCCCCGATCACTCAGCTTAGATGGCCGGCCAGCAACAGAAAGAGTCCTGGTGGTTCCAAACATCTTCCACTTATGGATGATAGAGGCCACTGTGATTATTGGAACTTTCAGAGCAGCAGAATTTTTTTTGTAACCTGTCAATCAACAATCCTGTCTCGGACATCTACAGACAATTTCTCTGTCTTCATGCTTGGTTTGTGCTTTGACATGCACTGTCAACCCTGGGACCTGATATAGACAGGTGTATGCCTTTTCAAATCATGTCCAATCAACTGAATTTACCACAGGTGAACTCCAATTAAGCTGCTGAAACATCTCAAGAATGATCAGTGAAAACAGAATGTACCTGAGCTCAATTTAGAGCTTTACGGCTTTAATAAATTTGCAACAATTTAAAAACATATTTTTTAACATTGTCATTATGAGGTATTGTGTGTAGAAGGCTGTAACATAAAAATATGTGGAAAAAGTGAAGCGCTATGAATACTTTCCGGATGCACTATATATAGGCCTATGGTTGTGTGGTAATGTTTGTATATTTATAACTACCTCAGAGAAATTTTGAGGCTCGCGAGTCACTGGCATTGTTATTTTAAGAGTTGCGGGCTGAAAAGTTTGGGAAGCCCTGGATTAGGGGCACAATTGGTAAATTATATATTAATAAATGTCAAGTTTACAAGACATTACTAGATTACGCAACAACAACAACAATTAAAGTGATTAATAATTTGACTGTGCATATAAAATGTAATGTACAATCTAATTAGAAACATTTTTTATGTAATACATAATATTTAACAAATAGCTCCTTACTACCAGACATGTCAAAATGTTCTCACATACCACTGTTCAAAGATTTGGGTCCTGTTTGATTTTTAAAAGTTGCAGTACTTTGAGATTATTGCCATTTCTATTTGAGTCAGAGATGTATGAAATCTAGATGCAAGTCACTAGAGAGTACAGCCTACTATGCATATGCATGAAAAAGGATTTTAAATAATGATAAAACACAAAATTATTGTGATATTATTATCTTGAATATTACTGTGAAACATATTGGAAAAATTTGACATTGCAATATTTTTTTTCTCTGCGATACATATTGCGATATATATATATATATATTTCACCAGATGACTTAAATATTTTTTTTGTTTAAAAGACTTTAAATTGATTGGGACGATTGTATTTGGGAGTGAAATATAAATATATATATATATTTTTATGTAATTTATTTTATTCATATAATAAACAAAACACAGTCTTAATTGAACACAATGGAGCAAATATTAAAGTGAAATAAACAGTGATTTACAGTTGTCTACGGAGGGTCTAACAGTATTCAGTTACAGAAATTAAATAATTAAATGTAAATTACTGTAACAATTCAGTCTACTTCATATAAATTGTTCAATAAAATGAATCTTTATTAAACTACTTTATGCTCTATTAAAATGCTTTGAACTTTCTTAAAATGCTTACATAGTCACAGACCTTAAAACACATGTAGAAACTTTCACTATATTATGCTTAAATTCTGCAGAGACTCCACAAAAATAATGTCTTTTGAGCAGTTGTTCTTGGACATCTATAATTCGAACTCAACATTGCATATCTTGCGATGTGACTATTGCGGACACACATTGCGATATCAATGCTCAAACAACATATTGTGCAGCCCTCTACTTTAGAACATCTATAAATGTATTCCTGTTATGCCAAAACCATTAAATCAAAATCCTTGATGAATAGAGTTCAAAAGAACAGCATTTTTTTTTACAAATGATACATTTTGTATCATAACAAATGTCTTTGCTGTCATTGAACTCTTGTTGAATGAAACTATTCATTTCTTTAAAAAATCCTACTGACACCAGCATTTTAAACGTCAGTGTGCTTAATCTACTTCTAAAGACCTCCAAGACAAGTTCTTGCACTGATATCCAACATTTGGATATTTTAAATTTACAAGTTGCATAAAAAGTGGCTTTCTCACCTCTGTGTAAAATCTTCAGGCTCCAGAGGTACGTTAATCCTTTTACCACCTACAGAGAGCAAACATCTTTATTTATTGAAAACAAACTCAAAAGAGGCTCAAAGGCTACGAGTGTGTCTATGTCTGCTGTCTGTAGAGGATAGAGCTGTAAATTATCTAAACAGTGGCGTATCTTTGATTATTGTCAGAAAGTGTGAGAGAGAGGGTAATGAGGGTCAGCACTGGGAGCAATGACAATTCAGCACTAATAAAGTGTTACACACGCACAGGCTTGCTTTACTATCGTAGTGAGGACATTACAGAGACTACATGAAAAAAATAGATATATCATCTATTTTCATATCAGGTTAATGATACTGTCTATTACCTACTTCTACCTATTCCAAACCCTTTACAGAAACATGTGTCAATCATTAGATGATAATAAAAACATGTTCTGGCTAATTTCTAAGCATTTTTAATTAGCGACCAGTAAATTGTCCTCACTAGTGGGTGATTTTGATATCACTATACTATCTCACTATAGAAGTGAGGACAATTGAGCCATCACAAGCAAAGCTAAACCTGAACACACACACAAAAAATAGGGATGCAACGATTAACCAATTTTACTATTAACTGTGCTTTAATTTGTCATGGTAAATTAATAGTAAAGGCTTCTCAACACCGTGTTTCTGCCTGAACAAAACAAGCAAAAGTTACACCAACTGTGCGCTAGTTTAACGTTCCGAGCTTGTACACTGAGGTTAATACCCACGCATACTGAATTCACTATGGCTGAGGCCATTAACTAAGGGCCGTTCACATATTGCGTCTTTTGCGTGCGCAAGTTCATTATTTCCAATAGAGCCCTGCGGCTTGCGCGCACATTTTGTGAGAGACAAACACTCTGCATATTGTGAGAGACGTAAAGGCTCAAGCTTGCCAGGTGCTCCTAATTGAACGAATGCTGCAAGCGAGCTGCAAGTCACATGATAAGAACTGGCTCGATTAGTTTCATACATTGTATGGAATATGTACATTTCTACTCTAAAGAAAAAAAATACAAATCGAAAATACTAAACAATTTTGTAATATGGTTGATCAAAAGTGCCTTTCAGAAAGAGCTTCAGCAGCCTTTGTTTGTTCTCTTTTAAAGAAAAATACTTAGCTGTATTATGTAGCTTATATTTACATTAGATATATACAATGTTTTTGATTTATTCTTATTTTTAGTTATTTATTCATTCATTTATGTTCAGTGTAAAATTATTACTTATGTTTAAATGCCAAAAACCTTTTTTCACTTATTCCCAAAGAGAAATGGACTATTGTTTTTTTATTAATATTTTGCGTTGTATTATTTAGTTACTGAGCAGCAACAAATAACACTTTAAACATAAGGAGTTTTGTGATTTTCTAAACTAGTAGTGTTTTGAAATTAATAAATGGATAATAATCGTAATAACCGCGAAACTGTGATTATTCCTCAGACTATAATTGTACAACCAAAATTCATAATCGTTGCATCCCTGCACACAAACTCACCTAAACTCATCGATATATATATATTGTATATATAATACAATCTTTCAAAATACCCTGATATGCTTATTCAACAACTGCTTTATGGCTTGAAAGGACTTACAGCAACAGCAATCCTGCCCAAAACATGCTCTGGGATTCTCCAATACACATCTAGAGAGCCACCTACATCAAAATCAAATAACTGTATTCAATTTGTGTATATGCTGATTGATGTTTTCCTGAAAATGTTGAATCCCAGATGCCCGACAATATCTAAGCAGAAGCAACTTACCATCCATGAACTCAGTGCATATCGATATTCTGTTCTCCACAAAGAAAGCACTGTAGAACTTTATGATGTATGGAGAATCACACTGTAAAAACAATCACAATTTTTTTTTTTTGAATGCTTGGGACTGGTAAGACTCCTTACAATGCAAGACTCCATTTATTTGTGCTACTGTTAGAACAGAGCTGTCAAAGTCAGTTCCTGGAGGGCCGCAGCACAGCCCAGTTTAGATTCAACCCTGTTTCAACACACTTACAGTAACTCTAGGTTTCAAACAAGCCTAAAGGACTCGATTCGTTTGATCAGGTGTGTTTAATTAGGGTTGGAACTAAACTGTGCAGAGCTGCGGAACTCCAGGAACTGAGTTTGACACGTGTGTTAAATTATACAGTATGCTATTTATTGGAACTGCAGTGAGATCATTTTTGTATGATTCAACTGATGGTTTTAATACTTCACTAATAGAAAATGTATATTATTTTGAAATGACATTGAAAATAATTTAAAAAATTTGAACGGTGGTCATTTATAGTGCATCCCTATAATTTCTGCAATGCAGGACTGCACACTTCTTTATAAAATGAGTTATGGACTCGTGTCTAAATATTAAACTGCTAAATCCTATTTAAATATAAAGTCTACATATTCAGCGTTTCTCTATGTATTATTGGGGTGGTTTCATTTACTAATACACACATACTCAAGGAGGTGTGATGCTCATGTTTTTTTTTTGGTTTTTTTTTTTACAGTAACCTCCAGCGATCCTCAGGATTTACTTAACAAAAATTTTACAATTTTATGTGAGAAAAATTACCTTCACATCACATACAGACAGAAACACAAGTGTATTTATGACAACCCATCAAAATAGTAGTATTATTTAATGAAGCAATTGCCACAGAATAATAGATATATTAATACAATATAATTTACTTGGTAAATAATATTGAATACGGAAAAAATATCTAAAAAAAAAAACAGATTCCATACAGACTTGACATAGAATAAAATGTGAAGCTAATTCATTCAGAATGTGAAACTGGATTATTCAATGTGATTGGCTCGTCGTTGCAAAGGGTGATTGGTAATAAATTAAAGTCTATCTGGCAGCTGTTGTCAGAGCAGGTTACTGGAGCAGATGGACTGAACTGCATAGGCATTGATCCCTGAATAATTCATGGCACTTCTTTCATACTTATCACAGTCACCTCACATACGCCTAATCTGAAAACTGAAACCGCACACACCACTCTAAACATACTTGGTTTTCACCTGGAACAGGGCTCCAAACTACATCAACAGCTAAACAAGTTGTTCAGTGCAAAATATTGATAGTATTCAAGGTGTTACTTTTCACGGATACTCTCAAAGTGAACAAAGTGACACTTGAGTGCCTAAGAGACGGCAAAACGCTCTAACTTCATATAGAAAGGAAGTTGAGAAACTGATATGACTATAGCACTGAAAGCTGCGGGTCAAACTGGGTGTGCACGGTTACTAAATTAGGTTGCTGTTCCTCTCGGTTAGAAAGAGGTGCATCAATAATAATCTTTATACAAATACAGATGAAGTAATCAAACAAGTAGAAGAAAGGTTCAAACCTTATAAAGTATCTCAAGCTCTGACATGATCTGCTTCTGCAGCTCCACTGTGATGTCAAGAGGAATAACCTGCAATACAAACACACTTTGATCATTTTCATAAACATTTGCTTCAAATTATACCTATTTACAACCAAACAAGGCACTGTGTGAAAAAAGTCTGTGTGAAAACTAGATTAACAATGTTTATTTTGACAGCGCACATTGTTATTATTTAGGTGAACAATAAATCTGTGCAAGTTAATCCACTGAAAAAAATTTTTTGCTTTGGTAACCTTTAATCAAAGTCTGACAATTTGCTTCCGTGTCTGGAGTGGAAGTTCTTTTGTTGACATCAGTTTAACATCTTCGGCCACAATGTTCTTAACCAGCCCTTGCTAGCCATTAGTTTGTCACAAGACAAAGATGCACAAAAAGAAAGCTTCACCCTCTACTCAATATTCTGTTTCAGTCTGAAGTACATCAACATAGTGAAGTCTCAAATGTCTTAGCAACTTCTGACCCAAGTAAGGGTATTTTCACATTTCTTGTTTGGAGCATTGGTTACATTTTCAATTTGCATGTTCTCTATTCATTTAGAAACACACAACTTTGTATCCACATTGAATTATCACATGATGAATTAGATCATTTTAATTTCATTAAATTTTTTAAGATGTGTGGCATTTTTGCTTTTACTGACACAACAGTAGTTTGAAATGAATCGAAATTGGAGAAATACAGGGTATTTGGCATCTGGAAAGGTCCACGATCCAGGATTTGAACTCGGGACAGCTGAAGCAAATTGCCACTATATGTCAGTGGACCACCCACTAGGCTATCCTGTCTCCTGTTTATACAGGTTTCAAGTCAAATTTAAGACTTTTTAAGACTGTTGTGAATGAAATTTCAGAATTGTACAAGGCTAAACGCTAAGGATTCTTTCTAATGGCCCAGTTAAAACATAAAAAAAATTAAAACAAATGTTATTGAATATTTATAGTTTATTTTTATAAATAAACTATAAAGAGTTAATAAATAAACTTTTGTTAAAATTTTTATTGAGATGGAATGGTATTGATTGAATGGGTGTTGGCCCGATTGGTTAGCTTTACATAGACATACAGTAGAATAATTAAGACCTGTTTAACATGATTTAAGACCTACAACACAATATTTCAGAGAATTTAAGACATTTTAAGGCCTATAAATTTGATTTTCGAAATTTAAGACACTTTACGACTTTTAAAGACCCAGTGGATACCCTGCTATTTGCACAGACAAATTGTTCTAAGATTAGTTGAACGAGGAAATCTCTATGGAATATTCAATTCGAATTCATTTTGAACTCTGGCGCTGTTTGGTTAAGAAAACAATCTGACTCAACAAACAAACAAACAAACAAAAGTATTTTAGAAAAATTTAGAACGTCTGGGAACGAGTATGTTAGTTATGATGTCTTTAAGCAGATCTCAAACAGTGGTATCAGGTTAATCAGTCTATTGTTAACTGATTGCTATGGCTGTATGAAGCCTGATCCTTTATTTTACGTCAGCCATCACGCAAGTGTCGAAAGCAAATCGTGCAACTTCTGACAGTAACGCACAGCTAAACAGTTTGCTGTGTGGAAATGCGAAAGCAGTACAATACAAGAATATTTATGAATGGGATCAACAGAGCTTTGTTCATTTTACTAATATGATACAGCGCATCAAAATGGTGTTGTAACTGCCTCTGAAAGAATACCAGAATTATTAGCCCCCCTGAATTATTAGCCCCAAACACCCCTTTTTTGACGCGTTCTTGATGTTTTCTCTAACTGTGTTTTAACTGTAAACTAAAAGGGAAAAGCAACTATGCAAAAAATAAAGTCAAAGTTCCAGAACAAAGAAATCTATTTACATATCGTCAAAGTTTTCCAAGTTTACATTTCAGTTACTGAAGAAATTACTTTTGTGATTCTATATGAACTTCATCAATAGTTCTGTTTCAGCTCGCTTTGAGGGTTGAGAGAATGCTTGCAAAACAAACTCAAGGATTTTCTCTCCAACCAGCATTGACAGAAAATTAAATAGCAACACATAAAAAAATTATAAAATAGATAAATCAGGCATTTTAACTCTGAAAAAGACATCTCAAGGCCTTAATTTTATCTAATATTGTAAAGTTTAAGACTTTTGTTGAAACCGAGGCTCTTGCTCTCTCTCTTCCCCACTTTTGTAATGAAGGAGCGACTAGCTAAAATGTTTCTTTAGTTAAGGCTAGATTATCAGCCTCCCACTGAAATAATTGATTACAGGTAAGGCAGTAAGGCAAGGCCACGCAGTTAAAGCTCAGCGGAGATCACTTACAGCCTTAGCCAAATAGATAACCCTGCTCGAGCAGACCTGGGCCGAGCGCAGACGGAAAGATGAGCAGACAAAGCTGAAGAAACGAGAGGAGAGGAGGACAGATAGGAGATAAGACAGAATAGAAGAGGATAAGAGTCAACTAAACAGATGTAAATGAGGACGGTGAGAGAGGGGCAGGGAGAGGAATCAAATCTGAGAAAAGAACGGAAGAAAAGACACAGAACAGCCGAGATGGAAAAAGGAAGAGCTGCTCGGGTGCTTGAGGTCCACAGGGTCTCAGAGATGTTTAACAGTGGCAGAAGACGCAGGGTTTCTTCTTTTGTGTGCTTCAATTAGCAGAGCACTATTACCATCTCCAGCAGTTATTCATCGCAGTAAGGTCCACCTGTAACAGAGCTCTCAGAGTTCACCTCTTCTGCTCGCCAGGTTTTTTATCTATTTAAGGAGCAAACTAGCTCTATGATTTTCGAACCCATTAGCTGAATGCGAGTTGTAACATCAGATGTTGGGTCTTTGACATGTTTTCATGTTTTCAAATGTAAGCCAAGTGATTATTTTATTATTAATCAAGAGTACTTGAGAGCATCAGTGAATTTCTTGCATGTGATGTAGTGTTTGAGTGGGTCACTTTCAGCTCCAGAGACTGAGGTTCTACAACATACAGACATACTGTATGCATTGTGTTGTTCTTACCTTTACTGCCACTATTCTTTTCCCAAGTAGGTGGTACGCTCTGTTAAGAGGAAAAGAGTGACAATTAAATGGCAATT
>CAIGQZ010001108.1:18891613-18919008 GCA_903798205.1 Danio tinwini
TAATAATAATAATAATAATAATAATAATAATAATAATAATAATAATACACAGTCTCATAGTCTTACAGTATATAAGAATTTGGTCAAAAAGTGTTGTAGGTTTTAACATGATTGTGCTGTATGGACTATTGCCAGTTAAAGAAAAGCAAAAACTGTGGAGTAGTAAAAATTGCCAGTGTAATTGTAGGTAAACCACAAAGACATCTACATGAAACTCATCTAATGAGAATTAAACAAAAAGCACATGTCATTATTGAAGATTTTTCCCCATGCATTAAATCTAAAATTTGTGCCAACTGCTATTAGAATTTTAAATACTGAGTTTTACGTATGAATTGGGTTAATTGTGTTTTTTAATTTGATCTATGTGATGACATTGAATGTATTTTTTTACTTGTTTTTGTGTGATATTATATATGTAATGTGAATGTTGATGTAATTATGCGGTGAAGCCAAAGATAAATTTCCACTTGAGGACCATAAGGAAAGTTAGTCAAGTAAGTGAAAATAATTACGAACCAACAACAAAAGCTTAAATTAAGTCAGCAAACCAAAAAAACAACAACAATCTTATAACCGTAAGCAAATAAATTTCTATAATGCATGCTGGGAACTGTCAAACTCTTGACATTTAAGCAACAAAGATTATTTTCTCAGAAAAACCAACAACTGTGGGAATTCCGTTGGTCTGATTTTTATTTTCTCTCTCAAGAAAACTGCATTTATATTGTTTGAGACTGCAAAATCTGAATTGCATTTTTTATTGTGAATATTTGTATTTTAACAAAACAATTTTTTTTCTATAACTTCAATATAAAAGCTTCCCATCAAATCAAAAGGAAAATATATTTGAGCAGATAAAAAATACAACAAAGAGCGATGGGAGTAGAAAATGAGGGACAGACAGAAAAAGAGACAGTCTTGACTTCAATTGACATTTCAATAAGTGGTACACAGCATAACCGATCCATACCAAACTCTGCTGAAACAATCATTGAGACACATACCTTCAGGCCGTGAATGTTGCGGATCCCTGGGGTCTTACCGGCTGAAAAGAAAATTGACTAGATTGTAGATCACATGAGGCCAGAGAAAAAGAACACGAGCAGAATATTTTAAACGTTTAAAATGATTGCTCGTATCTACCTGCAACACAAGACAGACATATTGAGATGTAAAAAACATAAATATGTCTATGTATTCAGGAGACATTGACATTACCAAACTAAAATGTATCGCTCTCACAGAAGCCACTCAGCATGAAGTAAAGTGGGATTTGCTCACACACACAAACACATGTGAGTGGGGCATTGCTGAGTATGAGGTATTAAACGGAGTTTTAAACTGTAATCTAGGCTTTAGGTGGGCCTGTGGCACATTTACTGTTGCAGTGTTAAACTGTAATTTGGACAAACATACCAACACACACTATACACACCTCGTGGAAATATCTGTAAAGGTTCAGGTAACAGTCCATTGAAGCGTTGCTCCATCACTGTATTGCAGTACTGCAGAGAATAAGGAGGAACAAAACTCTTAAAAACAGCCCTGTTCTCTTTTTTTCAGAATATTGCACAGAGAATCAATATTACACTCTGTGAAAGTCTTTGAGAAAAAGTCCCATGGAGTACATAAAAGCAATCTTATGTCAAAAAAAACACTACATCTGCTTTCTTTCTGAGCCACTTGCAGTGTTGGGAAGGGAAGAAAAGAAAAGATGTTAAATGAATCAGGCACCCTGCTCAGGTAATCTTTCTGAAACACCAGTCACCCTCTGTATCAATTCATCCGTTGTAATGGCTGCCAAGCGCAGTCCAATCACTGAGCTTTCTCATTTCAGCCTGACGTAAAAGCAATCTGCCAGTAACGGCTGCCTATTAATTAATTACACCGCATAACAGGCTAAAATGGAGTCTGACATTTATAAAGCTCTTATTATATTATTAACACCATTATTAACGTCAAGGCAAGCTTTTGACTTTAATAATCATAATTTTTCTTTAATTATTCTGTGCCAGAAATAAAGGAGTTGAAATTCACACAACAAGGCTAAATTATATATTTCACAGAAATTTAAACAGGTATTTGTGTAATTATCAGTATTTATTCTTTATTAAATCGTTGGCATTAATATAGAAACTGGATTTTAGATTTCAGCAAACTAGACTGAAGAGTAAACACAAATATACATTATTTAGTTTTCACAGAAATGTTTGTAAAATTTCTTTATTACAAGATAATATGTTTACTTGTTGACTTGAATATGATTTTATCTGATTCATCTGTTATATGTGACGTTTATATATTTATATTAATATACATGTAAATAATGTTAAATTACATTAATTACTTTAGCATGTCACTGTGGCGCAGTGGGTAGCACGATCGCCTCACAGCAAAAGGGTCGCTGGTTCGAGCCCCGGCTGGGTCAGTTGGCATTTCTGTGTGGAGTTTGCATGTTCTCCCCGTGTTCATGTGGCTTTTCTCCTGGTGTTCCAGTTTACCCCATGAGTCCAAATACATGTGCTATAGTATAGGTGTATTGAATAAGCTAAATTGGCCATAGTGTATGTGTGTGAATGAGTGTGTATGAGTGTTTCTCAATGTTGGGTTGCGGCAAGAAGGGCATCCGCTTCGTAAAACATATGCCGAATAAGTTGACAGTTCATTCCGCTGTGGCAACCCCTGATGAATAAAGGGACTAAGCCACAAAGAAAATGAATAAATGAACTTTAGCATTTTTTACTGACACACACACACACACACACACACACACACACACACACACACACACAAGACAGTCTTTCAATATTTTAATATATAGTTCAATATTTTGCAGTTTATGAAGTGTAGCACTTTCACTAATTCTTTTTTTAAAACTACAAAAACTAACAAAGTACAATGACTTACATAAATGCTGTGAAATATTTTGCATATACACTGAAAAAAATGAATCAAAGATGATTCCTTGGATTTACTAAACTTTTTTTTAGTTAAGTGGTTGTAAACAATTTATTTGGGCTGAATTTAAACAAACAAATTAACATTACTAAATTCAATTTGTTTAAATTCAACCCAAATAAATTGTTGGCAACAATTTGCAGAAATATTTTTTTTCAGTGTAGACTGATATGGAATGAAAATTATGCATACACTATCGGTCAAAAGTTTGGGGTCAGTAGGATTTTTAAATGTTTTAAAATAAGCTTCTCCTGCTCATCAAGTCTGCATTTATTTAATCAAAAATACAGAGCAAATTGTAAAATTGTGAAATGTTATTGCACTATAAAATAACCGTTCAAAAGTAGTTAATCATTTACTTTAATCTTGTATTCCAGTGATTTTAAAGATGAATTTTCAGCTTCATTACTCCAGTTTTCAGAGTCACGTGATTCTTTAGAAATCACTCTAATATTAATTATTATTATTAATGGTAATAGTAATAAAAGCAATAATGACTGGAGTAATAATTTCATTTGAAACTACATACAATAAGAAAGCAGTTATTTAATAATTTAGTTATTTAATATTATTTGTATTTTTGTATTTATATTATATGTTAGGCACCTAGGGTCTGAGAGTAACGGAATTTTGATTTTCTGTATGTCCTGTACATGTGGTTGAATTAACAATAAAGCTGACTTTGACTTTGACTTAAATTTTAACAAATATTTAACAATATAACATTTAGGTTTTACATTTAATAAATCCCGTCTTGATGGAAAAAAAGAATTTTCTTTAAAAAACAAAAACATGAAAAAAAAACTGACCACAAACTTTTGACCGGCAGTGTATATTTGATTCACTTCTAAATATTCAATGTTTGCTTAAGTTAAAAACGTCACCTAGCACTTCCGATTCTACTTCAAAAGAACCCTTCTCTTTCAACCACAGATTTGTGTCTGCTGCCAAAAGCACATTCAATTGATGTTTCGTTTAACAGAACCATCTGGTCACTTGTCCTTTCCTCTCAGTCCAGCACGAGACCTTTGTGCCCAAACACAGAGCCCCCATCACACACAATACAGCCATTAAAAACCACAGATCCAGATGGACAAGAGAGAAGGGGAGAGTGTCAGTGTCTGAAAGAAGCACATAGTCAGGAGAAAGAGAGACAAAGGTAGAACAAGACAAAGGTCAAAAGCAAAGCCTAAGCGAGAGGCCGGCAGTACAGTGGCGTCCCTCTGCTGCGTGCGAATGCGTGATGAATACGAGGACATGCAGAGGAAGCAGTGTTAGAGCAGCTGTTATTAAATACCCTATTTATCACTGTCACCTCTCTGCACTGCCTGCAGGCGCTGAAACCATGTAGCTCCACCAAAACACACACCTTTAATTTTCCACTCGGCTGCTTTATCGATTAGGGCTGCAATTACCTAACTAATCTGTAACGGTGTATTAAAAGAAACCTCCCTTTGTTGGACAATAACTAAAGGCAGTTTGATCACAGGAAGGCAGCTTGAGCGCTGGAGGGAACAGAGGAGTCGGACCTCCGCTCTGTTGGACCCCGATCATTAACACACCCTGAGTAAAGCGCTCCGTAATTAGCCGGCCCAGCCTGGGAGATCAGTGTGTGTGTGTGTGTGTGTGTGTGTGAGAGAGAGAAAGAGAGAGAGAAAGAGCAAGGCTATGGGTCAGTCTTTAACTTTGAACTAACATCCTGTAAAGGCTGATGCTAAGAAGAGGTTCACCAGGGACCCAAAACATCTTAGAGACCTCAAACTGCTGGAGTAAAAAAAAAACATGCTGTCAAGACAGTTTGAAGGTCGGATTCCACCAGAGAGCCTGGTGAATTAGCTTACGCACCTGTAAAGCAAGAAATCATCTTTTAATTCCTATTAAGTCTACATAACAGCAGATCCCTTCAAATGGAATTAATTGAAGCAAATTTATAAAGGCCCCCGCAGAGACCCCAAGAGCCACCGAGGCAAAGGGCACACGCTTGAAATATGACCACAATGATTGGTTAAATGTAGGCATGAGCCACCGAACATGTTACATGCATATTAAATTCCACCCTTCTCAGCAGCTTGTGCTCTCCCTAGAGGAGCAAACGGCATCATGGGAGGAAAAACTCATTTTCAGAAAAAGTGGACTCAGTTGTGCTGTTAACCAAAATGCGACGGGGAGGCAATCTGCAACGCACGGTAATATTCACTGTCAGAGTAATATGGCCTCAAAGAATTCTTTATGATGTGCATGAAGAAAATCTCTCAGTGTACGAACATTAATGCAAATTGTTGCGATAACAAATGAAAATATTTGCAGATATCGCCAATGTCTGAATGCGCGTTTCAGAACGAACTAGTCGGTGACCGCAGAATTAATCAAGACAAGAAGAAAAAACTACGCTCAGGCAGTGCGGGACACCCGCGAGACATCATTGTCAGTGTGTCACCTTCTGGCCTAATCTGGCTAATGACTGCAATGGCCTTGAGAGGTGCAGCATTGATAAAGCATCTAAAAATAAATAAATATCAAATATAAGTGATTTCCCTTCCTGCAGAAGCCGTGCTTTTGAAGCCCATGGCTACTCCAGAGTCATTGAGAGCTGATGGGGGGTAAAAGACAACACCAGCTGAAAGTGGATTTTGAAAAATTCCTCTACCCAGGAGGCCTGTGCTTCTAATGAGGCGAAACTTTAAGTATTGAATAATAAATAATAAAAGTTGATAGTTCATTTAACTTCCACTGTACTTCACAGGGGGAAAAACTATTACGAGTCATTACATTTGGTGTCCACGATGTGAGCAGTAAGTATTGAAAGCACTTTTATGGCAATGTTAAAAACAACAACCAAAAAGCTAGAAGAGTAAGATGAACAAGATATAAAATAAGAGCAGACAACAACACTCCTTCCCTGACTGAAAAAAAACGAAGACTGTTTCAAGTAGATAAAAGTTTATGATTAGCTTTTCACAAAACACATCAGACACAATTACTTTTAATGTTTTTAATTTGTGCCTGGTCACATGGGGAGGCCACTGTCTGAGTCGAAACAAAAAATAATGAATATTGAAAGAAATAAACAGGCATTTAATATTGGAGTTTTTCCTTTGCTAATCTTGCTTGGTTAACACCTGTATAATTTAAAACAGGGGGTGCAAGCTACAGATGCACGTTGCTATGGAAACATCAAGATGTGCAGCCAGAAAACGGAAAGAGATGAAGAAATTTGGGGAGAAAAAAAAATGAAAATATGTAGCTACTTGTCATCCTTGCCAATCAGCAAAGTAATGAGAACTCTTTCCCCAAGGGTGAATAGATCTGGAATAATAGATTTGTAATAGCTTTTCCCTTCCAACAAAAACACTTTCAGCGTTCAAAACTCTAATACAACAGACTGGAAAAGAGCGCAACAGTGACCACCCGCTTCCAGAAGCATTTTGCTTTGTTCAACTTTGCAAGCAATACAAACAGTGTTGTTGTAATCTTTTGGTATTGATAATAAGCATGAAGTGTAAAAAAATATATAAATAAATAAATAAATACAGACAATGTTTTAAAAGACGTGATAAAACTGTAAATAAACCAGCGCCAATATTGTAATCTGATTGACACTCCAACATAGTAGGTGGGGGCATTGCAATTTAGATAGTTTTCCTAAAAATTAAAAGTCTTTCAATCATTTACCTTAATTTACTCACCTTTGACTTGTTTCCAAAACAATGAATTTTTTTTTATTGTTCTGCTGAACACAAAAGAAGACACATTGGAAAAAGTTGAAAACCTGCAACCACTGACTTCCATAATAGGAAAAACAATTACTATGGAAGTCAATGGTTATCAGTTTCTAAGAATCTTCAATATTTCTTCATTTGTGTTCAACCAAAGACTATAGAATGCACAAGACATGTCACTTTGTCATATTAAATGGGGAAAAGTGTAACGGTCAATAAGGCGAATGAAGCCCCACCTACTAGTAGAGGAGCCAATCATCGATCACTTTAGACTGACGTTTCTCCGGGGGAGAAGCTCGGAGCAGGATGGTAATGTGTAGATAGGCCATAAATGAGGTTGGTGTCATGATCTTGTTTCTTTCAAGTACGTATCCGCATTATCTCGGGCAGCCTGAAAATATGCCCACTTTGTTTGATTTAAACATTTAGAAATTAAACTTATGATACAGATGTTGTTTAATTTTTTTGGTGATTCCAAATATGTAATGTTTTGGAGAATCTGATGTTTCCTCATTCAGACAGAATGCCCGAGCATACTGCCCGAGAAGTGTTTCAAAAATGGCAGCCGAGTGAAATGACTTGCCTTAAAGGTACAGTAGGTGATTTACCTAAATGCTAACCGGTTAGCATAATATCTTTTAAACACAATCTGAAAATCACAAATCACTAACGCGCACTGTAAAGATGACAGTAGACAACCCACTAGATCATGTCATTCATTAGTTAGAAAACATAACAGTACTTTATAATACTACAATCCTGAATGAAAAACTGTATTATATCTAGTATGTTTTCAGTTGTGCAGCCAGCAAAACTTTTCATAATGAGCCATATTTTATGCGTGCAAGGATAACTGATCTCACTCTCTCACAATGTCCTAAAGCGACTACTGTATGCTTAGTGGTTGGCCGGTGCCGTGCAGAATTTACACTTATTACTAAACCATACTTACATGCTATTTCAGACCGAATATTCAAAGTAACATGGTAAACAATATAGGGGCGCGTCACAGGTTGTCATTGTTCAAAAATGAACTAATGTAAAATAAAACCAACCTCACCTCAGTTAAGCAAGCTAGGCGGAATAGCGCTATTTACTTTTTGTTTGGTTGTTAAACTAAATGAAAATCTACATTATCGATGCTGTAAAAGGTCCCTTATGTAATTGAAAATAGTCACATTAATCTTTTAAAGATCGGAAGATTTCAGAAGCTAAACAACACTTCTGTGCATATAACCCATTCGTAAAACAACACAATCTACAGAAGCTTTGTGTGACTAAAATTTAAAAAGTTTTAAGTTTTAAAACAGAACATTATCTGTCTAAAAGAAATACGTCAGCTATGGTGTTATCCTTCCTCCAGCTTGCAAAAGTAACTCCAATATTGATTCAGGTGTTTTAAAAAGCTTTGATTCAGCATTTGTTTTTACCGCTGTCACTCTCTCTCTCTCTCTTGTGTGCATGTAAACGCGCGTGCACACGCAAACAGCGGGTCTGCATAAACGGCTGCGCAGATGCACAAATCTACATTTGCTGACAGACAGTTTGGGCTACTTATCAGAATTATGGAAATTGTCGACCCGACAAATTTTAATTGGATGAACATTTTTAGGGTTTCTGCAGGTTTCTTCAAGTCAACATTAAGACTTTAAGACCCTTTAAGACAATTATGAAATGAAAATTTAGACTTATACAGGGCTAAACACTCTAATGGCCCAGTTACTTCTGTAATAGGTTCAGTAATAACGGAAGATCATGTAAAGAGATGTGTGGCTTTAGTTTTCTTTCCCTGATTAGGGAATTTAATTTTGAGAATTTGCTGTAAAAACAACTGTTTTTGTATCTCTTTGTAATAAAAAAAGAAAGAAATAAAATAAGTTTTGAGATGGATTACTGGTTATTGGATGTCGGCCCGATTGGGTAGCTTTACTGGCATATAGGAAAATCAAGAGCTGTTTAAAATTAAGATCTACAACACTATATTATAATGAATTTAAGACTTTAAGGCCCAAAATATTGTTTTTGAAATTTAAAACATTTTGAGACTTTTTAAGATTTTTTTGTCTTTTACCTTACCCTGAATATAAAAATACATATAAACACATTTAGATAATTTACTTCTTTTAATCTTTACTATTGGAATGTGAAAGACTTTCAACCAGCACAACAAAAAATGTTTCTGAAAACAATCACCTACTGCACCTTTGAAGGGGCTTTGGTTCAACAGAATAAAAAACTCAAATACGTCAAAAGTGAGTAAATTATGAAGTTTTGGGTGAACTGTCCTATTTAACTTGATTTCCAGAAGAAGAAGAAAAATTATGTTTGCATGCTATTGTACAGTTTTGGTTAAAACTCTTTCCTACACTGATTATTCTGTCAAAAAATTATTTATTAAATTAATCTTTTTTTTACTTTTTGATGCTGCTATATCATTAACTTCCTTATTTGTGAAGTTATGTTTCCAATTCTAATAACATTTTTTCTAGTTAATTATTAGTAATCTGGTTTTTAAACATTCTTTAGAAGTCAACCCACTTAACAAAACAATCAAAAGTCTCAATAAAGAGCCTGACATAAATATCAGACATACTCACATAGGACAGCATGGCTTTGAGCTCGTCATCACTGCGAACTGTGATTCGGTCACCAACTTCATCCTCATCTGAAATAAAAGCGAACTTCATTTTCTACAAGCTGATTTCCACAAGCATTTTTATCATGCACTGTATATTTACTCATTTGCATTAACAACTCTTTAGCTCAGAAAAGACAACAGTATTGGAAAGAAATTAATTTATGTTTTCCTATTTTTATTTTATTCCATTAGCTTATCTGATAGTAAATTTAAACTTGAGTAAAATAACTAAAATACAGCAGCAACGCTTACACTCAAAAGCTGTGACTGTGGCTTCAGGCATGGCATCTCTGATCGCGGCCTGTCAAAAAAGAGAATCTCTGAGCAATCACACATTTGACTGACAGCTGTCAATCAGGACCACTATTCGAAAACCCATAACGAAAAGCATGCTTTAACCAATGGCATACTCCATAAATGACTTTCTTATTTAAAAAAAGAAATAAGATATGAGATGAAAACAGGCAGAGTTGAGATAAGTTAGAGCAGCTGCTCACCAGCAAATCATTGAAGTTGAGATGTGATGGACTGTCCACTGGTGAGTCCATGTCCCCCACCGGCGTCTTTATCCGGATGACGATTCCTTCAGATTCCATGTTGCTCAGGTTACTCAAAACAAGCAAAAGCATAACAAAAACACACCGACAAACATAATCTTGGCTTTTAGGGCGGATTTTCAGACCAACAGCAGCTAGAGAGTAGGCTAGGAGGCTAACTGTTTAACTTAGCATGAGCGCATTTAAAACACGCCTGACGCAGCGAACATTCCGTCTAATAAGCTGTTGACATGTCATTCCAGATGTGCTGAACACTTTTTATCCGACTGTTAACTATGTTTGATTTTTTCAGTAGTTATCAAACTGTCAACAATGAAAGTAAAACAGGGGAAGTTACGCGGAAGTATATCGACGTTTACCCGGAAGCTGAACCTTCTAGAGGCACATAAAAGCCTCATAGACAGCAAGCTCGTGAGACGTGAGACATATTTTGGACCGGTTATGTTCCTCTCCTGAAACTATAAATCATTGTTTGGGGGTTGTTCTGTTACTCAAGCTTTCTGGGATAATATTAATGTGCTTATTTTTCCAAACGCGTTTTGTAATCTTTATTCATTTTTAGATTTTGTTAGCGGTATGATTGTCAAAGCAAGTTTATGAATGAACTTTAATAAATTGAAAATGTTTAAATTCATAAATGCAAATAGACTTACACAAGAAACAAACAAAGTTCACTTTAACATCACTTTCAAACAAGAACTGAATTATAATGAAACACAATTTCATTGTTTAAATAGAAAGCAATAAACTTAGGTTTTTATTACTTATTATATACAAAAAGTCTATAATGTTTAACATTATTTCTTAATATGCTTTATCATATTTTAAAGGAATAGTTCACCAAAAAGGAAAATTTACTCACTATTTACTTTGATTTTAAACCTTCTTTTTTCTTTTGAACACAAATTAAGATATGTTGAAGAAAGCCATTAACTTCCATAGTAGGAAAACAAATACTATGGAAGTCAAAGGTTACAGGTTTCTGACATTTAAAAAAAATATCTTCTCGTTCTTCCTTAATTGTAAGTTGACGTGGACAAACGTGTCTGCTAAATGACTAAATGTAAATCTGTGTTTGACAGAATAAATAAACTCATAACAGTTTGAAACAAATAAATTGAGTAAATTATGAAAGAATTTTTTGTTTTAAGTACATGCTCCACTCTTTAATTTAGTTTTACCTATGAGTTTTACTCATTATATAATATAAACTAGATTAAAGATCTTCCTTTTTTAGTAAAGCATACACACAATGCATCACATAACAGTATGATTCTTGAGTGTGCTCCATGCAGGTGAGTGGGCTTGACAAACCACCTGTAGGACTCACTCCTTCTGTCTAAATGCACCAGACATTTTGTTAGAAACACTCATATGCTTTACATGTTGTTTCTGTGTCTGTTTATATAACTATTTTCATTTATAGCACTTCATCTTTGCATTTCTTGTCTAAATACATTATCAGAAGCTATGCTATTTTTTTTTTCTTTATTCTCTATTTCCACATGGGGATACTCATCCCAAGACCTCTAGAGATTGTGCAGCACCATTGATGTGATCCAAGACCTGTGAAAAAATGATGCCAAGGTATCCATAATCCTGGACCCGGCTGTATCCTGAGCTGATGCTGTGGTGGTCATGAAGGAGCGGAGAGAATGAGACCCATTCCTGAAAGACCACAGTGACAGACGAGTCTCCACATAGATCCTGTGAGCCAACCTGAACACCACTGGTGACCTACTCACACCTGCAGCTTCTCCAGGATGGATGTTCAGCGTTCTCTAGCCTCCAGCACCTAGACTGCAGCTCTGCATGAAAAGTTTGGCCAGAGGAGAAATGGTCATGCCCAACTGAGCCTGGTTTCTCTCTAGGTTTTTTCCTTCACTTCCGTCAATTGGTGAAGTTTGTTCCTTGCCACTGTCTTGCTTGGTTTGGGACTTGTGGAGCTGCACATAGATGGATTTGCTCTTTAGTGTTTGAACGTTCAGCAGTAAAAATTGAACCACACTGAAATGAACTAAACTTCAGCACAGTTTCAATTTACTAGAACTTCTATATTAAGCTGCTTTAACACAAACTACATTTTTAAATCGCTATATAAGTAAACAAGAATTGAACTGAACTAAATTGAATTGAATCAGAATCAGAAAGAGCTTTATTGCCAGGTAAGTTCACACATACGAGGAATTTGTTTTCGTGACAGAGCTTCTACAGTGCAACAGAATTACAGAGACAGGACAAACAACAAATAATAAATATATTTAAAAAATAGAAGTAGTGAATGCAAATATACAAATTGACAAGTGTATGTACAGCTATATTACTATGTACAACATTATATGTGCAGCTGTTATGTGCAAATTGGCATGTAAAGTGTGTTGTTAAATAAGTGTATGTGTGTATAAAAAGTGTATAGCAGGTAGTGATGTTGGTTCCACAATTACTATCATCAAGTGTTCATGAGATGGATTGCCTGAGGGAAGAAACTGTTTCTTTGTCGGGCTGTTCTGGTGCGCAGTGCTCTGTAGCGTCGACCAGAAGATAAAAGTTCAAAGAGGCAGAGTGCTGGGTGTGAGCGGTCCAGAGGGATTTTAGCCGCCCTTTTGCTCGCTCTGGATCAGTACAGTTCTTGGAGAGTAGGGAGGGTTCTACCAATGATTCGCTCAGCAGTCCAAACTATTCAACGTAGTCTTCTGAGATTGGATTTGAAAGCTGAGCTAAACCAGACAGTTATTGAAGTGCAGATGACTGATTCAATGATGGAGGTGTAGCACTGTTTCAGCAGCTCCTTTGGGAGGTTGAACTTCCTCAGCTGACGAAGAAAGTACAGCCTCTGTTGAGCTTTTTTTGACAATGGAGTCAATGTGAGTGTCCCACTTCAGGTCCTGAAGTGGTGCCCAGGAACCTGAATGACTCCACTGCTGCCACAATGCTGTCCATGATGCTCAGTGGGGGGAGAGCAGGGGGGTTTCTCCTGAAGTCCACTATCACCTCCACTGTTTTGAGGGTGTTGAGCTCCAGGTTGTTGTGACTGCACCAGACAGCCAGCTCCTCAACCACCTGTCTGTACGCAAACTCGTCACCATCCTGAATGAGGCAGATAAGTGTGGTGTCGTCTGCAAATTTCAGAAGCTTGACAGAGGAGTCTTTTGAAGTGCAGTCATTCGTGTACAGGGAGAAGAGCAGTGGGGAGAGGACACACCCCTGGAGGGCACCAGTGCTGATTGTTCGGGTACTGGATGAGAATTTTCCCAGCTTCACCAGCTGCTGCCTGTCCGTTAGGAAGCTGTTGATCCACTGACAGACTGAGGTGGGCACGGAGAGCTGAGTTAATTTGGGCAGGAGAAGTTTTGGGATGATAGTGTTAAAAGCTGAGCTGAAGTCAACAAACAAGATCCTCACATACAGTAGGTCCCTGGTCTGTCTAGGTGTTGCAGAACATAATGCAGTCCCATATTGACTGCATCATCCACAGACCTGTTTGCTCTGTAGGCAAACTGAAGGGAGTCCAGTGAGGGTTCAGTGATGTCCTTCAGGTGGGCCAGAACCATTTTTTTTCAAAAGATTTCATAACCACAGATGTCAGCGCCACCGGTCTGTAGTCATTTAGTCCTGTAAGTTTGGGTTTCTTTGGTATTTGATTGAATATATTCATCTCAATCAACACCAACAAATTGATCAAAAAGATTGGTGCAAATAAAAATAATTCAAATAAAAAATTAAAAATAATAACTTCGCATAAAATGAATATTTCACATCTAAATTATGTGTTATATGCAGCCCTTATATGCAGCCTCCATTATTTAGTTCTTCCATATTTTGCCTCTATTACTTATAACCACTTTTCTGCTTTACTTATATACAATTTAAATAGCATTAGTATTTAAAGATTTCCACTTTGCACAACTCATTAGCGCATAATTGAATGTACAACAAAGAACATTTAGTGCCCTGTTGATTACAGCCTTATCTTAGGGGAGACTCATTCACTCAATCATGGTCACCGGCTGCTGATTGCAAAAGCCTCAACAGACATTGATCCTTCAGCAAAGCAGAGTTTTGTTTCTTTGGCCCTTGGAGTCCAGCTAATGCAGCCTTGATACCCTAGACCACTGGTCGGATTGTGAAGTGTCATGACAAACAGCTATGGAAGCCAAGTCTGACCCACGGCGAGCTGAAATCCACAATGATATGATCGCAGCCTTCCAAGCAGCAGGATCGGGTCTCACATCAAACTTTAAAACAATAGTGTCTACAGCCTATCAAAGCCCTGACCTATTATCGGCCCGGTCAGTGGAACAAAGTCGCAGTTCCCAAAAGAACAATGGAAGAATGCCACCTTAAGTGTTTTCTTTGTATAGGAGGACAAAAGCGGGATGCTTAAATACGTGACAGGGTTGTGCTCGCTCGAATGGAGACGGAACGGTCAGGTTTTAACCTCCTGTTGTTAGTGAAAACTTACTAAGAGCTCTCTGTTTAATGATCAGATTATAATGCTCGTATTACAATTGCCAGCTGGGGATTAGGTTTTGATAGCTCTAAAATGTACAGTTTGTGTAAACAGCTGAATACACAAGTGGCTCATAAACACACAATCAAACCTAATGAGTGGTTAACCCTTCATGCTCTGAGCTCTGTCTCAATGAGTCTTCAGCTGCTCTGCATGACATTGATTGTGTGTCAAACAGCACAATATATGTAATGGCTGAGTCTCATTGTTGCAGGTTTAGAGACAGAAATTGAGTAGCAGAGTCAATGTATCTAGAGGTAAAGCGCTGATTAAAAGAGAGATGTGTAACTGCCGTTTGTCCTCCCTCGGTGGACTTGGAGCGTTAAGGGTCTGGTGCAGTATTAAAGAAGTAGAGGGGAAAAAAACATGCCACATCAGCAAACACAATTATCAGAAATCAAAGTGGAGGAAGTGCGTAGGATTGAGAGAGAAGGCTGGAATGCAGTGTCTGGTAATTAAAAAACATTTTATCAGCCCAAACGTGCTTTTCTCTCTTGCTCTCTCCATCGACGAGCTGTTTAGCTGAGACAGAGCGGTTTGAGTCCAGACACATGAGCTGCTGGTGTTTAACTCACCGCACTGGACAAGAACAGGAACAAAAGACACACTAAGAAAGTTTCCATTACTGCAACATTGGCTAAAGAAAGACCTTCTCTTTACGAAGACAAGCCGTTTATAATTATTAGTACAGTTCCAAAAGCTATGAAAGCATTTTTTTTCTCCCCAGAATTAATCACGTATTAATTGACAGATCTGTAAACCAGTGACTGCGCACAAAGAGCAATAAAACAACAAAGTGTCCAATAGATGAATAAACGTCACCATATTTCGAAAAAGCAAGCACCCCATTGGCTAAATTCTTCATCAGTCAAACTAGAAAGTAGGTTTACTGGCTAAAAGTGACTGACAGACAGCATATGCACACCGTCAAAACACTCGATTGCTTTGTTAAGATTTTAGTAACAATTTTTTTATATTTTTATTTAGTTTGTGGTCTCACTTTTTAACACTGTAAGCTATGACATCATCTTGCTTTTTACTACAAAGAAGCCATTTTCAAGCCTAAGTAAACAACAGGTCTCCGGCAGAAACAGTGATATTAACAAACGAATGACCATCCATGGTTCAACACTATTGTGTCGGTGGACTAAATGTGTTTTATGGGATGTTGTTCTGAATATTTTACCTTTCAAAATAAACCATGATGCACAGCAATGAATGCGTGTGCGTCTTGTTATTATCATGATAGGTATATACTCCATGTCTACTCTGTACAACTGAAACGAATTTAGCAACTAGCTACAATGGCTGCTTGATGGTTGTAGCTTTAGACTGATGTATAGTTTGTCAAGATTACTCAGGTTCTTTTTAATGTAATCTATTCGTAAACACTGAAATGTTAAAAAACAGCACCCCGGTGCGTCCACATCCTGACGCTGGCTAGTGATGTGTACTGTACACAGTTCCGTAAAAATTAAAAAACACTTTACACTTTTATTATTTCTCTGGATTTGCCATTATTATGTTTTGAACAAAATTTTAGGCTTATGCTGAAGAATGACAATATTCCATATATGTTATATATATATATATATATTTTTTTATGTATAAACTTTTTAATGTAACTTTTTTAATACTTGTACTATTTTGTTATTATGGAATCATTTCTCAAAAATATTTCTGATTGGAATGTTAAAAGCCATTCATCCAATCATTGCATTTGGTTTGAATGATAGGGAGTGGGGAGTGATAGGCTATCCTTCTGGCTTGTCAGCCTATTTATTTGCATAACTTGAGAGTTTAGGGCCGGGGCTACTGTACTGTAGCAGGCTAAACCAAAATATGTTTAGTCATGTAGGAACAAAAAATTAGATGATGTAACAAAATTGCAAATTGCAAAATTGGTTCGTTGAACACTGAGTAGGGCTGCAAATTAATCAAAGGGGATTTTCATGGTCGTTTTGTCAGTAAAGCCGGTTCTGTCATCAGCTGTAAATCTCCAGCACCTGCTTTCAGATGGACCAGTGTTTACTACAAAGAGCCATAGTTTGCATATAATACAGGTATAATTGGCACGATACTGAAATCAAAGATAATCAAAGACAATAGACAGCTGTTTGCATTGCTTCTCAGTGAAGTACAACTGTGTTGAAAGTACATCCAAAAGCACATAAAAATACCACTTTTAATAATATGGTTTAACTACAAACTCACTTCATACCTTCAGTCAAGTGTTTGAAATAATCTTTGTGAGATCATTCCGTAGTTGTGTGAATAATAGTCACTTTCAAATCAATAAAAGCAGTTAAATCCTCTTTGATTTTCTGTGCCTCTTCTGTGTGGTGTATTTGGATTTTGGTTTCTACATGAGGACGCCCTCTGGCCTTCTGAGGAGATTTACTGATAATCACAGAGCGGTTTTTTCCTGACAAGATGCAAAATTACTAAATCACAATTTTTTTTTAATTTCTATTTCTTGAAAACATTGGGCAAATCTGAGTGTGCTCCGGACAAGTGAGTGGGTTTGACAAACCACTTATTGGGTGGTTTGACTTTTCTTAGTGTCATAGCATTTATGTAGAGCTACTCTCTGTTTATTTTTGTGCTTTTTTATCCTCACTTGTAAGTCACTTGGGATAAACAAACTAAATAAATGTAAAATGTAAATTTTGATTTATCGCGCAGCCCTAATGAATATGAATAAGTTGAGTATGAAACTTTTCATCCAAAATGTTTGCACGTTAAAAAACAAACACGACCTTACATTGTGTAGCAAGTTTCTACACTGGACATTGCTTGCTTCCAAAACTTTAATCAATCAAAAAAGGATTGGATCATTGGATTGGATTTTCTGATTTTCACATCCATAGCAAGCATTTTAAGTTTTTTTTTTTTTTTTTTTTTACCATTTAGAGCTTCTGTGCATGCAAAAGCCAAAATCCAGATTACTGCTGAACTTTTTGACCAACTTTATGAGAAACAAAGGGCAGTATACAAAAATACACTACATAAAGACAGATTGTGGCAGGTGATTGTGGAACAGCTGGGCTCCAGTATCAAACTGAGCTACTGACACTCTGAAATAAACTAATCCTGAAAGTATTTGATAAGAAACATTTTCTCTGTGTATTAATAATAGGTAATTGGATATTTCCTTCTTTTAACAATTCTTGACTCTTGAATTACTTGCAAAGATTTTTTTAATTGTTCAATTTAATTGTACCCGGTGAAAATTTTCTCTTTTTTTGACTGTAATTTACCTTATCTATTTTAGAAATACATGTCATAGATCTTATTGTGAGCAGTTCATTGTTGAATATATTTTAAATATGTTTTTAAATATGTTTGGCCCTTGATTAAACAAAAAGTCAAAAGGTCACAATGCAAGACTTTTCTTTAGTAAAGTCAGCACTTATAACCATCTTTTTTACTTGGAAACAAATTTAAATACAGAAGAAAAGATCTATAGTTATACTTTCACTTCATCACAACTTCCAACCAGATGCAGTAAGCCAGTATGGCACTTGCTGAAAAAAAGGTTTAATCAACAAATCAGAAAAAAGTCTTGCAATATCTGAAACTTCATGCACTTGTTTCTCAGTTTGTATTTGCTCAGCACTATATTCAGTATTGACATCACATCGCTCATCTAGCTGATCCACTGCATCTGTAATGAATCCAGCTCCTCTGATTGTAATGGCTACAGTATGGCCAATATGCAAATGAGGTCCTCACTGCATCCATAAAGTAGTGATGAACATGCATATTAAATGGGCTTGTGAATATTTCATTACCTGTTTATTTTCCTCATCTATCACCACAGCGGAGGGCTCTGCACTGGGTAACAATTATATCTTGTTCTACATGGAAGAAAATTTGTTGTTGTCAGAGTTGCACATTTTCATTTTGTTGCACAAAAAATATATATTTTTAATAAATTAATTCAAATAAATAATTTAAAGCAAAATGTGGAGAATGTTTTACATATATTTTACATTCTATCTGCAATATACAGTGCTCAGCATATATGAGTACACCCCCCACAAATCTCTCATTTAAATTAATATGTTCTATAGGATGCTTCACAATATTATACAGTATTTGTGCATATACATTAGTTTAGTCAGTACTAAAGCCAAATCTGGAGCTTATCTAACATAACTTACGATAATGGTTCAAAAATTAGTAGCCCAAATTTATGTTATAGAAAAATATTAAATGAAATTTTCAAAAATAACAAAAATCAAGAGAAACAAAAAAATATATAAGATTTAGTTGAAATGTTGTAGTTTGTATTTTTTTTATATTTTGCATTGTATTATCTTTACATTTCTAAACATGTTCTGTGACTAAAATATTATTTTAATAAATATATATGTTTAATAAATCTGTTTTATTTAAATGCACCAAAATATATTATACATATTCACTAAGAAATTGATAAAAATAATAATTTTCAAAATGGGGTTTACTCAATTATGCTGAGCACTGTATGTATACATTAAACAAAAAAGCTAAACTTTTTAAAATTAATTTACTTTCACTTAAACTAATTTGTTAATAAATTAGTTATCAAATAACTAATTAAAATCTGACTACAAAAGCATTTAAAAAATTGGGATCATTAAAAATGTTTCTGTACAGAAAATAATATTTTAATACAGCAAGAATTAATTAAATTGTTCCAAAATGAACAATAATATTAATTATTATTATTATAATGTATTTAGAATAATATGATAATTATTAAAAAATATTTTTAAGCAGCAAACTGCAATCAAAATGGCAAAAAGATAATTTGACACTGAAGCCTGCCAAAACTGTAGAAAAGAGTTGTTTAAAAAAAATCCAAAAAATGATTTCTGTTTATAAAGTATGTTTCATGAAATAAATGAAGATTTGGTGAGCATAATAATAAAAAACATAATCAATGTTTTAGTAAAAAAGTAGTTTTTCTTGTATGTTCAACATTTATGTAATTACGAAATCTTTCTTTACATTTACTTATCTCCAATACTGCTAATTTCTTCGTGATAACTCATTGACTCTCAAACAGGATCATTCTAAAGCAGCTTTACCACATCAGTCTTTGATCAATTCATTTAAATACAAATATTCTCAATGACATCTGTGTTGTTACGCTGTGAAATGACAAAATCCTTCACTCTCCCTCCAAGTGTTTGCTTGCCAACACCGCATGTTGTGGCCTGGCTCTGCCGCGTCTGCCCTAACATCTGTTTGTTAAATGGGATCATTATAAGCATATTAGGAGGTCAGTTGGATCAAGGTTTTGTGTTTAAACTAGTCTATTTCCAGAGTCATATCTCTACGGAAAGACTGCGAGCGGGGAGTTGATGAATCAGGCCTGAGGGGGTCTTGTAATAGCTCTGAGCAGGTACAGCGCAGCCCTCTGAGCTTCTCCTATTCGTCACCTTAAACGTTCTGCCAGCGCGTGTATGCTAATGTACTCACACCACTGCCTCCACATCTGACCTATACTCAACACATAATAAGTGCTCTGCTCCTGCTATTTTCGACAGCCCCCATCCTGTTATGAGATCCAGTAATGTCTACAGGCACACTCACACACCTTATTTTACACTTTAAGCTGATTCTGGATTTAAAGTGAGCATTGCACACTCTCTCACAGACAGATCTAAAAAAAATATCTAAACATCTAAAAATATATTTTATTTTAGCCTATATTTAGCCATTTTTTACACTTTTTATTTTATAAATGGTCACACTTTGGGGTAGTTTTCATTTTGAACAACATTAAATACCTACAAACTATAAATTTTTAAAAGCAATGGCAAGTGGTTAATTGTTAATGTTAGTGTTATAAAGGTTAAGCAGTTTTGGGGTAGGAGCAGAGTTATGGTTTACGGTGAAGGGCGTTAAGACCACTTACTGTAAAGTGAGACATCATATGTTGTAAATTTTGTCTATGCAGCATATTATGCATGTTCATTTTCTTTTCGGCTTAGTCCCTTTATTAATCAGGGGTCACCACAGTGGAATGAACTGCCAACTTATCCAGTATATGTTTTACGCAGCGGATGCCCTTCCAACCACAACCCAACACTGGGAAACACCCACGCACTCTTGCATTCACACATATACACTACGGCCAATTTAGTTTATTCAATTCACCTGTACTGGATGACTTTGGACTGTAGGGGAAACCGGAGCACCCGGAGGAAACCCACGCCAACATGGGGAGAACATGCAAACTCCACACAGAAATGTCAACTGACCTAGTCGGGGCTCAAACCAGTAACCTTCTTGCTATGAGGTGATCGTGCTACCCACTGCGCCACTGTGACACCCCTATTGTGCATATATACTACCAAAAATATTAATATTGAAATTAAATGTTCTTTTTTTAGCTTTCTATCTATCAAAGAACCCTGGAATATGTATCATGGTTTCTGTAAACATTGGAAATAATAATTGAATATTCTTGAGTATTCTTGACTAAATCAGTATATCTGAATGATTTTTGGATTGTGTGACACTGAAGTAATGATTCAGCTTGCCAACAAATAAATATTTTCTAATATAAAACAGTTTAAAATGTCATATTTCATAATATTTGGGCACAGCAGCATTTACACAACAACAATAACCCAATGCTCAACCCAGTTTTTAGGGAAAAAAGCATTTCCCAACACTAAACAAAATAATGCCAGAGAAGAATATGGTCAACCCAGTGTTTGGATGAAAAAATATAACCTAATACTTAAAAAAAAATAACTCATAAAAGACCCAACATGCTCAACCCAGCATTTGGGTTAAAATAATCAGCATTTTCATTCATTCATTTTCCTTCAGCTTAGTCCTTTTATTCATCAGGGGTCGCCACAGCGGAATGAACCGCCAACTTATCCAACATATGTTTTACACAGCGGAAGCCCTTCCAGCTGCAATTAAGTACTGGGAAACACCCATACACTCTCACATTCACACATACGCAACGGCCAGTATAGTTTTTTCAATTCACCTATAGCGCATGTCTTTGGACTGTGGGGGAAACCGGAGCACCGGGAGGAAACCCACACAAACACAGGGAGAATATGCAAACTCCACACAGAAATGCCAACTGACACAGCTGGGGCTTGAACCAGAGACCTTCTTGCTGTGAGGCGACAGTGCTAACCAATGAGCCACCATCTCGCCCAATGATCAGCATTTACCCAAGATTAAAAAGGAACAAAACTTTATGCTTAACCCAAAGCAACACTTCCCAGCTATTTTTACCCTCAAAAAGACTCAATATGCTCAACCCAGAAAATAAAATGCATTACCCAAGATTAAAAAAGTAACCCAAAACCCAGAATCTGGGTTGAAACAGTTAGCATTTACCCAAAAATAACCCAAAAAAGATTCAACCTGTTCAAATTTGAGCATTTGAGTATTTTGGGGTCATTATTAGGAAATTTCAGAACATTAATCCTGCAACTGACTAATCAGAATCAAGCGTATCTTGCTCAAGAAATGTATATCTGACTGGACATCAGAATAGATCTGCCTCTGGTCTCTAAATGCTCTCTATCAGACCGATCACATTTCTCAGCTTCCCCATCTCAGTTATATCTGAAGACAGTCTTAATGGGCAGAACTACAGGGAGACGCAGGAAAGTAGCAGAGGTATGGAGGTATCGATCCTAAAGCAGCTCCCGTATGATTAATCCAGCGGCCGGCATGATGAACAGGCTCCAGAGGGTCATTTACAGTGTCTGTAAGAATCCAACCACACCGCCTCATTGTAAAACATAACAAAAGCAGATGAAATACAAGCCTGGACTGTACCTGTGCTCTATAGCGTCACTTTTTCATTAAAAACCACAATCCTGCAGCTGAGCCTCAGGGAAAGCCACAATGCAGCCCTCTAACACAAGGGCAAACACACGGGACCTGACGCTACCCTTAAAAAAATAATAAAAAGCAGTAAATAAATAGATAAATTGAGGTGGGCTGAATGTAAATGGAGTATTGAATGTAACTGGGTTTGTCCGGCACTCTGTGCTACATTTAGGCTTTTATGTTTGTGGGTTTCTTTAATGTTTTGAAAGACTCCAGCTCTCTTTGTTTGCAGAAAGCTGATTCAGTGCAGCGAAGAGCACCACACATGAGCAGCTAATGTTACATACTCTAAAGTAGCCTGTACATTTCATACAGAGTGTGCTAAACATCTATTAATGGTGCACTATACTGACATAGGTCTGTTGACTAAGCTGTAATGCTGTACTGCTCTGAAAAAACTAAGCAAAATGGGTTTTTGTTTTGCACTTTATGCTTTCCTTAAAAAGATTTAAGTAAACAACAAACAGATTTCTTGTTACAAATTAAATATGTTTTTTTTAAAACAGAGGTCTGGGGGCCTAAATGGGTGTGTGATGGGTCCATTTGGAAAATTTTTATGTTTATATTTTTTATATTTTTATTTTCTAAAAATAAAGATTATTAGTATTTATTAAAATGATTAAAATAAAAAAATAACATTACAAAAAATGCTAGGATAAACACACAGTAAAGAAAATACATATAAAAATTAACAATAACAAGATACATTCAGTCATTTACCTTTGGTTTAGTCCCTTATTTATCAGGGGTAGCCACAGTGGAATGAACAGCCAACTATTCTGTCATATGTTTTATGCAGTGGATGACCTTCCAGCTATAACCCAGTACTGGGAAACACCCACACACTCTGACATTACACACTCATACACTACCGCCAATTTTGTTTATCCAATTCACCTATACCACATGTCTTTGGACTGTGGGGGAAAACGGAGCACCCGGTGGAAACCAACGCGAACACGGGGAGAACATGCAAACTCCACACAGAAATGCCAACTGACCCTGCCAGCACTTGAACTAGCAGCCTTCTTGCTGTGAGGCGACAGCGATACTGCGCCACCCTAACAAGATACAATAAAAGCAAAAATAATTCTGAAATAAATTCAAATAAATAGCAATATCAAAAAGAACTAATTTAATTACGCGTATAACAATTAGGTTGAGAGTAAATATTATTTTGATTAAAATAAATAAGTAAACAAATGTGTTAAAAGAATAAACACAGCCCTATAGGAAAAATAGTCACTTGACAGATCTTTTTTTCACATTTTTAGCATTTTACATTTTAGCTTTGGGGTAGTTTACAAAATAATGATCATTTTTGGGAGTCTGTGGCATCTAAAAAATATGTAACCAGTTGGAACTGAGTAGAATAACTAAATAATTCTATATACACTGAAAAAAATGATTCAAATATGATTCCTTGGATTTACTATATGTTTTAAGTTAAGTGGTTGTAAACAATTTATTTGGGTAAACAATTCAAGTTTAAAAATACAAAATTTAATTTGTTTGTTTAAATTCAACACATATGAAATGTTTGCAAAAAAATTGCAGACATAATTTTTTTCAGTGTACATAAACATATTTTGTAGTATTTTCATCATCACAGAATAAGTTTAATCAGTGTATTACTATTTAGAGAGGCTTCATTGTGAATGCAGCGCTAGCTTTAGCCTTTGTGTAATTACAGGGTAAAAGTTCACATTATAAAACCCCTACAATGACACAGGAAATGTTTGACTGTTGTGTCTCGTGACCCTTGACTGTGACGGAAACCGGCCACACACTTCAATCTTGCAAGGGTCTGCAGGTCAAAGACGGCACATTTGATGAATGGCACTCAGCTTATGAAGGTTCTCTATAGGTGTTTGGTCATTTTTAAACTAAAGAAACAAAATATAAAGCTACATGAGGTAATTAGAGTCAAAGAAAAATCAAAGCTCATGATGGAGCTCCTTTCCATTCTGTCCATATAACGGCGCCCTCTGGTGGTAGAACTGACTTGCAACAAAATAGCCACGCAACAAAAGGAAACGAGCTATCTTAAAATATCCACTAAAGCCTTGTTCACAACTAATGTTAAGATGCATTTTGGTCAATCTGATCATAAGGCTATTATCCACCCTTTAAAAGATTATTGACAGCCACAGTCTATAATAGTGATGCTAAGCCTGTTTAACTATTTCTCTGGATAAGATGGGATACAGCTGTGGATATTCACATCAATAGAGCATAATTTTTGTGTCACTGTGCAACAATAATTAATATTTTTTTTTACATTATTGTCAGATTTGGGTTTAGGGTTGGGGTAGACGCTGATAAAATACAATTTAATGGATAATTTAATGAATAATATAGATACTTCTCATTACTATTACTGTTTTTACATTACAGTGATGGTTGGGTTTAGGGTAGACGTTAATAAAATATAATAAATGGAAAATGTAATAAGTAATATAAATAATTATTATTACAATTACTGTTACACACTATGGTGAGGGTTTAGAATTGGGGTTTGGGTAGATGTTAAGAAAATAAAATTAATGGGTAATTTAATAAATAATATAAATAATTCTCATTCATTATATACGGCTGCAGCTGTAACCTTACTAGAAACAACCATTTCTCTGATTAAATGGAACATTTAGCATATCTGGATATCCCAGAATACCTGCTTTTTGGGGTTCCTCCTCATTTTTTTAAGACTTTTAAGATCAATACCATGTCAGCAAGCGGTTATTATCGTCTTACATATATGCAAGTGATTTGCACGTACACCCTCATGTGGACATTATGCTTCAGATACTTAAGAGATTTTATACTGGTTAGAAGATCTGATCAGAAGCTGCATGCTCGGTGATGTCATAAAAATTATTGATTTATATTGGTGTATTTGAAAACTGTATGTTTTGAATGCTTATATCTTCTAAACGTGAATTATGCTGCCAGTAAAAGCCCACTAGCTTACAGATCACTTCAAAGAGATAGCAAAGGGACCCAAAAATGACAATTTTGCATCATTTACTACCCTTCACTTGTTTAAAACCTGTTTGAGTTTCTTTATTTTGTTAAACAACTGAGCCTAGATTCTCAAGGTTTTTTTTCCTTCACTTTTCTCAATTGGTGAAGTTTGTTCCCCACTACTGTTGCCACTCTCTTGCTTGGTTTGGGACTTGTGGAGTTGTGCATCGATGGATTTGCTCTTCAGTGTTTGGACTTTCAGCAGTGAAATTTAACCACACTGAACTGAACTGAACTGAACTGAACTTAAACTCTGAAATCTGGACTGACACAGTTTCAATTTACTAGAACTTCTATGTCAAGCTGTTTTAACACAATCTACATTGTAAAAGCACTATAGAAATAAAGATGAACTGAATTGAAAGCTAATTTGGAAAATACTGATATCTAGCACCCATTGACTTACATAGTATTTTTTCCTACTATGGAAGTCAATGAGTGCCAACAACCAGCATTCTTCAAAGTATCTTCTTTTGTTCTCAACAGTTTGAAACTTATACAGTAAAACCACATGAGGGAGAATAAATGATTAGCTATTCCTTTAGGACTAACTTGTTCATACTAATGCCTCAAAATGTTTTTTGTTTGAATTCGGGGTGACTTTAATAGCAGGTGTAAGAGGCCATAGTTGTGTATAAACAGACAGCAGCTTCTTGGCAAACAGACCTCGTTCCATGCGAGTGTGTGGAAGGAAACGGAGAAGCCTCATTAGATCCATCTGTAAAACATGCAGCACATGAGGATAAAGGAAGGAAGTTTATGTGTTGAGATATAGTGCGGACACATCCTTAACGGAAACAAAGCTCACCCTTTCTGTTTGTCATTCTGCTGTCTGCTTCCCGAGAGATTTCCCTCCTGTCACAGTCCAGGATGGTCCGGCCGCTGGAGGTCAGGGGTCAAACCCTAAAAGAGAAATTAGTTTGACACAATGAGAGTTGGCAGTTTATTTGATGCTCCATCACAGTGTGTTCCAGCCTTCCTCGTGTTTGCTTCTCAATTTCACAGATCCTGTGGGACGGCCGAGCAGCAAAAGCTATATAAATGAGAAATCTATCACAGTGTTATCATGCTCTGAGGTCCCATGATCCTGTGAATTCAGATCACACAGTGGCTAATCTGTTTTAGGTGTTTTATTCAGAAGAAATGTGCTAAATCCTTATTTGTCTGATAATTCTTATTTTGGTGATAACTCAAACTGAATCAATTAAAATTACTATTAGTTAATGACAATCTTTGATTCTGTGACAACCAATCACATATTATATGACAAATATTAAGGGAAATGGAAAGCACAATTTGATAAAAAAAAAGTAATATTAATAAAAATATTTACATAATGAATTTTAAATTGAAATGTTTGAATTACAAAAACAAAACAAAACAAACTACATATAAAAACACACTAAATTCCTTATTTATTTTATATACATAATATATATTACACACACAAAACAAAATACTGACATAAAATATTAAATAAAATAATACAATATAAGTGTTTTAAATAATTTTGTTCAATTCAGCCTTTATCAATCTGTAAACTATATGGTTAATATTAAGAGTATGCTTAAAATATAAATTATAAATAGTATAAATATTATTCCAATATTATATCTACAGATTTTTATATTAAATATTAAATGTTATTAAAAAATAAATTTATGTTGGAAAATTAAAATCATGTAAAAAAATTATTCAAAGGGGGGTTTTATATATAGATATATATATACAGTTGAGGTCAGAATTATTAACCCCCGTTTGAATATTTTTTTCTTTTTAAAATATTTCCCAAATGATGTGTAACAGAGTAAGGAAATTTTCACAGTATGTCTGATAATATCTTTTCTTCTGGAGAAAGTCTTATTTGTTTTATTTCGGCTAGAATAAAAACAGTTTTTAAATTTTTTAACACCATTTTAAGGTCAAAATTATTAGCCCCTTTAAGCTATATTTTTTTACTGTTTACAGAACAAACCATCGCTATACAATAACTTGCCTAATACCCTAACCTGCCTAGTTAAGCTAATTAACCTAGTTAAGTCTTTAAATGTCACTTTAAGCTGTATAGAAGTGTCTTGAAAATATCTAGTAAAATATTATTTACTGTCATCATGTCAAAG
>CAIGQZ010001108.1:18919408-18944894 GCA_903798205.1 Danio tinwini
ATATATATATAAGTTTACAATAAAATATGCCCATACTCTAAATGATATAAACAAAATCATCAATAAAATATATTAAAACTTTTAATAATAAACAGTTGAATCACATGGTACATAAAACGCAACAGATGTGCAATCCTACAAAATCAATCAACTTGACAACAAGCACCTCAATAAAGAATATTGAGCTTTTAAATGAAGATATTCTGGTTTTGGCGAAAAAAACATGCCTGCAGTCATTAGGTTCCTGGAGCAGCCAATGAAAAGTGCTTAACCTCCTCCATCTGCTCGATCAGATGAGCAGACATTCAATAAGGACGGATTTCTGCGTAATGACAGCCGATCTGAACGGGGAAAAAGAAACAGAGCCAGCTTAGCAGAGCCATTTGTTTTGCATCTGTGGATCTACGCAAGTATATATGCATCGGGAGCATTTAAAGTTGGACGTGACAGCTCATTAACGCACCATAGTCTAATGATGTGAAAAACAAGGCCTCTGACACTTTACTAAGACTAAGCACCTCATCTCTCGCCTATAAACACAGACAAACTCTCTCTCCATCCTGGAGAGGGTGATAAATGCCTGTGCAAGCGATCAATCAGAGGCCAGACCTCCTTCATCTGGTCAATGGCACTCTTGTTTCTGCTGTGGGCGAACGGCACAATGACTTTAGCACTTAATTATGTTGTTAATTGCTGCGTTAAGATTTCTGCAGGAGGTCCCTCAGGTTAGTAATTGAGGGTGGCCGCACCTGCAGACTCCAGGCACGCAGCATTTATTCACAATTCAATAACTGGAGTCAGGCGATAATGATCTTCTGCTTTGAAACGCTGCTGCCCTCACTGTTAACCCGCTCTCACAGCAAACATCGATATATTCCGAACAGCAAATTGCTTGATGAGTAGAGCCATGTATTTTTTTTAAAGCTTGCACACCCTCGACTGAGAATGTTGTTGATTAAGATGTTATTTAAATTGCTTTTGAAGAATTTGTGTAGAAGTTATCTTGAAGTTTATGAATTTTAAACAAACATTGCACAGGGTAAGTTTTGTTTTACATTAAGAAGAAAACTCTTATGTTCACTAACATGATTTTTCAGACATCATTCGAATATGCAAATTTGGTGTTACATTTGGATGCAATTCAATGAATTTCTCCTCCACTGATGTATTATTTAAAGAAATAATTTTAAACCAAATATACATTAAATATATAAAATGTAATTAGATTTAACCATGAAAGTTGCAACTATCAATTATTTGGATGATCAACAAATCTGTTCATTTCATAAATTGCTTGAGCAATTAGTTAAAATATAATGTAATTGGTGCATAAACAGTATTTTAAAACAACACAATGACTATAATGTGCTCATTTGGTTTGAAATTTGAATGCATTTGTCGTTCTCTCCTGCATTATCTGATCATATAAATTCACAAAACTAATGATTATTTTTTATGAAATTAACTGATTAACCTGTTGATCAGTTTGTCAAATTAATGTTTATCAAATAAAATTCCAAAATGTCACAGTATGAAATTGTATTTTAACTTAATTTTAATGAATTAAATATATATATTTATTTATTTATATTAAAATTGTTAGTCAACAAATATTTCATGTCCTCAAAAAAATGTGTAATTTGAAAGCAATGAACGAGAATATACAGAATGTATTTATTTGTGCATCTTGTCCATAGAAATGAGTTATTTATTATTGTAAATTAAAATAATCTATGGATGTTTTTTCATGCATGCCTAAATAACCAAACATACATAAATATCTTTCTTTATAAATTATTATCAGTTTTACTGATTAGTTGCGGTCCTATAAACCAGACACATACAGTATATGCACATGTGCAAGGAGATGGAGAAAAAAAAAAGAGCAAGAAAAAAATCTCTTCATCTGCTGAAGCTATGAGCCTGTTATAACAGAGGACACTGCTGCTGTCCGCCACAGTTTTAGCCAAAAGTCAGCTCCATAACACCACCCTAAGGTTAAAACACACACACTTTGCCTTGGGCAATTAACCTAAATATGCCCTAATAATGGGCACACTTGACATGCTCTCCTTTAAAATGTGTGATTTGATTACTCTGCATAGTGCAGCAGAAGTAACCTTGTGTTCATCTTGGTAAGTTTGACTGCGTTCCCTCCTGTGGTGCTTCAAGAACAGCCAATAATTAAACAATATGCACACAGGCTGCTGAATAGCAGGAGCCACTATCGGTTTTGGGACTGGGGCAAAGAGGCCTAGCTGTGTCTACAGCTGGGACCGGGGCTGTTAACACTCTTAATGCACCATTAACACAAACTATAACATTTGACTGAACCTGTCACGCACTCCCCCACACACACACGCAGACACACACGCTCCATCACGCCGCCTGTCTGCTCCATTAACACAAACTATAACATTACAAAGCGGAGCTCCACACACAAACACACTATTACACACAGTGTCACCATTACCACAAGCTGTAACATTAGGCTTCACCAGGCATAATGTCTGCACTAAACTAGTAGAGGAGAATGAGCACGCTAACAACTGGGATGTGGCTGTTTGACTCCGTATAACCTGTATCTGGGTTTAAGTAATATATAAAGTTTGTAATTTTCGTTAGTTTGAACACATTTCTAAAAGTGTAGCAATTATTATTAGCTTTTTCAATGACTTCTACAAGAGAAGTAGATGGCGACAGTGAGTCTGTCAGAGTCATTTCAGTGTCAAAACAATTCCAAGAACGCAGTGAACAAACTTGCATTCTTGTGGAGACCAGTCTTGCCAAGTTACTCGGAAGAACGAACAAATAAAACAAATTTCAATACAAATTTCAGCAAATAAACACTCTTAATGTGTTTATGTCTTTATTAAGATTTTCATGTGAACTTTTACTCTTACCGTCTCATTTAGAGAAACTCCTGAGATTTAAGTTATATCTCCAAACTTTAATAATAAATCTATATAAAATGCTGTGCCTCCCACCTCCTTTATTCTGCCGCAGTGACTTGTCGAGTGAGTTTTGCTCTCAAGTTTGCATCAACGTGTCCTCGATATCAAGAACACATGTGGAAACTTTCAGGCATCCTTAGTTCTTACAGTCTTGAGTTTTGGAACTGAACTTTGGCAGTTGATGATGACGTTACAGGAGAACACAAGGACGCAAGATCACTGAAGAATGCATATTAAGAAACAGACTTTGTGTTGGCCAATGTTTTCCAATTGAGATATATTTACTTGAGAAGCAAAATGACTTCAAGTCTTGTTAAATTTTGTTTTATTTAGATTTTATATTGTTTTGTTACAAGAATAAAGGAATAGTTGAATAAAAAAAATTTAAATGTCCTATTAATTAACTCAATCTTAGGTCGTCCATGATTTAGGTGACTTTTTTCTTTGGTATAACATTAAATGAGAGTTTTAAAGAAGAGTTTTAGTGTAATCTGTAGTCCCTGCTGATTCAGATAATGAAAATAAATGGTTACCGCTTTTTTTGTTTTTAGATTAAAATGTAACATATACAAACCAGCCCAAATCAGTGAACGTGGCTATTGGTCACTCATTGATGTGTTGTTATTGGAAATTAAATATTATTTACAAAATTATTAGCTTTAATCCACAGCCTGGTCTTTTTAATGCTTTTCACAGACTGATGGTTTTGCTTCAATAAACCTCAGTGTATCATAAGGAGTCATAGAGATTGATTTGTTGTTTATGCTTAGTTTTAAGTGTCCAAAATAGGTGATTTGCATTATACAAATCACCAACAATGATGGATTCAGCCACTGTGCCAAGTGTGAGCTGACATATAGCACAGAAGTGAGAAGAGACAGAAGTGGGATCAGTATTGAGGGATAAAAAAAAATCTGCCAATGGGGTAAAAGAAATAGCCATAAAGGAAGTAATAAGACATTGGCCAATATTATTCTTGATTTAACAATCGCATTTACAATTTAGTTTTTACATGATTTTGAAGGATTTTGTATTTTAAGTCAACAAACATTGGTAAAAAAATATATAATGGAAAACAAGCTTAAAAAATACTAAGTAAGAAAACCATTTTTGGCATTGTTAAAAGTCATAGATGGCACAAAAACAGCATTCGTCAAAAGTCATTGATTTTGGCTCATATTTAGAGTGCAAAGAAAAGCTATTGAAATACAGTACTGTGGAATAAATATACAGATAAATCCCTATGGTATGAACGGAGAAAGACGCACACTGTGCACTTGTCAACAAACATGATAACACTTGTAAAGTCAAGTGCAAAAGTTTCAGGACATAAGAAAGAAACAAACATGCGGAAAAGAGCCCACTGACAGTGCAATAACCTCTGTTCTCTGTGTCCTGTGAACAGGCTTGCCATTGATTAAAACAGCAAGGTGTGCAATAAAGCGCGGGCGAAGTGCTGGCTCCATATGGCCTCGGACCCGGAGGCTGTGAGCTCGCACTTAAACCTCCCCCTGCTCCCCTCTTTCCTCGTCCCAATCCTACAGATGGCAAAAACACAATTCAAAGCCCCTACACAATGGGTCCTTGGCAGCAGTTCAGCCATTTACTTCAGTAATTAACAGTGCAGATACCACTACAATTATGGGATGGATACTAACTATGTCACCCTGAGACTTGTTCTGCATGATAGGCGACTTTACTGTAAAAAGAAAAATAAAAAAATATGAGAACTGAAAATATCGGACGAACAAAGTGCTTACTGGACACTGTGATTACCTCTTAATTAGTTTACTAGTCTAGCAGTGAAACATAATAATTAAAGCGTGACAGAAAATCTTTGTAAACTGAAGAAAAATTTACATTTTAGGTCTATGTGTACTGATTACATATTAAATCAATGCACTGCCAACTGCTAAGCACAAATAAACCTAGCACTGAAGGGTCTGTAATTGCAACAGAATGAAGGGCTTGCTTCACTTTCTCCCAATGCAGACAATAACTTCAAAGCAGGGCCTTCGCTTATTCCTCCATAATTACGGCCAAATCCCACTCAAATTATGCCATCGAATTATCTATTCTCTACCATTATGTTGAATGTATACTACATTTCTGACGGGTTTTATGATGCGATTGCGAACAGCTGTCAAGCACACTTAATAAACAAACACTGCGAACACAAAATCTGACAGCTGATGGGCTATACTTGAAGTCTCAACGGCCTACACTAAACTTTCCCTTATACTTAATGCCTGTTAATTATAAAGTATTTGATTAGAATCCATTTAAATGGTAAATACATTGTAAAGAATATTTTCTGTGATTAAATTTAGATATTACTGTTAAATGCTAATTGCACCTTTTCCAATGAACCAGTAGTAGGTGAACCAGAACAAAAGTAATTGTTTTAGTTGAGCTACATTTAAAAGGGTGGTTGGCTCATGTGAGTATTTCATGTACTGTCAAAATTATTATATTTTTCAAATATTTCCCAAATTATGTTTAACAGAGCAAGGATTTTTTTCCCAGTATTTCATATAATATTTTTCTATAATATTTTTTTGCCTTATTTGTTTTATTTCAGCTAGAATAAAAGCAGTTTTATTTTTTTTTTTATTTTAAGGTAAATATTATTAGCCCCCTTAAGCAATAATTATTTTCGATTGTCTACAGAACAAACCATCATTAATGACTTGTTACCTACCTAGTTAACCTAACTAACCTAGTAAAGGCTTTAAATTGCACTTTAAGCTGAATAGTGTCTTGAAATATATCTAGTAAAACATTATTTACAGTCATCAAGACAAAGACAAAAGAAATCAATTATCAGAAATGACTTATTAAAACTTATTATGTTTAAAAATGTGTTAAAAAGAAATTGTGAAAAAATATAAAATAATTACAATTTAAAAGAAGGGCTAATAGTGGCGCAGTAGGTAGTGCTGTCGCCTCACAGCAAGAAGGTTGCTGGTTCGAGCCTTGGCTGGGGCAGTTGGTATTTCTGTGTGGAGTTTGCATGTTCTCCCCGCGTTTGCGTGGGTTTCCTAATGGTGCTCCCGTTTCCCCCACAGTCCAAAGACATGCAGTAGAGGTGAATTGGGTAGGCTAAATTGTCCACAGTATATGAGTGTGTATGGATGTTTCCCAGAGATGGGTTGCAGCTGGAAGGGCATCCGCTGTGTGAAACATGTGCTCGATAAGTTGGCGGTTCATTCCGTTGTGGCGACCCCGGATTAATAAAGGGACTAAGCCGAAAAGAAAATGAATGAAGAAGGGCTATTAATTTAACTGTATGTATACTATACTAACACAGAGGAGCTACTTTATAGTAGGAACTAAAGAATCATTCTCATTAAAAGCAACTCTAACTCTGACTCTTTGTTTATTACTGAAATTTTTTTAACCAATGTACTATAGGTGGTATATGAAAATATGACCTGACACCTCATAGCTATTATCAGAGGCTTTCAGAAAGGGTACCTACAGTATTAACCCCTTTTTTACAAAATGTAAAAATAAGTCTTTGGTGTCGAATGTGTCTGTAAAGTTTCAGCTCAATTATTATTTTGTTTTGGATACTTTATAAGAGCACCAATAAATTAACTACCCCTGACATTCCTTTTGTTTGGTTTTTGATTTACTTTCTAATGTTCATTCAGGGGGCAGCACGGTGGTGCAGTGGGAAGCACAATCGCCTCACAGCAAGAAGGTCACTGGTTCAAGCACCGGCTGGGTCAGTTTCTGTGTGGAGTTTGCATGTTCTCCCCGTGTTGGTGTGGGGTTTCCCCGGGTGCTCCGGTTTTCCCCACAAGTCCAAAAACATGCACTACAGGTGAATTGAGTAAGCTAAATTGTCCATAGTGAATGAGTGTGTATGGATGTTTCCCAGTGATGGGTTGCAGCTGGAAGGGCATCCGCTGCGTAAAACATATGCTGGATAAGTTGGCGGTTTATTCCGCTGTGGCGACCCCAGATTAATAAAGGGATTAAGCTGAAAAGAAAATGAATGAATGAATGAATGAATGAAAGTTTATTTATGTTTTTATATATAGTAAATCGCTTCTTGGTCTGACTTTATCTTCTCAGTGCTCTCTAATATCAGGAACCAGCCTCATGGTGCAACTAAAATATGAAAATGTAAAGGGATGTAAATTTAGCTCTTCAAAAACACTATGACATGACTGGTTACCAGTGATAAGGCTATATATGCCTAACAAAAGCATTAAATCTGGAACAATCCATGATTTTTTTAATAGTGGAGATGCTAAAAAAGGCATAACATTTAATAAACATTTATAACATTTAATAAAAGAATCGTTTGGGTAACACTTTATTTTGATGGTCCATTTAAGTATTAGTAGGCTGTCTTCTTAATAACTGCTAATACTGCTGCTACACAGACATTTAATTGACTATAAGAAACTTTGTAAGTACATATCAACTTACCCTAACCCCAACCTAATAGTCTACTTATAATCTAATAAGAATTAGTTGGCATATAGATGCAATGTAACTTAAATTCAACAAATGGACCATCAAAATAAAGTGTGACCAAAACTTTTAGTTTTTTTACCCAGACATTTAAAAAGAATATATTTTTGAGCAGTAATCACAATACCATGATACTGTGAAACCGTGATATTTTTATCCAAGGTTATTATACTGTCAGAATCTTATACCGGCCCATGCCTAGTTACAACTCTCTGGGATCAGCTGCACCTCAATAATTCATTTTATAAGTTTAAAACGTTTAAAGACAGTAAAATCCTGACGTAAATCTTCACCTCTATAAATACCATGGCAACATGGCGTCAATAAATGCACATGTGTTTGTGTGTGTGTACTGCAAATGGCATTTGTGTGTGACTCATCATTTCAAAAAGGCTTGAATAAACTCTACCGCAAATACATCAAATAAACTTACTTGGTATTTTCGACTCGTGAGTCGTGACCTTATTTCAGCTCCATCCATGTCTGTTTCTATCACTGACGGCTGTTTATCTGACATAATGCATGAGAAGCAAACATGCATGTCGGAATGGTGGGAGAGGAGAAGCAACTCACTTGGATTACAAAAACAAGCTACACTGTACTCAGACACCAAAATGGGCATATTCTGGAGGCTATAATAAATAATCTGATGGGTATTTTGTGCTGAAACTTTACAGACACATTCTGGAGACACCAAAGTCTTGTTTACCATATTGTGAAAAGGGTAAAATAGGTGCCCTTTAAAGGTTTCTCACAGAACCAAATGCCAATAAAAACCTATTGTTTGCAACTAAACCTAACAAAAAAAAATGCATCCTGTCAACAAATATCAGCTTTGTTGTGTAGGCGAGCATAGAATGCACTACAGCCTGTTACACAGACACAGTACATTTTGCATGACAGTGCTGTGTCCTATGGAATGCATCTATACCCGATGCAATAGTCACATTACACAAGACCATATGCTACCATAATTCCAACAGGGACCGTATTACCATCTAATTCTGCATTTCAGGAAATGAAGGAATCGGAGCTGGCATTGAGTCTGATTAACTCTGCATGACTCCATCAATACCCCAGTGAGCTGGTCTGCCTCTCTCTCCACAGGTGAGCGCTGTGTTCCCATTCCCATCAACGACACGCACGTACAGACAAAAGTGGCCATCTATCTCCGGAGGTGAGGAGGGATTGTACGATCCGCAAATGGTCTTACGAGATGATCTCCTGCGTGAATAAGAAATATAACTGCATTTAGAGGAGATGAAACAGAGAAAGCTACTGCTGCTACAGCAATACAAACATACCATTATTTGTTATGCCAATAAAGCAACAATCGGATTTAAAGGAATAAATGTAATCAAATTATCAAATTAGCACTAATTAACTTTAGGGTGCTGAGTCTGACTATTAAAGCTCACAAAAGTAGACCGGGGAAAAAAAAAACAGCAGCTCGAGTCAACTTCTTAATTATTCTTGTGCATGCAGCATTTCCAAGACTCGTGCGCCCTAAGTGCAGATAAAGACACCATCTGCTGGTAATTAGAGCTAAATAATATCAGACGTTATAGCTAATCATTTTGACTGCAAATTTGATTAAAACCGGTGTATAATTCTGGCTATTTTTTTTGTTTCTCTGCACAAAGAAGGTCCATGTGTCGCGAAACCACGGTCAGGAATGAAGCGGCGCATTAAAACAGACTGATTATTCTTTTCCATAAACCTTGGGAAACATATAAACATAAAAAGAATAACACGCCTGGTCCTAATCTTTTATAGCTCATTTGCGTTAAATGAGAAGGAATTACTGTGCATCACTACGGCCTGCTACAGCAGCAAGGCATTGGCCTTAATGGCTTTTTATTAGCTTAATCTCCAAATTAAATGGTGTTTGAAGCTGAAGACGCTCTCTTTTCTACACTGTTATTACCCCCATCATCATGAAGCCATTTTCCTGCCGAGACCAATTTGAATAAGACGAGAGGCTGCCTCAAATCTGTGTGTGTGTGTGTGTGTGATGGACCTGCAGGCGAGAGAGTGAGTGAAAGAGAGAAAAAGCGAGAGATCCATAATGAGGGATGCTGGGGAATTGCCCTCCTGGAAGACCTGATGTGTTTCCAGTTGGCTGCCAGCTGCCAGAAATCAAGACAAACACTGATCATTGACAGGAGGATTAACACGGCTCTGCACAGACATACACACCTGAACACGCCGGCGCGCACAGATCTTTTAACGGGCAATGCTTAAAGCAAAAACTGCATTAATTAAATCAGTTACAGGCTTTCAAACATCTTCGACTCATATATTCAATTAGTCAGCAACATGGTGTAGCTAGCAGGGGGACATTATGGGTGTAATTAACAACATATTAATGTGTAAATGTGACAAAACCCTCGCACTCGCCCTCTTTTTTTGTCAAAATTGTATATATAATACATGCATCTTTGACCAGGCAAATATGTTTGTGTCATATGTATGTTATAATGGGTGGTTACTACACTAAGGGTATTTATAGGAGTTAAACTCTCTTTAAATACACGTTCTTTGTTCAGTTTGGTTGCTGACAGTGGACAATACAGACATACAGAAATCTGTCATTCAACCACAGTGTCATTCTCAACATTCATTCCTTCATTTTTCTTCGACTTAGTCCCTTTATTCATCAACGGTCACCCCAGCAGAATGAACCGCCAACTTATCCAGCATATGTTTTACACAGCAACCCAGTACTAGGAAACACCCATACACTCTCACATTCACCAAATACACAACGACCAATTTAGTTTATTTAATTTACCTATAGCTCATGTCTTTGGACTGTGGGGGAAACTGGAGCACCCAGGAACCTACAAGAACACTGGGAGAACATGCAAACTCCACACATATATGCCAACTCGAACCAGCGACCTTCTTGCTGTGAGGCGACAGTACTAACCACTGAGCCACCATGCCGCCCTGTTATTCCCAACATTCATTCATTCATTTTCTTTTCGGCTCATTCCCTTTATTAATTTGGGGTCTCCACATTGAAATGAACTGCCAACTTATCCAGCATACGTTTCACGCAGTGGATGCCCTTCCATCACTGGGAAACATCCATACACACTCATTCACACACATACACAATGGACAATTTAGCTTACCCAATTCACCTATACCACGTTTTTGGACTTGTGGAGGAAACGAGAGCACCCGGAGGAAACCCATGCCAACATGGGGAGAACATGCAAACTCCACACAGAAATGCCAACTGACCCAGCCAGGGCTCGAACCAGCGACCTTCTTGCTGTGAGGCAATTGTGCTACCCACTGTGCAACCGTGCTGCCCTATTCCCAACATATAGCATATTAGCATATTATTTATATTATTTGATAACATTATGTAATGTTCTGATACAGACAGATTTACAAAATTAGTTATTTATAATAATTAATTATTATAGAAATGATGATATTTTTGGTACAGGGATATTTTTCTTACATTCAGAAGAAATTATTTGTATTGGAAATAAAATGTACTAAAAACTGTAAAACAGCACACAATATAGAGTAGTAATACATAGGAATTTTCCATAAAATATATATTTTTCTTGTTTCTTGTACCTGTATTTTGAATTTTGCATTGTGTTTTAGGGTATTCAAAAAGTTGCAAATAAACAAATATTTTTTACATATGCAAGAATTTGTATTTATATGATTATTTATACTATTTAAATTTTTAGAGGTTTAGTCTCAAATTGAAAGCTCTGGTCTGGGATGGGGTATAACATATAATATACACGACAAGTCTTTTGACTAAAAAGTAAGTAATAATAAAAAATAAAAAATTGCATTTGTTACATTATTGGATGATGTCCTGGCAGACTTATTTTACCGTGCAGCAAAAGAAAAAAAGGAACATTTTGATAAATATAATAAATAAATTTTATTCATCAAACATTTATATATTACAGTTTATATTATTTATGTTTTCACAGGTTATTTATCAGATTTAAAAAGCTGGTATAAAGAGGTTAAATATCTAATACTTACACTTCCAGTCAAAAGTTTGGGGTCAGTTTTTTTTTATGTTTTTTTTTAAGAAAAATTAATATGTTCATCAAGGTGGCATTTATTAATTAGAAAAATGTTAAATATTTATTAAAACTTTAAATAACTGCTTTCGTATGTACTTTAAAATGAAATTATTATGCTTGTCAATATTACTTTCATTACTATGACCATTCATTCATTCGTTCATTTTCTTTTCGGCTTAGTACCTTTATTAATCTGGGGTCGCCACAGTCGAATGAACCGCCAACATATCCAGCTGCAACCCATCACTGGGAAACACCCATACACTCTTATTCACACAGATACACTAAGGACAATTTAGCCTATCCAATTCACCTGTACTGCATGTTTTTGGACTTGTGGGGGAAACCGGAGCACTCGGAGGAAACTCACGCCAACATCTGATAAATGTGATAAACATAAAATGAAGCTGAAAATTCATCTTTAAAATCACTGGAATAAATCATCAAATTAAATGATAAACTACTCTTGAACAGTTATTTTATATTGCAATAACATTTCTCTATTTTAACATTTGTACTGTATTTTTAATTAAATAAATGCAGCCTTGGTGAACAGAATAAACTTATTTGAAAACATTTAAAAATCCTACAGACCCCAAACTTTTGACTGGTAGTGTACATATAGGCAAGAACAGCAAAACATAAATAAATGATACATTGTACAAAAAAATACAACACATTTCTATCAATTAAAAATAAAAAATATATATATTTTCTATAATGTATGAATGTGACTTTCATATACAAAGCTGAAATCTGTGTAAAAAATCCACCCATGCAACATCAAACTGCCAGTTGAATAAACACCAATATAAATAAAAATATAGCAGCTATACATATGTATCTGCTGTTGTCTTCCCTTACCTGACAATCTCAGTCTTTTCTCACACTCAGCGCTGCTCCATCCAAACTCCGCACAAAAACTTTTCTATAAAATTAAGAGACATCTGTTATGAAAGATGAGCCATTAAAAACCTCTTCAGCATTATTATTGCACAGCATAACCGATCAAGATTAGACCGATCAATTACATGAATCAAATTACATGATGCCAACTGGGCCTTTTTACTTCTTTTGAACATTGGGACGCAAAAGCGTGTGTGTGATGCTGACAAGGGGACAACATGACATGACAGCAGCAGCTCCTCAGTGCTTCATTAGTATCCAGATGCTGCTCTTCTCCTCCCTGCAGCTAAACCGTTTTGACAGAGAGACACCACACAAATTTGCAATGAACAAATTGGCTCGAGACTTCGCTGTCAACATTTGGTAAGTTAACAGTGGAGAAATTATTTTGTCTTTCACTCCACATCGACAACTGTTGCTTTGATTGAAATCCATCTGTCTGCTTTAAGTGGGCACGTTATCTCGACCCGAACAAAGACCCTTAAAACTGAAACTAGAACTTGAATCTTTTTTTAAAAGTCTGTGTTTACTGTAGAAATGGTAATTTCTACAAGGTATTTATATGTGCAGGTCAAATAAATCCTTGTAAAAATATACAAATTTAATTATTATTTATAAACCATACACAAACTAATTACAATATATATTTAAAAAAATATGTGATCATACTAAACGATAATAAATTTTAGGTGCTTTAAAACTTTTTCATGGTAAATTTGTAAAACTTCGGTTTGATGAATATTAGCAAAGAATAACGACTGAACATGATAGTTAATTAATATATTATTAATACCGGAAATGACACAAGCTAAGGATAAGACGATGCACAAAAGGCATCAAATGAGGATAAAAAATATTCCTCAGCTTTTATTTACATTTGAACAAAAACATTAAGTCAGAATTTAATTCTACAAATATACATGTATTCAGTTTATATATAAATTCCAGTAATATTATGAATATGCAAATGTTTATATGATTTTTTTAAAAGTTAAAAGTTTCTTTTTGAACATTTTAAGTTTTAGAGCTGTAATTTAACGATCTAGGCACAAGGTCTAAAGGGAGCAAAAGTATTAAGGGAGTGTCCGAATCCACTTTTGCTATTTTAAGGACAGAAAAATACGCTCTGCACCGCGGCGCATGGTGTAACAGGGTTGTGCTTATTCTCTTAATGAGTTATGGGTGTGCTTTGAGAATAAACCAATCAGAGTCTCTGATTCCCTTTAAGAGTCTGTTGCATCGCACCATGGCACATTTGCTATTTACATGGCAGACTTTGTAAGTGGAAAAACTGAAAGCTTCACTAGCGAGAAAACAGTTAAAGAGAGCATCTGCAGCTAGGCATGGGATGATAACCGTTTTCAAGGTATACCGTTGTTTGGAAAAGTCAAGGTTTTAAAACCGCCAAAATTTTATGTAATACTGTTCCTAAGGTATGTGTAAGACTTTTTTGCTTACATTTTTTTTTAGGACAGCAGTATCTCCAGCAGAAAAAAATATCCAAAGATGCCGTTTTAAATTGTGAAGAAATTGTTTTTGAAACTAATGAAGACAGCAGAAATCAATTAATCTTTTGAATTATTTTGCCTGACATGTTTACTGTTCCAAACTATTATAAATCTTTCAAAAAATAAAATATATTGTTTTCAAAAGAGTCCGTCAGAATCTTATACCGGCCCATGCCTATCTGCAGCGCAAGGATAAAGAATGAGCCTCCTCCATTCGGCCTTTACTTTCACTTTCTCGTTCTCTCTTTCGTGGGTAAGGAAACAGTGTTGTACGCAGAGACATCCATTAGCCTACATATTTAATTTCCCTTGTTAAGTGCAAAGATTTGTTTCAAAACTATTTCTAAATTCAGTTTTAATTTCCAGCAAACGAAAAAATGAACAACAATAATGAAGTGTGGTCAAAAACTTATATCCAATTACACGTGCTATGCCAAATATGTTCCAAAACCTGACCGGTGGACAAATCTAAGCTTGTTTTTAATAAAACAATTATAAATATGCATATAATAAATAATACTTTTAATAATAATAACATTATACAATATAACATACCTTATAATGTCACGACAGAGCAATCAGAATCAAGTATTGCAGACAACTGTGTAATAAATTTATATAACATTTAAAAATAGTTTTATGATTATACAGAAACATTAGAAAATGGTATACCCAGGAGCAAGTGTGAATGACATACAGTACATGCTAGGGCTGCACAATATATCATTTCAGTATCGATATCCCAATGTACACATTTGCTATTATCACATGTTGAGTTTGAATTATAGTTGAAAAGGAGCACCAGAACACGTGATTTGTAGAGTCACTGCTACGTTTTACCATAATAGAGTGAAGCTTGCATGCATTTGCATGTGTTTTTAAAGCCTGTGACTGAGCATTTCAAGAGAGTTTAAAACATCTGAGCACAAAAAATGATGATGTTTGGGGTATAACAAATATTAATTGTATGTAATTATTCATACAGAATTTACACAATTTATGCAAACATTAGAATTTTTGTCTTGTTTCTAGTTAAAATATCTGCATTTCTAAACAAAAACAAGATTGTTTTACTTACCCTAATGGCACATCATTTTGCTTGTTGTAAGTTATTTTTAGTTATTTTTTCTGAAGGTGAAAACAATACAATATTTGTACTTGATCTAAGAATTTTTCGATATTTAGACTAGAAACGAGACAAAGTAAAAAAAAACATTTTGTTTTACATTGTTTTTATTGTACCTGACTCCCCACAAAACAGCCAAATAGAGCTATTCATCCCGTGAAACAATATTTATAACAATATCGCAATATTTATCTCAGAAAATTAAAACATTGCAATATCAGATTCTTCCAATATCGTGCAGCCCTAATAAAAAAACAAACAAATAAAACCATTTTTTTTGTTTTTCATAGCTTCATACACTCTCAGAAATAAAGGTACAGGAGCTGTCACTGGGGCAGTACCTTTTCAAAAGGTACATATTTGTACAGTACCTGAAGGGTCCATAAAGATACATCAAAAGTACTTTTTAGGTACATCTGGGCACTAATATGCACCTTCGAGGTACCACTGTGGACTATTTGGGTACAAATATGTATGTTTTGAAAAGGTACTGCCCCAGTGACAGCTCCTGTACCTTTATTTCTGAGAGTGAAGTGTGTAGTCATTTAGAACAGGATGATAGCCTTTACATGCTTTCAAATACAATGTCAAAAGGATCACGACACAGCTAAGACAGCTATTGTTGTACGAATATAAAAAGCAAACAAAAATGAACTCCTTTTTTTCCCTCTGCTATACAGTATAAGGCACTGGATAGCCAGAATCATTCTTAAATAATAATAAACAACACCACAGAGAATCTAAAGAGCAAAAGACAACAGGTCACTTAGAGACCTTGTGACAGCAATGATAGTGATCTCATGTAGCACCAATTGCTCTCAACACAAAGACTTCAGTTCGGCTACAATCAAACAAGCTACTGAAATAAACAGCAGAGTTAAGTGTATGTTGTGGACATGAATGGTCAGGCTGAAAGGTTAGATTATTAACCCACTGCCCTTCCTCACATATATGGTTCATACAGCCATCAAGCAGTACAATAAGCACTAGTGGTCTGAGCACTCAATAGACTGCTGGAGTCGAATGTTATTAGTAATGGGTCGCTGTCTTGATTTCTGTCCCACTCAAATGGCTACTCTTCATTGGGCAGGGATTGAGCGGCCATTAATCAGGAGCTTGGCAGCTGCTGGACTAAAACTAAAGCTGTTAGATTTGCAGTCTGTGCAACAGGGAGGCCATTACTTTCACAATCGTAGTCAATAGGCTTTTTTCACAATCCATCTGACGTCACATCTGGCATGCTTGTCAATAGAGCGTCGGAAGGTTTGTCAAAAACAACATTAGGTGAACTTGACAACAAGCATTTTATAAACAGTTTTTAGACCAGTCCAACATTATTTGAGGGGGTAAACAGCAAGGTGATATATGGAATTGTTTATAAAGAAAGATGATTCAAGTTGTTCCTCCTAGTTCAAGTGCAGACTTTACTCTTGTTTTATGTATAACATCCAGGATTTTTTTAAATAGGAGAAAACAATACATTTTGCAGGAACTCTGAAATTAAAGACACTTTTTGATTAATTAAATTAAAGATTTTAAATATTCCTCCTCCTCTCCATCACTCACCTCACTTAAATGGGTTTACATATTCAAGTTCAATTCATTTATTTATAAAGCACATTTAAAAACAGCCACAAGACTGACCAAAGTGCTGTACATAAGACAAAGTAAAATAAAAACTTTAAAAGCATAAAAATAAGCCAAAAGAAACGACTGAATACATTTTAAAATAAAGCAATAGAAAAGACTATTAAAATGATATTAAAAGGCCAAGCTAAATAGATACATTTTAGAAGTGATTTAAAAGTAGATAGTGATGGAGCCATTCTAATCTCATGGAGCAAAAAGATCCATAACCGAAGACCTGCCACAGAAAAAAGCTCTGTCCCCTCTACGTTTCAGTCTGGACTAATTAACTAAAAGAAGATTTTTTTTTTTAAGTAAAAATGCAACAGCTCTGAGAGATAGGTTGAGGCTAGATTATGAAGGGATTTATATACCAGTAAAAGCACTTTAAAATCAATTCTGAATTTACATATTATCTTTATATTATATACAATTACTATTGTTTGTATTATTTTCAGTATTCTGTCTTATCTGTGTAATAGGGTAATGGTATACAGTACAAATTAGATATTTTTTTCCTCCTATGATGGAGTTTCCCCAGTAAGAAGTATAGAGCTTTTTATGTTTTGGTGGTGGATTTTGTTAATACAAAATAAAAATAAAAAATTAAAGAGAAAAGAAAATGATTTTCAAAATAATGAAAGAAAAGCTGTATAAAAAGTGTGTTTCATAAAATAGATTTCTGTTTCATAATGAAATAGGAAACAATTGTAAATGAGTTTATGCTTGGTTATTGTTAGTTGTTTGCTGGCAAAACAATTGCTATTTACTATTTATGTTCGCCTCACAGCAAGAAGATCACTGGTTCGAGCCTCGGCTGGGTCAGTTGGCGTTTCTGTGTGGAGTTTGCGTGTTCTCCCCATGTTGGCGTGGGTTTCCTCCGGGTGCTCTAGTAAAACATATGCTGGATAAATTGGCGGCTCATTCTGCTGTGGCGACCGCAGATTAATAAAGTGACAAAGCCGAAAAGAAAATGAATGAATGAATTATTGAAAATAAACTGAGGCCAATAAATGTTTGATTATTTCAGGTGGTTTATCCACTCTAGACGTGTGCTTCTGGCCAAGAGAGTTTGACTGGAGCCATCCACCGGGCATGACTCAACACACATAGCCAACTTTAAAAAGAGTTTATGCTAGAGAGAAAACTGCAATTGTGGAAGTTTCTTACTGTAAGTTTTCTGCAGTCAAGCCTTTGAAAGAATAGTTTGACCAAATTATATTGATGTCATGTGTCAGAGTCAGAGATCAGCCAAAACGTTGTTGAGAATGTGTATTCGGCAGCCACGGTAGGTCAGTGATTTGAGTTTATAATTTAACAATTAAAAGATCTGCTGACTAATTTATGCACTTTTGGAAGCTTCAAAGACAGAACACAACCCAATATCATAATTGGCCTTATTCTTCACATACGAGCAAGTGCAGCCATTGGAAACTTTTTGGCTCAAGACTTCAGGTCCTACATTGATTTTTTTAGAGATTAAAAACTGCTATCTATGCTGCTTGATGCTGCAAACTGATCTTTTCTAATTATATTATTCTACTTTTTATGTATAGTCATGAACACACTTGTTTGCAGAGCAAGTAGTTTGAGAATTTCCCGCTGTTTATTATTATTCCCTCCATAGGCAACTGAATTGAAAGTTCTAAAACAATCGCATAAACAAGTGCATTTCCGCATTGCAGAATAAGGTTAATACAGCATGGAAGAGCCAGGATAAAATGTAAAACTATTCCTGCTGTGTTCGTCTGAAAGAAGAAAGTTATACACCGTGGATGGCTTGAGTGTGAGTGATTTATTTATTTTTAAACCGGTTTTGGGTTAAATATTTCTTTAAGAACAGCTATCTATGGCAACGTTGGGGCCATTGTTTTAGTTTACATCCCTCAAAATGGTCTGTAGTGTTTTCAAATTATGCTCTCGTAAGGTGTATTATGCTGTATACATTACAGTATTTACAACACTAATTGCTACAGTAAAGCGTGGTGTATTGTAGTATACTATATCTAGTTGTAGAAAACTTATTTACTACAGTTGTTGTATTACCATCACAACATATTAATTTAGATATAGCGTGGTTCAAAATATAGTATTATAGACTATAAATTATTAGAATATTTTTATTCGCACTCATTTTATTTGCACTCATTGCCATATGCCCTTAACTGTAACTGTATTGCTCATAAAACTTTATTTTTTTTACGTAAATGTTTAGATTAGAGTACATGTTATGTATATATATATATATATATATATATATATATATTTTTTTTTTTTTTTTTAATGCTTATATTTTTAGACTACATTCTATAATTGTATTTATTGTATATTCTTTTTACAACTCTATTTTTTGTATTTTGTATTAATATTATATGTTAGGCACCTAGGGTCTGAGAGTAACAAATTTCGATTCTCTGTATGTCCTGTACATGTGGTGAATTGACAATAAAGCTGACTTTGACTATCTACTGTATTTGTTTGCCTTTGATTTTTGTCATCAAACTCAGAACATTTTAAATTGATAATCCAAACATAAAGAGTTTTCAGCTATCTGCCAAAATTTCCATTTGGCACATCTTTATTTGTTGTAAATCTGTAATCATCTTCTCAAGTTAAAAGAATAAATCACTTGGCCTCTGAACCTGGAAAAGATTGAGCATCGGTGCTGTGACTTACGCTTAGTTTCAGTGTGCTAAGCCCTTTTCTTTTAACAGTAAATAGAATATATATTTAAACTAGTCCATGCGCTTCTAATCATTTTTACTTTGCGCTGAGGCTCAGCTCTCTGGAGACCAACCCGAGAACAGGTGTTTGCGTTTTTAAGGAGACACAGAGAGTATATCTTTGTCTCAAACAGAAGGCTGGAAGGGAGAAATGCTGGCCAGCAGCACAGATCCGCATGGGCCGTCGGGCAGAGCTCCAGAGCACGGCAGTTGGAGATGCGCGGCCCTGTCGAATCTTCTGTCCGGAGACAGCTGTGATGCAGCAGTGCGTGGAGCCGCAATCAGGTGAGAGTCACCTCAACAGAATGCTGATCGTAGGACAATCTGACAGACAGTCCTGCGCTCATCACCAAAGCACCGACAGAGACAGACACACACGCTCTCCAGCAAACTGTGACCTTTAAGAAGATTAATTTGTTTACCAACAAAGGTAGTGGCTGTCACTATAGGCAGTGATGATCATGATATGACAGTGGATGAGAGAGAGAGAAAGCAAGAGAGTATAGTGGAGTCATCTGTTCAGTTTATCATCTCTGTCAGTCTTTCATCAAAGGCTGAAAGAACATCTTTTTACAGGCCAGTAATGCTAAAACACTATTCAGCAATTATAAAAAAGCCTAGTATATCCAGGTGAAAAAATACTATAGTGATTTGTATTAAATGTTATAGACCATTTCAATGTGGTCATGTCATTAATTTGGCCCATGAACATTTACTGCTTGTTATCAAACTATTTAATCATTTTAACAAGAGGCAATTCAATCAGAACTTAAAACAGTTAAAACAGCTATCATAACATTATTTATCAATATGTGGACCTTTCATGATTCCTGGAAGCTGAGAAATTAAAAATGTAAAACAGGAAATACGTTGGGGCCATTGTTTTAGTTTACATCCCTCAAAATGGTCTATAGTGTTTTCAAGCCATGCTCTCGTAAGGTGTATGATGCTGTATACATTACAGTATTTACAACACTAATTGCTACAGTAAAGTGTGGTGTATTGTAGTATACTATATCTAGTTGTAGAAAACTTGGTTTGTGGTCATTTGTGTGTATATTACTACAGTTGTTGTATTACCATCACACCATATTAATTTAGATATAGCGTGGTTCAAAATATAGTATTATAGACAATAAATTATTAGAATATTTGTATCATGTCTGAATTAGGCCTATACGTTTCCTATGATTATAGTGCCGCTTGTGGCATCTTAATGTAGAGATATAGTTAAATGCCTTGATTAAAAATTGAATGAATAAAAAAATGAAAGGATTACGGAGGTTTTAACAACTGAATTTTAGCCTACTGTTGATCATTAAAAGTAAGGCCTTTACCCTTTATTGAAGTAGTAGCCCATTGGTTAATTAACAATAACAGATAAAAATGTTCCTCATGAAAACACGTCATAACTTTAAAAAACAAAGTTTACTCTAGTAAGCCTACTTTTAGATATAAAACAAGGAACACTTTACCTGTCCTGTCCTTTTGAATCGTTTTCCGCTATTTTAAGTTTTGTCAATCTCGTCTAGTGCAGTTTATACAGGACAGTACAATTTTTACTGGTTGCAAATTTCAGAAACCAACGTGATCCGGTTATTCATCGTTAACTACAGCCTACAAGACATTAGTGACGCACCTTTGTGTTTTGTGAAATGAATAGGCCTCTTATCTCAGGGATAGGCTTCAGTGAGCGCTGAAGTGTTCAACCTGAATGAAAGAAATCAGAAAAAAATGGGAGGTAATTCAACAGCGAAAACAAAGAAAGTCTGCTTCAGTTTACACAAGAGAGTGAGTAAAATGCGGTGGCGCGTTGCTGTCATCTGCCCACAGAGGGCGCCAGCGCGAAGAAAATAATCCACCTACTACAGTACACCTAACCTAGAATCTGGAAAAGCGGGAGAAAAAAAAAACTGGAATAAAATCAGCTGCCTCATGAACCTGGAACAAACCTTGACCCGGTGTCCTACACATCTGAGAAGCCGTGAATGATTCATAAGCCTCAGTGTTGGCAGGTTTTGACCCTCAAACCTTAGTGTTAATTTTTAAGCAGCAGAGCTGGGTTGAGAGTTTAAGCAGCTAAACTCTCAGTCTGGTGTCTGTCTGATCCGTCAACAAGGACTTGATGTGTCGTAGACATACTTCACAACAGTATTTGACATTATTTATATAATTATTATAAATAATAATCAATATAATTATTTTCCCAGTACTGGGTTGAGGCTGGAAGAGCATCTGCTGCATGAAATACATAGTTGGCGGTTCATTCTGCTGTGGCGACCCCTGATATATAAGGGACTAAGCCGAAGAAAAATGAATAAAATGAACATATTATTATTTTTATAAATTATAAATGTGGATAGTTCACCCAAAATAGAAAATTCTGTCATCATTTCCCTATTGCTTGCTCCAAATTTGTTTATTTTTTTCTTTCTTTTCTTGTCTTTTGAACACAGGAGAGGACATTTTGAAGAGTATTGGAAACTTGTTATCATTGACTTACGTAGCATTTCTTTTCCTACCATGAATGTCAATCGCTACTATTTTACGAAATTGTTGAAATATTTATATATATTTTTAGTTCAATCAGAAAAAATTCAAAGGTGGAACCACTTGGGGGTGAGCAAAGAGTAAACTACATTTTAATTTTCAAACTTGCATAATAAAATTAGTGTTTTTCAAGATGCCACTGGCTGAAAATCATAGCTATTTCTTTATGCAGCTCATTAATATAGATTTTTGAACAATGGTAACTTTTTTTGTTTAAACTACTATGAGTGCACCATTTGCAATTTGAATGGTTTTTGCATCACTTGCAGTTGAAATCAGGATTATTAGCAATTAGCATACTGTGAAAATTTCCTTGCTCTGTTAAACATTATTTAGGCAAATACTTAAAAAAGGGAAAAAAAATCACAAATGGGCTAATAATTCTGCTTTCAACTGTACATTCTATAGTCAACAATAGTGAATAAAAATTAAATGCTAATTTGTTAAATAAAAAAATAATACACTCAAAAAGTTAACAAGCCCTAATTATTTTAGGTGTTACCAAGTGAAGTAAGTTTTTTAACAGGTTTTAGGGTTTCCACAAGATGTAAACAAGGTTGTCCACAAGGTTTTCATACTCAGAAAAGAAACACGAAGAGAACAAGAACAACATACTACTGAAGACAGCAAATACAACAGACATGTTGACGAATGAATGTGTGAGGAGATTTAAAGGTATCCGCAACTATTTTGAACAATTAAAAGATAGATTATACTATAAAGAAACATCTTGCTGTGAAGTGATCATAGACTGACTTTGACTTTTACAATATGGTGCACAGCTTACATCTAATGGCCCATAGAAACATCAGCTAATGAGGCATTTACAGTATGTATGTACATCTATGGTCCATGCATCATTTGCACCAGGTGATTCACTAAAGTCACCAAACACCTGGACAACTTCAATGTGAGCAGGTTGTTCCACTCTTTAACCTCCGTTTACTGATAAACAAACATTTAGTGAAGACGTATGTGTGGTTTAAAGGAATTTCAGTGCCTCCCTGCCCTTAGGGTCTTCTGAACAAAAGAAGCTTTCATTTTTCAGCAAGTGAAAAATGTGTGCACTATAGGTCTCAGGCCGGGCTAATGTATCTGTATCCTAGCAGTGCATTTTTATGGAATAGTCATATAATAAGCAGAGCGTGACAATGTGTGTAGATGAACAAAATCAGAAGAGACAATTTTTCATTTACATATTTAATAAAAGTACAACAATAGCAAACACTATTTTTCACTCTTGACAACCTTTAAAGAGGAAGAGAAATTATAATAAAGATTATATACTTGCACAAAGAAGAAATCTAACATGTAAAGCACAACAATCACAGCTAAGTCACAACGTCGATGAATGTGAAAGTTGAACACAAGCACAATAAATGCACATTACTTAAAATATATTCAACAATTTGTTGAAAAAAATTTGAGATTTGATTTTTTTTCCTCTTAAAGAAAACAGTTAACGTGTTTACTTAGACAATAAATCATTTCCTGAATAATATCAGTACCTTCTGTTTTGTCTTTACAGGATGACATTAAGAGGTTTCAAATGTATTTCAAGGAATCCAATTCATACAATAACTTTATCAAAGTAAAGTGAGAGCGTCTAAAGCACACAACAGTCTTTATGAACATTAATGCACGCAGATGTCACACATCTTTTCTACCGTCAACTCAACCTTCTCTCATGATTCCTTGGGAGACCAGAGATTTGAGACGACATGCAACGAGCACTGATCACAAGTACATGATCTGGCTTTCACAAAGCCCACTGTGACCTTTCCCTTCATCAAGCCCTTCTCCATATCCTACGAGCATTCGACATATAAAAATACAGGGTTAACATTACAAAAACCTGCCAGCAGTACACAGCCCCAATCCCATCCCTATTCAACGCTTACAAACACAGAGGTAAGAGCATTCTGAAAAAATATTTGGTAGCAAAATAGAGTCTACAGTACAAATGGCATGAATTTCAGAAAATAGGCATGCATAATCCATTTATCAGACATATTTACAAAGATCACAACCTTGAGCGGCCCAACACTGGACAACCCACTTAGTTGATGCATCAGGGCTTGACAGTAAGCTTTGTCGTGTGCTTGTCATTGACTCACAGGTACAAAAAACAGCCACTGTGGTGGTACTTTTTACAAAGATACTTTCTTGAAGGTATCAACATGGACCATATGCCACAATGAGCTTTTGTACCTTTATTTTGGAAAGTGTTTGTACGAATATATTTGTCATTTATTTGTATGTATGAAATAAATACTATATGTATATATTAGGGTTGCACTGTTTACCGGTACTAGTATCGCGATACTATGGCTCCAAAATACTGGCGGTGCCACTGTAGTTTGTAAACAGTAGTATCGTCATTAATGTTTTATCTACAATAGATAATGTTGCATGTGGAAAAGTCACTAAAATGCTCACACGTTAGTGCAACAATAAACCATTTTATTTAAATAGTCTGTGGAGCTCTTTAAGGTTGCAAAACTGGGAAGAATTTGCGCCTTTTATGCTAGCCTATTGCACGTTTTCTAACCCTTAAGTTCGAACACACATCTGAATCGGTTAATTTCTGTTACTGTTAATATGATTTATTAGCGACTGCAACAATCTCTTTAAAAGAACGACCCACAGAGTGAAATTTTGAATTACTTTGGATTGTTGCCTGAGAAGACTGAAAAAAAGTAGATGAAAAACCCTAAAACAGCAACAGGAAACATTAAAAAAAGTTTTAACCAGTTCATATAGCCTTATTTTGTTGGAGAAATTCTCTTTTGTAAGAAATTTGATTCGGTATAATTTGTATCTTTTATTTTGGTCAGTTATCTACAAAATAAACAAAAAGAATTCATACATTTTAGGTGAAGTGGGGTGCAAATAATACTTTTTACTTTAAAAAATGCTTTTTACTTCGATTTTTCAACTTGTTTCTAGTCCAAATATCTAAAAATTATTAAATCAAAAAACATTTTCTTGGCAAGCAAAATATAATGTGTTGTTTTCAGACATAATATGTCAATATTAAGTCAGTTTTTCCTTAAAACAAGCAAAATAATCTGCCAATGGGGTAAGCAAAATAATCTTGTTTTTTCTTTTGACATAAGATTATTTTGCTTACTCCATTGGCAGATTATTTTGCTTGTTTTAAGAAAAAACTCACTTAATATTGGCATTTTTTTTCTTAAAACAAGACAACATGTTTTGCTTGTCTAGAAAATGCTTCTTGATTTAAGAATTTTTAGATATTTGGACTAGAATCAAGATAAAAAAATCTAAGTAAAAAAGCATTTTTTTGCAGTGTTGGCCTTAAGAGAATTATGAATTACATTCAAGTAGGCCTATCATTAAATAAATAAAAATAAATAATACAGTATTTCAGACAAAATTGTTTATCATTTGAGTTATAAAATACAGTAATCGCAATACTACTAAGTATCCTGATACTTTAGCTGGTATAGTATCGTAAGATTATTTAATGGTCTCGCAACAACCCTAATATATACATATCTGTCTGTCT
>CAIGQZ010001108.1:18945294-18961216 GCA_903798205.1 Danio tinwini
TATATATATATATATATATATATATACAAGTAAAAAAGTTCAATGCCCAAAGAGAGAGGGAGGAAGGGAGGTAGAGAGAGAACAATTAAATTATATAAATATATTTCCCTCTTGTAGTTTATAGTCAAGTCTACAATGTTTACCCAAAAGAGAGAGCAAGACACTGCTAGGCCAGTAAGAAATGTAATGGATAAAAAGTATAGTAGTTTATTGGAAAGCATGTATAAAATATGACTCTAACATTAACTACTTCTGAAAGATATTAAGAACCTACTGTCACAGTGCATTATTAACTAAATATGTTCTCTTTTGTTTTGGGTATTGCCAGCTTTCCTTTTTCCTATTGGTCAAATTAAGACCTCGAAGTGGACAAGCGTTAATGTCCAGCCCTGATGCATAATCGCCTGCGTAGAAATATATTATTTACAAACTCTGTTATGAAAAGTTGATGCAAAGGCACACTCACTCAGTTTCATTTCTGGGGGAGGACATGAAGGCCCGCAGGTAAGCAGACACAGTTGACCATAAACTTCTTAGTGCAGAGTTTTCAAAATCTGCCACAACATGAAGAGGACAATTGGGAGACCTCGCCAGACCTTGAAGAGCTTCTCATCTACTTCATTTGAAAAGCATGAAAATACGACAACACGTAAAGTGATGAACCCTGTGAGACTGCATAATACAGTCATTCACAGTCATTCACTCCTGTCACACTGAAAAGATGGCTAGGTCAATGGAGACAAAGTTGAGCTCAACACTAGACCAAAAGTAAATACTCCCAGAAGTCGGCCAGAACAGTTATAAAATCCTCACACAACCTGCACACATACAGTACACGTGGAACTGGAAAACTGCTTCAGGAAGCGGAATTCAGCACAATGACAAAAGACTCTTTTCAACAAACATAACAGAGATAACACGTTCACAAGTGTTACATAAACTGTTGTGCGTGCACATGAAGTTTGTTATACAGTATTCTGTGTAGTGACTGAAGTGCTGAAAGGCTTGGTTCAGTGCCTAGGACAAATGTGGATGTCAACATTTAATGTTGTGGGACAACTTGGCCAGCCATATTAATTTGGGGATTCAATGTTTGAACAGAATTCTAAAAAAGAGAAAAGGGTCAAAGACTGACTTTTCTTTCTTTCTTTCTTTCTTTCTTTCTTTCTTTCTTTCTTTCTTTCTTTCTTTCTTTCTTTCTTTCTTTCTTTCTTTCTTTCTTTCTTTCTTTCTTTCTTTCTTTCTTTCTTTCTTTCTTTCTTTCTTTCTTTCAAAGGGACAGTTTACCCAAAAATTTTACTTCGTCATTGTTTACTCATTCTTCCACTTCCACTTCTCCTCTCATTCCAAACTTGTTTGAGTTTCTTTTTTCTGGTAAACACACAAGAAGATATACTGAAGAATGTAGGAAAAAAACGCTCTTAACCTTTATAGTATTTTTGTTTGTATTATGGATGTAAAGCGTTGTTTTCCCCAACATTTTTGAGAATATCTTGTTTTGTGTTCAACAGAAGAAGCAAATACAAATAAAAGTTTGGAACCACTCGAGTCTGAGTAAATGAGTTAAAAATGTTCATTTTTATGTAAACTATCCCATTAACAAAAATGTCTCAAACTCAAAATGTGTATTAGATATTGATTTGGGGATTCAGTGTTTGAACAGAATTCTTAAAAAAAAGAAGAAGTCAAAGTCTTTCTTTCTTTCTTTCTTTTTTAAAGCGACAGTTCACCCAAAATTAACTCCTGTCATCGTTTACTCATTCTCCACTTGTTACAAACTTGTTTGAGTTTATTTCTTCTGTTAAACGCACAGGAAGATGTACTGAAAAATGTAGGGAAAAAACAGCTATTGACTTTTATAGTACTTTTTGTTTGTACAATGAATGTCAGTGGCTGCTTTTCCCCCAACATTCTTCAGAATATCTTATTTTGTGTTCAACAGAAGCAAGAAATTCATAAAAGTTAAAAACCACTCGAGTCTGAGTAAATGAGTTAAAAATGTAAATTTTTATGTAAACTATCCCCTCAACAAGAATGTCAAACTCTTGATATATATTAGATAACGTTATAAAATGGGCCAGATTTGTGTTGTTTTGTTTAACAGATATTTGGAAAAATGACATAATCTACACTTTACAAAAAAAAGCACTTTTTTATCACGCCTCTAAAAAAAAAAGCCTCCGTTATGGTAAACCTAACATAACAGCATCATAAAAGACATGACAGTGAAGAGATATCTTACATAGACATGCTATATAACAAAATATATCATATGGCAATATTTCATGGCAATAAAAATGGCTAACAATAACATAAAAAACAAGTATGTACATACTGTAATAATACACTCCTCCAACATTGAGACAAACACGTGTGAAAGTGCTACCGAGTCTGTAAGTTTCAGCCTTTGAGTCCTGAAGGAACTTTTTCCAAATCTGGTGGTTTGTATATGTTGAGTTTGTGCAGTCTTTTTTTTCTTCCTATGACACACTGGAGCAGCGGATGGAGGGGGAGCCCATCTGAGTGAGCACTTTGTCCAGCCACTGCAGAGGCCCGTTCAGGTGCAGCTCTATCCAGCAGGGGGTGCTAGTCACTGTCTGCCGCCTGACACCATTAAAGAGAGAGAGAGAAATAATGAGAAATTTAGAATGTTGACACAGAGTGCAAAATATTCATACACTTAAGCCACGTTTAAATATATGAACTGCATCAGATCAGTGTAATTTAATCTTCTACAGATGCCATAACTAATTAACATTTTAAAGGCATATGATTTCATTTAAGTCCAATGAAGAGGAAAAGGGCTGGCTTGAATGTTTGTGAAGGCAAGCTCAAAAACATTACAAATAATTTATCAGGAGTTGCCACAGCGAAAGGAACCACCAACTATTCTGGCATATGTTTTATGCAGCGGATGCTCTTCCAACCGGAACCTAGTACTAGGAAACACACATACACTCTTGCATTTACACACACTCTCATACACTATGACCAACTTAGTTTATTTACATCACCTATTCCGCATGTCTTTGGGGAAACCGGAGCATACAGAGGAAACCCACACAAACACAGGGAGAGCATGCAAGATACAGTTGAAGTCAGAATTACTAGCCCCCCTGAATTATTAGCCACCTCGTTTATTTCCCCAATTTCTGTTTAACAGAGAGAAGATTTATTCAACACATTTCTAATCATAATAGTTTTAATAACTTATTTCTAATAACTGATTTATTTTATCTTTGCCATGATGACAGTAAATAATATTTTACTAGATATTTTTCAAGACACTTCTATACAGCTTAAAGTGACATTTAAAGGCTTAACTAGGTTAATTAGGTTAACTAGGCAGGTTAGGGTAATTAGTCAAGTTATTGTATAATGATGGTTTATTCTGTAGACTATTGAAAAAATATATAGCTTAAAGGGGCTAATAATTTTGAACTTAAAATAGTTTTTAAAAAATTCCAAACTGCTTTTATTCTAGCCAAAATAAAACAAATAAGACTTTCTCCAGAAGAAAAAATATTATCAGACATACTGTGAAAATTGAAAAGGGAGCTAATAATTCTGACTTCAAGAGTATTCAACCAGCAGGTTCATTCATTGTAATCAACAGTCTTCTGAGGGCATGATAAACCCCTTCGCAATCCAAGGGGTACTCAGGAGTTTCAAGAAGCTAAAAAATAATAAATAAATGTAATGGTACAAACAAATCTGTGTATTTATAAAGGTTTTACATTGTTATTTTAATGATTATGCACAATTCCTCATGACAAAAACAACTTATATGTAATACTACATCATTATAAAAACAGTAAGACTAGCACAGTTTAAGCATGCATACTCAAAAACAAATTTATCAGGGGGTATTAAAAAAAAGCTTAAATTACAATGAAAACCAGTGATAAGCACATTTGTCAATTCAAGTTATATGAAGTATAGCAAGTGTAAAAAGTCACAAAATTTCATGCCATTAAGGTCAATGCAAAATTTACAAAACAAATAAATAAGACTAAAACAAGCACCACTTAATTAAAAAGTATTATTATTATTATTATTATTATTATTATTATTATTATTATACCTTTTAATCGCTTATATAAGGTCATTTAATGCACAAGTATATTTTAGCACAGGCTGATTATATGATTTGCTCCACAAGTTGCGATAGTTATCACTGTCAGTCACAGCAAATTCAGTATTATTCTTCATACAGTTTAGCAGATTCACTTAATTAAATGCATCACTCCTCCATTGGTCCTCTTATAAACATGAAAAAACTTTAAATAGATTATAAACAGGAATCAAGCAAAGAAAGATCCCTTTATGACATGACACAAAAAATTCTGACTAACCTCCAGTGAATGACTGTGACTGGCTATTCATTTCAAAAAGCATGCCTGTGTTTGAACATTCAATGCTGCAAAAACATAGTAAATAGAAACCGAAAATACACACAGGAGCGTTAAAAAGCAGCTGCCTCTCAGTGGACAAAGAATTGAGCTGAAAGAACTGTAAATCAGTCCAACAAAATTTTATTCTAGTTTAATTCAAGCGCTTTCAAAGAATTATCTGTTTTCACATATTTTTATTATCTTTTAACAAATGTCAGAAAAAAAAAACTTTCAAGAAGTACATGCATTCCTTCATATCATTTTTTTCCAGGTAGCTATAGATTCTTAACAAATCCCCCACTCACATCCCTTACTGTGAATGACTGGCAAGAGACAGAGTTTACCAGTTTGTCTGAATATGAAAACTCTGCTCTGCTTTGCTTTTTTTTTGGTCCCTCATAGGGTCGGACTTGCTGCCAAACACACTTCTTTTACATTCCACAATGCTTAACACAACACTTGTCTCAGCTCCCCTCACTTGGGCTCACATACACACGTGAACAGACTTAGTCCCAGAACCCCTGTTCACAATGGTTCACATGGTGCTCTGGGACATCCTCTAACCCCTTACAGCCACCCACACACACACATGCACAAACACACACGCACGTGCACTGTGTAAGTCTCTACTGAATCTTAAATCTTCTACATGACTCACTTCTGCAATGAGGGAATAATGCGGTTCACTTTAATGTATGATTACTATTCCTGACACAATCTAATAAAATTCTATAATCTGTATATAAATCTAAACCAAGTCAATCAAACACAGCTCAACAGCAAGCCTTTTGTTATAAAATTTTTGAAATAACCCTAAAGTTTTTAATATACATTTTAGCATTTTTTTGTGATCCATCTGTGCAAAAATAAAATATAAAAGAAATTTTATGAAATATTATTCCACTTAAAAATATTGCAATACTGCCGTTTTTCTTCTTTTTTATATATTTTACAACATAATTTATTCTTATCACAAAACAACTATTGTTTATATCTGTATACCATGATTTTTTAAAATAATATAATCTTTTAATGAACAAAAAGTTCAAAAGCAGTATTTATATGCCACAGAAATCATTTGTAAAATAAATTTTTGAAAAATAAATATTTCTACCAACACTTAGGATCAACTCATGCTGAAAAAAGACTAAATTATTTTAAAATGCTAGTTTGTTAAGGTACTTGAATTAAAAATTAGCATATGACGTGAGTTCTTAGAGAACATTTAGCCTTTTTTGCCATTTTGTTTCACTTACGTTGGCGACTCTTCTGCTGCATTCATGTTGTTTTGCAATGTAACCATACACTTTTAAGTCAGTTTTATCCAACAATGTGTCTGGCAGTGCCCACTGGTTTTATCTCCATGCAACTTCTTGCATTGATTCTTTGAGTGTCTCATTCTTTGACAGTAAACCATGAACAGACCCCTGAGTGTTTATGAAGGCAGCCTTGGCTAGCCTACACAGTCTACTGACAGAGAAAAGGAGATGGAGTACTGGAAAGTAAGTAGAAGAGTAGGAGTGAAGAAGTGGAAAAGGAAAGCTCTTCTTAAACTCCAGAGGTCTAAATTTGAAGAACTTTCAATGTCAGGATTTGGAAGAGACAATGGAAAATAAAAACAAAACCAGAAGAAATGAAAAATATTTTAGTGGTCAGAGTACGTCATGAGGGCCCTGAAACACAGGATCCAAACATAAAGTGCTCAAATGGCTTGTTTAAACATTAAAGTAAGAGTCTGCAGAACTTAAAGAGAAGGTTCTGAAGGTGGTGAGATGTATAGAGGTATGAGAGGAAGAGAGAGAGAGAGAGACTTTGGACTTTATTTTAGCGGTTTAGGCGCAAAGTCTAAAGCACATGGCACAAAAGCATTAAGGCTGAGTCCGAAGCCACTTTTGCTATTTTAAGGACAAAAAAAATACAGTTTGTGCCAAGGAGCATGGTCTACTAGGGTTGTGCTTATTCTCTTAATGAGTTATGGGTGTGTTTTGAGCATAACGTGCATTAAACCAATCAGAGTCTCATCTCCCATTCCCTTTAAGAGTTGTAAGTGAAAAAACTAAATAGAAAAACTGAATGCTTCACTAGCGAGAATACAGTTAAACAGACCATCTGCACAAGGATAAAGAATGAGCCTCCTCCATTTGGCCTCTTTCTCTTTACTTTACTTGTACTCTTTACTTTACTCCTTTACTTTCATGGAAGGCATGGAGGTAATGTTTTTTTATATCTATGTAGTGAATAATATTTTTTGTTAATTATTTGTTTATTATTCCATAATTTTTTTTCATATATAAATATATTTGTGTATTACTGTACATCCTGTGTGTCTTGAGCATTTGAACCTGCATAGGCGCATAACTAACACGCTCTGCACTGGCTTTTAAACCAGCTTTTACTTGGTCAATGGCGCTGTCTATTTCAGTTTCTTAGAATAGCAACGCAGCAACAATGCGCCTTAACACACCTCCGTTCTAGACCAGCACACCCATAAGTCCACAACGTGGCGCAAATTAATTTGCTATTTTAACAACACAATGCAAAATGTGAAAATTAGTGTTGCGCTGGTCTGAAAATAGCAACAAATCGCGCCGGGTATATGATAGGGCCCTTTGACTTTAAAAGGTTAAAGTTTTTTTAGGAGAGTAAAATCTCAAAAATCTAAGTACAACTATTAAAAAATGTCACAAAGCTATTTGATCACCAGACATCACCAATTGAATAATAGCATGTCCTCTTCACTTAATGTACATTAAGCTTAATTTAAGTCTCTTTAAGGCAAGTCATTGCACTCAACGTCCATCTTTGAAATGCCTCTCGGGCAGTGTGCTCAGGCATTTTATTTGAATGGGGAGACATCAAATACTACAAAAATGATTAAATTTCATATTAGGAATCACCAATGAAATGAAACAACTACTGTCTCTTTAGTATCATTTCTAACCTTTCTTAATCACACAAAATCTGCAGAAACTCACATCTGGTCTGAGCCCCTCCCCCTTTGAACGTTAAGATAGTCATTCCTGACAGTCATCCTCAAATGTGAAGAAAAAGTTGGTAAACTTTGTACTCTGTAAGGCTTTGCCGAAGATGCTCCAACCATCGATGAGCAATAATCATCATTAGATGACTTCGCTGCTTTACTTCTGTTAAGGGTTAATAACAGAAGTAAAGCAGCGGTGGTAGAGTTACTTTGTGCTTTGCATTGCAAGACTAAAGACATGTTTTTATTCACTTGCCTTTTTTGGATAATTTTTCCATCTGTTGTCATACTGTATGTAGCTACACTGCAAAAAAAAGTTTTTCTTACTTAATAATTTTGTCTCATTTCCAATCCAAGTATCTAAAAAAATCTTAAATTAAGACTAGACAAGAAAATGGCATGAGAAAATGAAGTGATGCTTCAAACTTCTGTTTAAGATTATATCTCATTAAGATTATTTTTCTTACCCCATTGGCAATTAATTTAGCTTGTTTTAAGATAACAATCACTTAATTTTGAGATGTTTTTTTCAGAAAACAAGACAATTTCTTATGCCATTTCATGTGTCTAGTATGCATCTTGATTTAAGATTTTTTTTAGATATTTGTATTGAAAACAGGAAAACACTATTTATTTATTATTATTTATTTATTTATTTATTTATTTTAATATTATAACAGCTCAGGGATTTTAGTTTTGTTTTTGATTAAAGGGTTGGAAATTAATGCCTTTCTTTTTTTTTATCCGATTCATCGATTAATCGAAAAAAAGATTTAGGATTTTATTCATTATTTACATAACGCTTTGGCAATACTTAACAAGATATGCCAATAAGGCTTTTTAGAATTGAATTAAATTGAATTGAGAGAGAGAGAGAGAGTAAGGGACAGAGAGAGAGACTGAGAGTGGGTGTCTACTGAAACCTGACACAGCTCATATTGGGTCTCCACACGCCAGGCTGTCTGGAAAGCACAGTCTCACTCTCTCTCACAGCAGTTTTACTCCTTTCCCACTCAATCCTCAAACTTTCTCCACAGATGTCCCTGGTCAGACCCACAACTGCTTCTGATTAGGGTCTTGGTTTCATGGGCTCAAACAATGAAGTTACTTACAAAAGCATGAGTAGGAGAGAAGGAGCCCAAAAACTCTGAGATGTTTTCAACCACACCATGTGTGAGTTGGTTTGGTGTGGAATGATTTGCCAGTGCAGACCTAACAGTTTATATGACGGATACGCTAAGCTGGTGGACACCAGATTGTCTTGCTACGTCAGAGCTGCTCTTTACCAGAGCAGGACAAAGTGGGAGGAATAGTAACCACAGCCGGTCTGACCCTGCAATGACCCTGCAGGACTTTACATACTAAAAGAAAAACTCAGACATACCCTCCTATTGTTTTAAAATTGCTTGTGCTTCCTTTATTATCAGTTTCTGTCATCACTATTGATGTCATCTGCTAATAGAGCCATTACTTCATCAAAATTAGTTTATGCTGGATATTAGGGGGTGCAAAATATTCTGGCTCGTATGAATAAGCTGAGGATTATTTTCAGTAAATCATTTCTGTGTTAACTGAATACTATCACAGTTGATACAGGTTGGATTGTAAAACTACAAAAAAATTCTAATCCTTAAATAATTTTAAATGAGCATATATCATTTCATTTCCGAAATCAGATGATAACAAAAAAAAAACCCAGCAACAACTGGTTTAACTGGTATTAAACTCTGTCAATATTGGTACAAAAATACCAATATGGTACTAAAATATTGACCACTACACTGTAAAACCAAAAAAGTTAGGGTAACTCAAACTGTTTGAGGAAACCGTTTGCAACAAGGATTTAAGTTCAAAAACTAATCCTAATGAGTTTTGTAAACTTAATCAATTTGCGTAAACGTAGCAATTTGAGCACAGTAAAACCCAATAAATGGTAAGAACTCAAACCAACTGAGTACTGTAAAACCCAATAAGTTAATAAGTTAAGGCAACTCAAAACGTTTAAGGAAACCGATTGCAACAAACCATTTGAGTAAAAAATCGAATCTATGAGTATTGTGGGGTGACACAGTGGCACAGTAGGTAGTGCTGTTGCCTCACAGCAATAAGGAAGCTGGTTCAAGCCTCGGCTGGGTGCAGCTGGAAGGGCATCCGCTGCGTAAAACATGTGCTGGATAAGTTGGCGGTTCATTCCGATGTGGCGACCCCGGATTAATAAAGGGACTAAGCCGAAAAGAAAATTTATGAATGAATGTATATTGTGAACTTACTCCATTTAAGTTGTAATTAATGAGGTATATAATTAACTCATTACCTTCAACACTGAGTCAAAACTCTTTTTAAATGAGTAGTATTAACTTTCAGTAAATTTTGAGTTAACTACACTCATTTCTTTTGATAAAGTTGACTGTTGGATTTTACAGTGTACTGAATATTAAATATTTCACAGATTTTTACATTTAGATTGTCTTTAAAGTTTATTTTGATAACACTCTTAAATGAAGATTTTTATTTTTCATTAACATTAATCATATTTCAGTAATTATTTTTACCAGTGCTAACTACTCACTTCTCATTGGTAAATACATATTTAATGCTAGATCTGAAACACAGAGTTACAGAACAACAGTAAGATTTTTAAAATTAAAATGTTAAAATACTATATCAAAAAACAAAACACTAGACCATTTGTCTTATACAATGTATATATACTGTATAGCAAGTCAGTCATTCATTATTGTTTGCTGTCGTTTCTGTCACCATAAGTTAATCTATAAACCAAAAACATGAGGGTAACTGAAATGACCCAAGAAGATTTTTAAAACACACAAGCAGTAAAAGAACCATCAATATTGGCATTTGAAAGACTGATTCTGCTTATGTTGGAGCAGCTTTTGTATACCTTTTTCTGATAATAATCTAATATTGATCTAGCTTAAGCCAGATTAATTGTAAAACTTTAAAGACCTTTTGCAGAGCAAGTAAGTAAAGGTTTCTAAATAGTTTGTAAAAAAAAAAAAAACATTGACATGTTCTCTAAATGTAAATATTATATAGAGCATATTTTCAAAGAAAATTCTTGTTGACAGAAATTAGTTTTCACTTTTTTTGTTCATATCACACCAGTAAACACACCCTGATTTAAGAATGTTTAAATATTTGTATTCGAAAACAAATATACAGTGAAACTTTATTATTTTAAATGCACGTAACATGTTATGCCATGACACATTCAATACTATAACCATTTTAATAAGATCTGTTTATCGACTATCATCAGTTATGAACTCAAACCTAGGAAATATCAGTATTTTCCAGAATTAAACTTTGGTGCATCGCTAATACTAAGACCTATTAAAGTTCTACCATTAAGATCAAATTAAAGCAATCTAAATGCAAAAACAATCATTGTGATAATAATTTCATTTAATTTTCAGCCTCTGGTTTCTACAAAAACTGATTACGACAAATCAGAAAGCAAAGAATTTAACAGGAAGTACAAGTGGCTTCTGTGGTTTTGGGTAACACCACTTCACAAGTGAGGTAAAAGTCTTTGAGCGAGTCAAATCAAGGCCACATTCCAGGAGTGGTAGGCAAGATGATAGATAAGAAGGAAGAAGTCATTTCAGAAATCATACCTGTACTCGGCTCCCCAGCCCTTCACAAAGCTCATGCGAATGGTGCACATGCGTGTAAGCTGGTATACAGCCTCAAAGCCCTGATTCACAGACTGGGCCAACAGGGCTGCAAACTCCTGATTATTAAAGATCTTCAGATTACAGCCTGAATGGACACAAAACAAAATTTATATATCAATAACAACTAAACTAAAACAGCTAAACTGATTAGGTGTTAGTATTGAGTAAGTTGCTTCAAAAAAAAAAAAATTTTACACATCAGTAAAATTATATTTAAATTACTTTTCTATTCACTTTGTCTGAAAGGTGGCATAATTACTCAATAAGTAATTAAATTTCTTGATTCGGTACTACTTAATATTCATATGTCTTAACGCATAGATAGACAATTGAAATTAAACTTTTCATTCTTTTATTCTGAGCCAAACAGGACTTTTTTAAAATTTGAAATGTTAAACATTAAATGCATGAATACAAAAAAAAAATTATAATAATTTAATTTTATTCTTACTGAAATTGTTGGACAAATCAAAGTAGTGTTGTCACAATGCTGGAATTTGGCCCAAATCAATACTAAAATTATAAAAACGTCCATTTCCCGCTAACACTTGAGCGATGTTGAGCACGTTCTTAAACATTGCTGATTAGTCATGGTGTTCACCTGTTCAACATAAATGACTGATTGGCCGTAAAGGTCATCAGTTCACTAAACTCACCACTGTTTATGAGTTTAACCAAAAATACAGCAACACTGAAGCATTTTAAAACCGCGATTCATCTACAAACCGCTTATAGGTAAACCAGCTTATGGACGTGACTTTGAAACGCTCCAGTGTGTTTACAGTCAGTAAACAGTGGTGAACTGATGGCCTTCATGGCCAATCACAGTCACTTCTGGTGAGCACATGAAAACAATGGCAAATCAGTGGTGTTTAAGAATGCGCTCAACAGCACTCAAACGTTCAGTACTGATCAGTACCGAATTCCAGTATTGTGACAACCGTAAATCGACCATTCTTTAGTTGAAAAATCGGGTTATCATGTAAACGCACACAATTACTCTGCTTCACTACATCCATACCTATTATTTTCATAAAATAATTTCTCACGTAATCTGTTATTATGTTCAACTGTCTTAAAAAACATAAACATACATTTTATTACTCTGCAAACTTACACTTTGTATAACAAAAAGCACAGTTACTTTGCAAGTCTGAATTGATTTATACAAAACAGCTGAACATATGTTAACTATGGGGCTAACTAGTTGTGTGACGAGATCTAGGGCTACAAGATCTCATGAGATTACCTTACGACGAGATTTCTTGTCGAGGTGAAGAGTTTTCATGTTATGGTGGACCGTGAAGGTAAATTTAGCACTGAAGATTGAAGGCAGGATTGGATTTGAACCGCAAATTAAGTGCTTTGCAACTGTAACTCCTGGAGTATCAACACACCCGTCATCATTTTTGCCATTCGAAAAAAACTGAAGTTTTCTTTATATTCGGCGTGCGGTATCAAATTTCATTAAAACAGCTCTCTCCTATCAGTCCATAATGTACTTGCATCCAGTAGCTCAGAGTTTGTACAGTCAGAAGAGTTTATAAGCAAAATATTTAGCAGTGTTTGCAAGCCCTTTATGGCATAATTCATTCAAATATAAGTAATACAACATTCATTACAAGTTTATTTAAAAAAGCAAATAAATAGTTTAGCAATTTGTGATTTTTTTTCAGTTGAATAAAAGAAACTTTTTAAATTATATATTTTATCATTGAGGATTCCAAAAACTATTATAGAAATCTTGTGAAAATCTTGTGTAATCTGACCTAATTCACTTTTGGTTTTTTTTGTTTTTTTCACTTCATGTTAGGATGGAAACCCGGCTAAAGTCAAGTAACCATCATAAATGAATCGGTTCCCTTTTTTCAATTTAAATGTTCATGAACTTAGCAGACTTTCTGTTGATGATAGCTATTCACTGAGGGTGCCTTGTTTTATCTTGAGAGCTGTTCATTGCGAGTCTTTAGTTTTATCTTACCAGGTGGGATCTTGCAAACAGTGGCAGGGTGCCAGCCGTAACGCTGATTGCAGTTGGGACTCTGAACAAAAATGGCGCTGTCACTTAGACACTCTGCAAACACTTCACCTCCAATGTAATACAAACGCACACCCCGGCCTGCAAAAACACAAGATTGCCACATAAGTAAGGCAATAAATTAAAAAGTTATAAGTTAAAGCCGTTTTATCATTTAATCAGGTTGTGTTTTAAATAGGTATTTAAGACAAATGTGTGTGTACCAATGTGTCTGCGTGTGAGCTCCACTGCAGCGTTTCGGTTCACGTTAGACAGCAGGCCCAGACAGAAACGCTCTGAGTTGGAGGGGTCTGTGAAGCCATCTACTGTTAAAGAGGGTTGTGAGGCATGGAAAGTTTCCCCTACTCGCTGGTTCAATTCGTAATAGGAAATAGAGCACCAAAATGCTGGTTCACAGTATGTCACTGGCTGTAGATCTGAAAGAGAAATAAAAAAAGAGCAATGTAAGAAGAGAATCAGCGAGGCACAGACAGACAAAGAAAGAGGCAGTGAGAAAAAAAAAGAAAACAGAGATGACAAAAAAGACAGGATGACGAAAAACAAACAACAAATGGGTTGGGATCCCTGAAGAGACATGGGGGCTGGAAACTGACGACACTGTGATGTCAAGAGCAAATGTTACCTCCCAGAAATAAAGGCTAAATCGGGAAATGCCATCACTTAGATGTAAAACCTTAGAAAATTACAGGCTTATGGCAATGGCCATTCTCTATGACACACACACACACCACTGTGGAGAAGAGAAATCACATGTGGGATCTGCAGAAGTCCAATCTGGTACAAAAGAAATTGTGGGCCCTCCCTTGCTAAGATGAACAGGATGTTTAGTGTGGGTGGTTTTCATCAAAGTTTTTTTCGGGGACATTTGACAATCCATTTCTTTTGAGAGATTTAAAGCACATTTTAACAAATAGTTTGTCAAACTATCTTAAATATGCACAGTCAGTATTTTACTGACCTAGGTCTCACAAGCCCTTAAACACTTAATACATAACAGTTCTTGGTTCATTTAGAACTAGACAAGGTAAGCAATGAGTTGAATGAGTGAACCAGACTGATTCAGACCATTATCAGTTCAAGCTTGATGCTTGTTTTTTCAGATTTAATAAAAAAAAACACCTCATTTGAGTCCTTAGTTCACGATGTTTGTTTGTCTTTACAAAAAAAAAACTAACAAAAAAAAAAAACAGCAATGTCTTTGCATAGCAAAGGTATGCAGACTATCTACCATTTTTGTATCAATTTACAGCAGCCAGACTTATACTATTGAATTCAAATTGCAAACTCAGATAGCGTATGTTCTAGTTGCAACTCTGTAGATTGAAGCAGCACTGTTGGTCAGTAGTGTATTTTACATAAAGAGAGTGTTATGGTGCTTTCACATCTAGATGTCTGTTTCGAAACCTGGCGTGTTTGCCCCCTTAGCTCAGTTCGTTTAGGCATATGTGAACACCACAATCACGCTCTGATTCACGCCAAAACAATCAGTCCTTGGCCACATGAATGAGGTGGTCTCAGCTTGATTGAAACAAAAAGAGCAGTTTGGTTGTAGTGAGAAAGCAATATGATCCAACGACTAACTAACAAACCAGGCTATATCACAGTGTATTATGTATATATAATAGGCATATATGGCTATAAGAAGAGAGAATGACATATAGATATATCATTCCTACCGGTAAAAGTGTGCTTTATGTCAAATACGAAAGTGAAAGCATGCAGTCTAGCTGAAACTATTAAAGAATAAATATATATTATTATTAACTTTTAGGTTCGACTTCTGATATAGAATCAATATATATTTTACAACCCTTGACAATGAGGCTATGTATGAGAAATTCTGACCTCTGATTTATATTTGGTGCCTATGTCTGTGGGTGTCACCATTAAAAATTAAAGTACAGCTTCCTTTTCGCTTATAATGTTTCTCATTTCTCATCATCATAAATTAAAATAATGACAGCTGAGTGGAATCCTGGAAAATGAACCAAACTGACCAATGTGAGGAGAGTTTATTTGCATGCGACTTGTTTTAATTTTGGTCCATTCAGAAATGTTGCCGCGTGAAAGCGAACCACATCAAAAACAAAAAGCAACATTGTAACCATTTGAATCCACGTTTCAAAACAAAACTATCGATCTATAGGCGTGAAAGCTCCCTTAGACACCTCAGTCAGAAGTTGTTTTTGGTTACAATGTTACAAACTCTCTCTCTCTCTCTCTTACTGTACTTTTATTATGAGTGAGATTCATTAGGCAGACAAAATAAACTAAATAAAATAAAGTGAACAATTTAACTGTTAAGCCTTTTTAACTGTTTAGAAATATCCAATAATTTCATTATTGTGTGGAAAGCTTAATATTAAATTCTTTCCATGATAATCATGTAGTGAACATCTGCTATTTTGACAACAACCCTATTTGGACTAAATATACAGTATTTTGATGCTTCCTGACAATCAAAAGTTTGGTGTATTTAAGTTGCACTGGGAAGTTTACATCTACGAGTTTATTCGGTTCTGCATGTTCTTTAGATTAACTAAGGAGGCAATGTACCTTAACATAAACTTAATAAAAAGATTTTCAACTCTATATCTATAAAATGCTGATTAAATGTGTATCAGCTTATTTTTTGCTTTTTTTTGTAAATTCATGAAGGTGCTATATAACCTAAATTATAATATATTCAATTCGAAATCATACAATGCAATAAATAGTGTTTTGTAGATGTAACAAACATTGTACAGTTTTAATTGTAATTGCTAATACATACATACATACATACATACATACATACATACATACATACATA
>CAIGQZ010001108.1:19012220-19032252 GCA_903798205.1 Danio tinwini
AGTTGGGTGGACTAAATTGTCCGTAGTGTATGTGTGTGAATGAGTGTTTATGGATGTTTCCTAGTGATGGGTTGCAGCTGGAAGGGCGATTTATTCCGCTGCAGCCACCCTGGATTAATAAAGGGACTAAGCCGAAAAGAAAATGAATGAAATAATAGTTATGGGCGTCACGGTAGCACCGTGGGTGGCACAATCGCCTCACAGCAAGAAAGTCGCTGGTTCGAGCCCCAGTTGCCATTTCTGTGTGGAGTTTGCATGTTCTCCCCCTGTTGGCGTGGGTTTCCTCCGGGTGCTCCGGTTTCCCCTACAAGTCCAAACCCAAGCTATAATGACCGTAGTGTATGTGTGTGAATGCAAGAATGTATGGGTGTTTCCCAGTGATGGGTTGCAGCTGGAAGGGCATCCACTGTGTAAAAACATATGCCGGATAAGTTGGCAGTTCATTCCGTTGTGGCAACCCCTAATTAATAACGGGACTAAGCCGAAAAGAAAATGAATGAATAATTGTTATTTTATTACTTTAAAGCTGTATGGTAATATTTTTTGCAATGTTTCTTTTGCAAGAACTTTTTGTCCTTTTATGTAAAGTAAAAAGTGTTCTCTATTAATATGAATTGTCCTTATTAAATAAACAATGTAACTGAATAAGTATTTTATTTATCTGGAATAAATAAAAGGAATATTTAAAGGAATGTAAACAATGTAAACTACATTATTAATGCTGGATAGCAGGGTGTGTTGCAATAATCATGGATGTTTACATTTTCTACTTATTTACTGATAAAAAAAAGAATGAACAAATAATTATTATTAATTTATTGTAATATAATATCAGACTTCTTTGAGCTTCTGAAAGCCACAAGTGTCCCAGTGGAGTGTTCCTCAGCATTAGCGCTCCACTAAAGTAACTGCGCTGTCATGACAAGTAATGTCAATGTTTTGACCGCTCTCACATCAGCTCTGTCTCGCTCTCTCTGATGTTCCACAGAGAATATTTACTCCCCGATTCTACAATCCTATCAGGAGCAAACTGGAAACTGAAGAAGCAGCGACCCCCACTAACAGGCCCAAATCTGTCATCTCTGCCTCCAACACCCCCCCGCTCCTGCATCAGCATTCCTCTCTCTCTTCTGTCCCGCGCGGGGCCTACTGGGGCCCCGTCTCCCCCTCCGAGGGCCAGCATTCAGCTCTCTGACCACTCAGTGCAGGCTCGCGACCCCCTGACCCCCCAGCCGCCAGCCTATCCAGTCTGATTAACTCAAACACAGACTGATGGCATTATTTTGCTTCACAGGCTCTATTGAGGGAGAAGATCTAAAGCCCTGGGCCTGTGCCCCCATTCTGCTCAGTCTCAACCCTCTCTGGCCCAAACAGAGAGCAGAGGACACACTGTTAATGAAGCAGTTTTGCTTGAAGGAGGGGTGCGGAAATACACAATCATTATCTCCTATTCTTCGCTCGCTGACTTGGTATGTGCTCACAAAAATTATGTTTAAGAAAAAGAATGAGGAGGGCAGCAAGAGGGAAATGGTGTTTTCTTTGAGATTTGCATACATTTGTTTTCTTTCCGGATTTAGAAAAGGGGAAACAATGCACTAGTTAATCAAAATGGAAAAGGCAGCGAGAGGAATTTCATATTTTTTTGGAGATTTGCATAAATTCCTTTTCTTTTGGGATTTAGGAAAGGGGAAACAATGCACAAGACCAATCAAAGTCCTCCGAAAAGATTACAAACATTAAATCTGCCTTTCATATTGCCGCATTAGTGTTGACGTTTTCATATTTTACCTCGTTTAATCTCACGCTAAGGCTTGCAAATCACTAAATTTGCTGTTTAATTCTGTAAGCAATGCTATTGTGTTTCAGGAACTTTTTCCTCATATGCACAGTTGTTAGTGTCTGCGAAAGCATTCTTGGTGCTTGTGTGCCTAGCCTAAACCAACACCACAAAATGAGGCGGGGGTGGGGGGGAGGATGGAGTCTTGTCTGTCCCGCTGTGCCAAATATTAGATCTCCCTCCACATATTAGACCATTCCACTGAGCCAGTGTGTGGTGGTGAAGCAGAGAGACGGGTGATAATGGAAATGCCACGACGAGTATTGCCAGAGAACTTCAGAACACTTCCCGTATTTTCATGACTCTAGAACCGTCTACATGTTCGGCTCCAAATGTAAACCAACACCTACGAGTGTATCATTCTGAGCATCTAACACTGTATGCTAAAACTCTTAAAGGAATAGTTCTTTCAAAAATGGAAATTCTGTAATCATTTCATCAGTGTTGTGTTGTTTTAAAACCAGCACGCAGTTCTGGGAAGTTTACACGTAATCTGGTATATGAAATGTGTTTTCAAAAATGTAGAATGTTGAGATAGATTACAATTTAAAATGTGATTACTTCTATAGATTACAATAGCAAATTATTGATAATTACTGATATATGATAAATTAAAGCAGTAAATCATTCATAATTTGATTCTCCATACTTTTTTCTCTTTTAAAAGTCCCCCTGTAAATAATTGTACTGTGTGTCATGCTGTTTATCTTTCGAATTCTCACAAATTCAGTACATTTAAAGTTAGGTCAAACGTACTCGAAAGGTAATGCAAAAGTACTCTTTGTAGTAATCAAGATTACGTTGACTAAAATGTTGTTCACATTGACCCTTTTCACATTTCCAGGTTTCTCAGTAGCGTAAGTCATCATAGTTGGGTAAACTTAGAGCGCAGTGAATGGGAGAATACAACAAAAATTTTTTTTACAATCTTATTTGCTCAAATAATAAAAGAAAAACTCCACAATGATGTTATCAAGACCTCAGAAAAAGAAGAAAAAAATGTGTGAGACTGATGACGGCAGCCAGAGGAGAGAATAACGTCAAATTTGCTGCATTAGAAACACCTTGCACAAGTGGTAATTCGATTTTTGTCATTTGAACATACATACATAAATGCATATAAATGTTCATACGTTTCAAAAAAAATCTAAATATTAAAAACTTTCAAGAATTTAGGATGCTGATGACAGGCTTGTGAAAAGGGTCCATTATTTGTAAAAGAGCATACTTTATAAGTTATCTACCCAGTTAATTTGTTTTCTTTTGTAGAACACAGAATAAAACAGTTCTAACATAGTGAAAGTCAATAGTGCATGCTTTCATGTTGGATAGCGTATACTTTAATTGCAGACCAAAAAACTCTCTTTAAAATATCAGTGCTTTGTGTTCTCAGGAAAAAAAAAGACTATAATAAAGGTCTGGAATGACATGGGCGAGTAAATAATGACAGAATTTTCATTTTCATTTTCCCATTTATGTGATATAATACATGGCAGTCCTTGCCATAAACAAATCCCTAAATTGTGGAGCATATCTATAGAAGTGTCTTTCTTTTGCAAGTCATTTTGTTGCTCATTCCTCTGGATAATGAATCTGCGGTAAGAAAACTGACTGCATATTGATCCCTATCTAAGATGAAGCTAACAGCTTTTGTCAGGATGAGAAAGCAAAATGATTTCTCCATGTCACAATACTGAGGAGACGCTGAGAAAAATATGCAGACAAACACACAAAACGCAATTAGAATAAATCAACCAGAAATGTAACCAGATCTAAAAAGATGCATGTCCCTTAAAAACAGGGGCAAATCATTTTCCAACAATTGATAGAGTCGTTCTTTGTCAACATCTGTAAAGAATCTCTGCAGAGACAGGCAGGATTTCATTAGTTAAATTGCGTGTTGGCCTGCGCTCTGTCAGGAAGAGGGGAAGCCACAGCGAGGCCTGTAATTTAAACCTTATTTTAAAATGCGACTAGCTGGCTGTGCCAGGGCTTGCATTGCAAAACTCAGCAGGAAGCAACAACATGAAAATAATGGAGGAAAGATTGTATGCGACACACCAAAAGAGGATCTTGCTCCATGTCTTTAAGAGTTCTGTATGCTCTGTAGCAATCAGCACACAGCAGATAAGAGCTCAGGAGGCCCCGAGTCCCCCGTCACCGTCCTGACAAAACTGCCCATTGTTGACCATAATCTAATTTTGACTCAGTGCTGAAAGTTGATGGATGACGTCTAAGAAGTTTGGGCTATTTGCATACTGCACATCTAGATAGTATGTCCACAATGGAAAGTCAGCATTTATCCTAATAAAACTTTACATGGAAAAGTATTTATAACATTAAGAATATCTTCAAACACGGATTTGATTAAATAAAGAGAACTATAATTTACATGGCTACATAATTATACTTGAGAAAACAGGATAGAGTTCACAGAAATGGCTGTACTTAGGCAATGTGGTCTTACTTTAACGTGTAAATTGTGCACAGAGACTTTAGTTTGGAGGTTTGTATGAGAGCATAGCTGACCAGTGATAACAAATAAATGTGACATGTTATCCTATTTAGCAGCTCTGAACACAGCAAATTGCAAAAGAAAGCGTAGTTTTTTTTATTTGAAACAGAAATCTATTAAAACATTCTAAATTCACAAAAAATTCATAATTGTACGCCATATTCAAGATCAAACAGACAATCTGAGCAGTTTTTTTTACTTTTCCCATTTTAAATGCATTAATTGACAAAGACTTGCACACCAACCTGAATAGTCCTGTGAAAGACCGCCAGCAGAACGAGTGGCTTCAGTTTCTGTGTAAGGCAGCATTGGGAGGTTAGAATCTGCAAAAAGAAAAAAAAGTCAATAATTTCACTCATGCTAAACATCGAGAATAACTTCAAGAAATACTAACTTAAACTACTTACTCAGTGGCTTGTGTTCTGGTAAGGGGGAAAGATGAGAATAAGGAGGCGGTGGTGTATCTGAAAATAGGGAGAACAGAGTTAAAGTTGAGCGTCCATCTAAAAACAAACCCATTTCAGACCATTTAAGACCAAAAGCTAACTTTCTAAAACTGCATGAACATTTGGAAGAGTTTGTCCAGCATTTTGAAAGCAAATCAGAATGTTTCAGCAAACCAGTATTCCCAGCTGGTATGGAAATTACAGGTGAAGAAGCGCATCCATCAAAAAGACAATGGATGTGTCATCAAGTGCCAAGAATGCATGGAATCCAATTAAAAGTGACCTGTTCTGTTGAGTCTCATCATTACTGAGGGTGGAAACTACACTTTCTGCTGATGCAGTGGATTGAAACTTTAGGGAAAACATTTAGACTTTGTTTTAAAAAATAGGAATCATGTTAATGTTAACATGATATCACTGCTAATCAATTGATAATTATAATAACATTGTGAGCGTCCATGTAGGACTACAGCACGTCCTCAACAAGTTGTAACAAAGGTTGTTGTTTTTTTTTTGGTGTATGGTTGTGGCAAAATGTCACAATCACATTCTTTTAGTGAATTCGGTCTTAACCCTCTTAAAAGACAATTATTCAAACAATTTCATTCCGAGCCTGCAACCGTCCATATATACACACTGTTAGAGTAGTGCTTTGTGAACAGGGAGGGAACAGAGAAATTGAGAATCCCAGAGGGATTCTATTTGGGAATTCCACTTCCTGAACAGGAGTATCACTGTCCAACTTCCCTCCCTATCATTCACCCATGCTTCATGCTTTAAATCACTTTTTTATTATTATAAAAAGAACGTAACTCTGTGTTTTGCCTGATTTGATGATAGAGAAAACATTTACACAGGCCCAAGATGGTCTGCTGGTCTTAAATGTTTTTTTAAGACTAATCTGAGTAAACTTTTGTGAAGTGCTCAAAGTATCGCACAAACCAGCCTTCAGGCTATAGGCTGGAAGATTAAGATAAGCATACAAAAACAGATATTTGTCTAGATGTGTTGACACTTCTAATTCATAGCAATGCAAAAAAAATCATTCAAGCCTTGACAAAAGCCATTTAGAGGGGTTGCGTACCATCCTTTACTGGTCCACAGAGGCGGCTGTAATGATGGGGGTTGCAGCAGAGGGTCTGGCTGTCCTCTGCCCTGAAGCTCTGACAATGACAGAGTGGTTTGAGGAGAGAGGATAACCGTAGGTCTGGCCAGCGGAAAAGTCGACACAGCAGGTACTGTGGAGACACCAGATGACCTCCGATTCGCACCTCAGTCTGCGAGACCAGAACACATCCACTCGGCATCCCGCCTTGAGACTCAACAGCTTCCAGTAAAACATCCAGAGACTTCTCTTTCAACTTTTTGAGAAAGGCATAAGTGCACTTCTTTAGTTCTTGCTCGGTCACGGCACCAGTTTTCCGTTCCCTGCCACTTAAACTGCTATAGTTGTTGTGGTTTCTATGTTCCACACGGCAAGCAAGTCTGTTTTTGCCTCTGGGGAGGTCTTTAAACAAACAGCATGTCACCGTCCTGCCCTCGCTCCCCTCGTTGAGGGGTCCATCGTGTTCAATAAGGACCCCCGGTTCCCCGCGCTCCTCTACGCGTCTGCCGCACGAGCCCGCGTTGTTTCTCGGTGTGTATTCCGTTCTGGGGATCTTCTCTGGGTTGCTGTCACTCCAGTCATCCGGACCTCCATCGCCCCCCTCTTTACCTGCGGTGACCAAACGGCTTCTCCAGAGTCGCCGAACCAGACCCGTGCGTCTCGTCCTGAACATACGACAGTTTAAACAGTTTACATCCGTTTTTCCTATGTTTGGTCAGAACCGCGGAGACTCCAAACGCTCGTGCGCCCGCTGTCCGACATAAATGATCTGTGCTCACATGCACAGCCGAGCAGAGCCTGCGCGAAGCCCAACATTAGACTCCACTGCTACAATATATCAACACTGTAGCAAAGGGCTTGCTGTAATAATGATAGTGCACTACGTGAGGAGCGGTGCATCCAGTCTTTAAACATGCCCCGTAAACAATTGAAACTTTACTCTCCTCGAAATGCACGGTATGCAGAAAAATCTTTGACAGCGTCCGCAACAGATCCCCGTTTTCAAGCAAACCTTCTGCAGCGAGTAAATGACGCCGAGCACATGAATGGAGCTCACTATAATCCCCGTTCACGTTCCGCGCGCTCCTGGCGGATGAAAATGCTTACGTTGCGACGGCAAAGTGACTGTTCCAGGCGGATAGACGGACATATGATGTCTTAAGGTTTCGTTCCGTGTTTCGGGTGAGATTAATGGGATTCTTCGATGGTTTCTTTCGCCGTTTCACTCTCTTTCTTCTTCAGATACACACACACGGGGCCCCTGAGGAGAGCAGTGGAGCCATTGGTTGATTCCCATCATGTGCTCGTCTAGACACTTTGGCGGCTGCGAGCCGCGCTGATTGTTGCGCAAACACAGTATCAAGTTTCCGAACTCTTAAAGGAGCAACATGTACCTTGTGTGTGCGTGCTGTGCCAGCGACACTACACCAAAATGTTACCGCTGCGATGATTGTGATTATGCACCAAACACACTGTTACACAGCAAAAGATTTTTGAGCATGAGAAAACTTATTACCATAATTGAAAATTTCACAATCGCTAGTGAGACAAAAAGTGATTTTAATTCGTTATTACTATTATAATCATCATGATAATTATTACTATCATCATAATAAGTTTTTTAAAGTGTGTATTATTTTTATCATTCTGATAATTAGTATAATTCTTAACAATATAATTTTAATATATTAATAACTGTTGCAATTTAATTGACAAATAATAAAAAATTATAGATAGAAATATGAATTGAAATGTCCGTATTTATGTATGTATATGTATGTATGTATTATAAGACATAAATTACATATTTCTTTCTAAAGCTACTTTTTGTTACAATACTACTGGCTTTCAATTGATGCTAATGGCTTTCTTTTAAGTTGAGTGTCTATTAAACTTTATTTAATGTGTGATTAAATTGCAAGTAAATCAATTTAAAATAACTGATTCATATGAATGTTTTACAAGATGTATTTTATTTCCTGTGATTCAAAGCTGACATTTAAATTCTCAAAATCCTTCTAAAATACTGATTTGCAACAATATTATTAACATTTATTGGTGGTAAATCATTAATATTGGCTCCGATTAGGGAAAACGTTCTGCTTCATTATACATTTCATGATAATTTGATGATTTCGTAATAACATTTGTCACTTTAAATGAATTTAATGGATATTTGAATAAAAATGTAAGAAAACATGTTTTAATGGCACATTTAAGTGCTTCTAAAATCTAAAAAGCAATGCAATGTTTATAAATTTCAACACTCATAATGATCGGAAATGTTTTGCAGAAATCTGTAAAATTTTAGTAATCCTGCACTAATCCAGCTCTGAAATCAAAAGTCTGGCCAAATGTTATAAACCACATGATATTTCTTAATAATGATCTTAATTCTCAGCTCTACATTTGTAAATGATGTAGCACATATAACAAGCAATTGAGACTGGTGAAAATCTTGCCACTCTTATGTGAACCGTTACAAACTGTCAACATCAAGCATTGGCTGTTTAGTGTTCTTACACTCCCACTTTAGTGGCAGAATCCTTGGGCTTTCTCCCTTCACTTATCAGAGCGGATGATAACTGCTGTAGCCTGGCGTCAGGCTAATAATTGCCGCTACTCCCATTAAGTCTCTTAGATAATCTATCAGCAGAAGTCTGGAGCAGAGACAGAAAGACCAGCACCAAACCACCACCCAAAATAACCCCAGTCCATCCCGTCCGGACAGACATGGTCCTGTTGATGGGGTCTAGCAAGACCCAACAGGAATAGCATGTCAACAAGCCCCTTATTCCTAATGGACCCTAGGGAAAGAGGCGCGACAGAGGGAGACAAAAAGGAGGACACTTACATCCCCTTAAGGCCGTTCCTTAAGGCCCAAACTGGATGGCGCTAATGCCATGAATACTGACTGATGATGATCTGGAGACACAAACAAAGTCAGAGTATGTTTAGTACACAAGTACGACAAATGCAAGCAGAGATCTGCTGAGTTGAATTAAGCTAAATAAAATATTTCCAAATCAATTTAACCCTTTAACTGCCCCACCAAGAAAATAATGTTTGGATTGCATTTCTTCACTTCTAATGTCGCTACTTAACACACTCAATGCATTTTTTTCTAACACATCCCATAATTTCTAAAATGGTTTACCAAATGGTTGATGTGTCATTTTTTGGTAAAAGTACAGGAATTGATACGTATACTATGAAAAATCGGAAAATAGGAAGTGTAAGACCAATTTGTTTTAAAAACATAATCAAAATAAAACATTTTTTAACACTAAATCATCTTTATTTTTGAAAGTATGCCATAAAATATTTCAGATTCTCATGTAACATGCTTTCTTGTTTGTTTGTTTTTTTTACAATAAAACCAAAATCAAGTGTAGAGGAAGTGCAACAGGGTTATGTTTGTTTGACTGTTTTGTAAACCATCAATGCTGTGTGTCTAAACCATTCTTTAAAACAGTCATTATTTAAAACAGTCAAAAATGGTCAACCCTTTGGTGTAGCGTTTTAGCTCCATTGGTAATTATATGCTGATATTCAATAATTCAATATTGTGGTAGTGAGCATGCACAATATTGATATTGCGGGCACATCAAAATACAGTGATTAAGTATTTATTAATTCAACTTTTAGAGCACTTTAAGAATATTCACAGTGTATCTGCATTGGTGTTCATATCAGCGCTAAACAATTAAAGACTTGGTTAGCCTAATAGTTCAGGCTCTTTTCACATTAATCTGTCAACTACATGGTGAAATATTGATTGAAAATTGTATGACCATTTATATAAAGCAAAAAGGCTACAATAGATAGCACTAGATATTTTAACTAAACTCAAAATAGGTAATTTCTGACTAATAACTAGGGCCATACAGAATCTGCCAAAATTTTTTGCTATTTCTGCGCAGAATTAGGAATAAATCTGCGGATTTATGCAGAATGATTTTGGGAGTTTTATAACTATAAACTTAATATATAAAATACAAAAGAATACCTGTGTTATTTATTGTTTACAATGCAAATCCAATTAGATCCACTTATTTGGTAAACAAAGCAAGTCTCATATAATATAGCTACTAAAGACAGAATATATCATTTTATGATGTATATATCAGAATATATTCAAAAACTGTATTGTAAATAAATCATATGAACGTTTGTATGTCAGTCAATAATATTACAAAAATTTATTTCAAAACTAAACAAATATAAATTGACACACATTTACACAAGTAAATAAATAGACTCGATGGGCTAAAAATGCGTAAATCTGTGGATTTCTGCGAGCACAGATTTCTATATGTGCCTACTTATAACATGTTCAAGTTATAGTCATAATCTAGCATAATTATTGTGTTAAATAGAGTTAATAACCAATACATTTAAGCATTTTTAAACAAATTTAAACAGTAAATGTAATAAATCTGGCTTTGTCTTACTGTTGATTTCAATCCATTAACATTAATTAATGAAACTTTATTGTAATGTGTTATCTAGTCCTCTTACAATTTAATTTGGTTGAGATATTTGTTTACTTTGTACAAATATATAATAAAGAGATACACTAAGAATTTTTTGTTATTAAACTTGTTAAAGTAACCTTTTCGGTAGGTTAGGGCAATATCTTGATAATACCATATACCGTCATAAAAGTTTCACCTATTAATCGCAACAAGTGAATTGGATATTGCCATATGCCCATTGTAAGGAACTGATTTGTGACTGCTGGTGTGGTCTTTGGTAGCAGGAAGTCATAGCCACAGACAGACATTAGCAGTGAAATCTGTCTCCTGTGGAAGGTTCTGGCAGTCAAAACACAGTTTCGGCAAGGAAAACCTCATTTATGGTGAAGACAAGGAGACAGCCAGAGACTTAAATGAATGTCTGCTGTGTAAATGTGACAGATGCTTCTACGTGGCAGGAGTGTGTGCATATTACACTATAGGATATCCTTAAAATGTGAAATTCCTTTTGCTTCTCATCTGAAAACTGTAAAATAATTGCTTTAACTTAGTCATTTATATACTTTTGATTATATAGGAGTGTTTAGACTATCAGCCTTCCTCTAGTAATAAATATAGCAATATCTCATGAGAAAGAGTCTGCTATGACCATATATCATCATAATAAATGACACTTTCAGCTGTAATTTAGAGCTAAGATGTTAAAGATGGAAGAATATAATAGATTGTGTGATTTGTATATAAACTGCTTTTTCGATGCTTATATTGTGAAGCATAATGTTTTGTTTTTGCTCAAATAACAAAACATGTATCAAAGAAAGCAACAACTGAACCATTGAAATGGACTGCAATGGCACTTATATACAGTTGAAGTCAGAAGTCAGAACTATTAGCCCCCGTGAATTATTAGAACCCCCTGTTTATCCCCCCCCCCCCAATTTCTGTTTTAACTGAGATTTTTTCAGCAAATTTCTAACCATAATAGTTTCAATAACTTTTTTCCATTAACTAATTTCTTTTATCTTGATGACAGTAAATCATATTTCACTAGATATTTTTAAGACACTAGTTTTCAGCTTAAAGGGCAATTTAAAGGCTTAACTAGGTTAATTAAGTTATCTAGGCAGGTTAGGGTTAGGAACAGGTTAGGGCAAATAATAGTATAACAATGGTTTGTTCTGTAGACAATCAAAAATATATAACTTAAAGGGGCTAATAATTTTGACCATAAAATGGCTTTTAAAAAATTAGAATTTATTCTAGCTTAAATAAAACAAATAAGACTTTATCCAAAAGGAAAAATATTATAGGAAATACTGTCAAAATGTAAAAATTTGCTGTGTTACACAACATTTGTGAAATATTAAAAATATATATATTTATAATAATTCTGACTTAAACTGTACATTCTTCAATACATCTTCCTTTGTGCTCAACTTTATAAAAAACAGGTTTGGAACAAGTGAAGGATGAGTAAATCCAGCAGAATTGGGTTTTTGGGCAAACTGTCCTTTTAACGAAGCCTGTTTTCACTACTGGAATAATTCATTTGTAGGAAGGTCATTGTGACTTTTTAATCTCAAAATTCAGACTTTTTGCTTTGTAATTGCGTTTATATCTTGCCATTTGAACTTTATTCTTCGTATTGCATGCTAAAAACTTGCCGTTGCTCATTTTTTTAAAAACAATTGGCAGACACAAACATACAATTCTTGACTTTTCTAATCACAATTTTATCTTCTGAATTTTGAGATTTATACTTAAAGTCTGATTTTAAGAGAGAAAAAATATATAAATTTTTTATTTATTTTATTAATTTATTAAATAATTATTATATTAATGATTTATTTAGACACAAATATTTAGCACCACAAGTTTATTCTTTATTTTGTTCACATAAAAGTCAGAATTGTGAGATAAAAAGTCAAATTTTTTCTTCCATTCAATGACAGAAAGTGGCTTTCACATGTATTTGCTTTTCTACTGAATGAATCAGAGTAAATGAATAAAATAGATTTGTGAATGATTCCAATGACTCAAAAATTAAAAAAACTAGAAACACTATAAAAAATGTTGGCTTCCACACAATCGATTTGTGTTAAGACAAAATGAAGGAATGAAGTTAACTTCAGCTCATTTTACATAAGTAGTCTGAACAAACAGCAAGCATATTTTTTGACTCTATAAAACAAGTAATCAAAAAAAAAAAGAAATCACTTCAAATCATTTTATTTAAAGTGATAATTTTCTCAAAAATTTAAATTAATTTTCTCACCCTATAAGGCCACATGTCACCTACTTCTTCTTCAGTGCAACATTTAAAAAGTTTTAAGCGTAAACCGTGTTCCATTACTGTTATTCATATAAAGCCAAAGGTTACTAGCACTGATGATACACTGAATTCTTATGAAGTGATCAAACATAAGACCTTGTACCATCAGCAGACACATGCATTAATTTTGTTTTGCCTATATATGTTTTTAATTTCTTGTGCTGTTAGTCAAGTCACTGACTTGCTAATTAAATTAACTGACCAGTTAGTTATAGCTAGCAGTGCTGGTTACTTTAAAAAAGTAACAAATTACATCATTAAAATTGTATTTACATGACCTTTCTAATTACTCTGTGTGAAAAATAATTTTGTTACTCAATACATAATTTAATTACTTGACTCAATAATAAAACATCCACATAAATCCCAATGCATAGACAATAAAATTAAACTCTAACCTTAAATTCTTTAAATTTGAGTCAAAAATACACTTGAATTTTAAACACTGTCTCATAATGCATATTTTTTCACAAATCAATTTCATACCATTTATTGACATACAATTCTTTGAATTTAATTGTTCATTAGGCATGCACAACTGTCAGACAAATAAAACCTTCTGTTGAAAACTCAAGTTATTATGCAAAGTATCTGAATAACACAAAATATATGAATATAATTACCCTGCCCCTTTGAATTTATACCTTATATTGCCACAAACTAAAACTTTCAATCAACCTACAAAAGGCCACGATGCAGTGTAAAATTCAATTCTTGCAGCTGAAAGACACATCTAAGGATTACATATTTCAAATATAATTTCCTCTTTAAATATACAACAGCCACTGCTTTGCTATGCAAAAGCTCCTTCCATTCATTTTAGTGCATAATAAGCAGTCGTTGTTGCCTCTGAGAGCGAAAAGAGAATATCCGAGAACCCGAGGAAGGAAGTCGGCTGAAAACAGAGGAAAGGGAGAGAAACTCATTGAGATCAGGCCACTCTGTTGCTGTAGCTGATTGTAGTCTAGTCTAGTCTCAGAGCGCCTGGCGCCGACAGAGCAGGCCATAAACTTCTAGAAGATAGAGAGAGATAGAGCTCATACTCTTATTTGTGCAAGTAAACAAAGAGTTTACTTTACTTAGTGTGCACTTCGCATCTGTGCAGCGCAGTCGATGCAAATGAAGTTATCTTGTGCCTCGTCATTTCAGAACTATTATCTTTACAGTGGCACACAAGACTAAATGATTACAATAACGCAGGTAAAAAAGAAGATCTACAACTGTGCTCCTCTGCTGAGATTCGAGAGGGAAAGAAAAGAAAGAAAAACAGAGACAGAGATGTCCAAACACAGACGGCGAGATATGAAGATTACAAGTGTTTGCGTTCATCAGTAAACCTGCATAACCAGAGACAGGCGTGTCCCGTCAACAGTAATAGACTGTGCGTGCATCTGTGCCAACCGGCGTTTACGTCAGTGGGTACAAAGACTACATCTAATCTCCAGGACAGACGCAGGGAGAGAGAGAGAAAGAGGACGGAAAAGGGAGAAGACCGGTCCAGGGGCCAGCAGGGCTCCTTGGGGTGAGCTGAACTAAGCGAGAGATGGAGGAAGAGAAACTGAGAGAGCGAGGGGTGGAGAGGCAGAGAGGAGAGAGTAAATCAATGGAGGAGATTTGAGACAGGAAGACTATGGCGTCAGTACAGGCTGGAGATAAGGGCTTCAGTTCCATACACAAACACACTTGTTCTCCCGGGCTGAGTTTGTCTCGCTGTCAAATGAGCCTCTGCTGGTGCTTTTCATCAGCGCTCATGGCATTGCAATTTAGTTTATTCTCCTGGCGCTCTCTAGATTATGGTTATGCTTTATTAGATTGTTTTAAGATATCCCTTCTGTTTTTCTGACCTAATAGTAGGAAAACATTGTTTCTCAGTTACTTCTTCAAACAAATCAGCACGCTCTTTATTTCTTAATGGAACTCTATCAATCCCAAATGTTTCTTCTTATTGGAATTCTTTTCTTTTCTGATATTGATGGGAAGGAAATTTGGCTAGGGGCAGCATGGTGGCTCAGTGGTTAGCACTGTCGCCTCACAGCAAGAAGGTCATTGGTTCGAGTCCCGGCTGGGTCAATTGGCATTTCTGTGGGGAGTTTGCATGTTCTCCCCGTGTTGCCGTGGGTTTTCACCGGGTGCTCCAGGTTTCCCCACAGTCCTAAGCCATGCGTTATAGGTGAATTGAATAAACTAAAATAGCAGTTGTATGTATGTGAATGAGTGTGTATAGATGTTTCCCTGTAATGGGTTGGGGCTGAAAGGGCATCCGCTGTGTAAAACATATGCTGGATAAGTTGGTGGTTCATTCTGCTGTGGTGACCCCTGATGAATAAGGGGATTAGCCAAAGGAAAATCAATTAGTAAATGAAAATTTGGCTAATTCCAAAGTTACGTAATTACTACTAAGATAGTATACTAAGTTTCAGTGCTTAATTTGTAAATTGCGAGATCTCGGAACAGAGAAGGGAGAGGTGTCACAGACATGAACGAAATTGAAGACTGGGTAGTGGGTGGGTGGGGTGTTGTGGATATGTCGCTGTTGAAAGTAAAGTTGTGGATCCGGATCCGGCTTGTTCACTGCAAAAAATGCTTTTCTTATTTAGATTTTTTGTCTTGTTTCTAGTCCATATATCTTAAAATTCTTATATCAAGAAACATTTTCTTGGCAAGCAAAACATAATGTGTTGTTTTCAGACATAAAATGCTAATATTAAGTCAGTTTTTCCTTAAAACAAGATAAATAATCTGCCAATGGGGTAAGCAAAATAATCTTGTTTTTCCTTTTGACATAAGATTGCTTTGTTTACCACATTGGCAGATTATTTTGCTTGTTTTAAGGAAAACTCACTTCAATTTGGCATATTATTTCTAAAAACAAGACAACATGTTTTGCTTGTCTAGAAAATTCTTCCTGATTTAAGAATTTTTAGATATTTGGACTAGAAACAAGAAAAGCATTTTTGCAGTGTTCTGGCACAAATTAAGCCCTGCTAAGTTTAGAATGATCCATTGCACACATCCAATCAAAACTAAAATATTTAAAAAGACATTGATACAAAATATTCAGTTCATTTTTTTCTAGCAATGCAATTATTCTAATTTGCTGTGAAAAGACTTTTCTCTTTTTGCAATTGAGAATATTGATAAGGATGTTTCCTTTTTTTGGGACAATGCTTTGTTTGGTTTTGTTATTTTGTAAAGCAGAACTTTTACCTGCAAAAAATTAATGAATTTTCTTAATCTTCTATTTTATGAACCGAATATTACACATATAAAAGTCATTTACAAACCAGATATTTGCAGCATTACTTTGAGCCTGTTAAAAAGGCTTTAAAAACAACATAAATTTGTAAATTGTTTAATCTCCTCTTTTAATAAGTGACATTTTCTTTACAGACCATTTCAATGTGGTGATGTCAGTGGCCCCTGAACATTCCTGCTTGTTGTCAAACTATTTCATAACTGTAACAAGAGGCAATTCAATCATAACTTCACTTTAAAACAGCTGTTATAAAATTATTTATCAATTTGTGGACCTTTTTGTATTCTTGGAAGCTATGGAAAAAAAATGTGTTAGGACCATTGTTATTGTTTACATCTTTTAAAATGATCAATATAGCCTTTCATATATATTTTTAAAAATATTTTCTTTTTGCTTCTTTGTATTGTACTAAAGCTCTATGTTCTGCATTGTTCTTAATTTAAAAAATAAGAAAATGATTTAGATTTTTACCTACAGTACGCTCAAAAAAAGATGTTATTCTTTTATTTTGGTAGCTTGTTTTGTTCTTCTCTGCTCTTTCTCTCTCTCTTTTAATGTAAAGTGGAACTCCAGTTGACATTTTAACAATGGATTGGCTGAACTCGCATGTATTGCGGCCTTGAATAAGCAAGATCCACAACACCATAAGGTGAGGAAACATGGGCCTGTTTGAGAGACCTGTGAGTCTGGCCAGGGGTCAGAGGAACTTTTCCTCAAAGATAAGCAGGAGAGAGAGTAGAAAGGAGACTTGAGGGAAAAGCTGTTTCTTTCAGGAAAAAGCCAGGGCTTTGAAAGTAATGTTGAATATAAGTTTACCAAGAATGTTTGTATGCTTTGTGTGTGTTTGGCTCTGATATAGACTGAGACAGGAGCAGGAAGAACAGAGGAACTGAACTCCTCTGCAGAAAAACAACAAAAAAGTATTGCTGTATATAATTACTGCACTGTACACTGACAAAAATATTATTCTTTGACCACTATTGACTTGTTTTGTTGGATATTTTTTTTCAGAAATGTCTTTCAATTCTGCATTTTAAGGCATTTGAGGTACTATTTTAGTATCTTTTAAAGCACTTTGTTGGTTTTGAACATTGATCTGTGAGAAAAGTGATCCGGTATGGCTTTTTTTTTTGTGTCTGTATCTCAGTATACCACAGCCTGAATGCTTCACAGAGCAGTCTTTTAAATCTAGGATTATCACTATATACACAGGAAAAATCCTTTTATTAAACATTGTTATGTCTTGTTTTTAAGTAAAATTATACAGTATAAACATAGAAAACATTGCACAGATTTATTCTTTAAAGTATATAAAACATTAGATGTAAGAAGCATTCAATTCAATATACATCTCTTGGAAAAAAAAGTGTACAAATATTTATATAAATACATATATCATCAGGGGTCGCCACAGTGGAATGAACCGTTAACTTATCCAGCATATGTTTTACACAGCAGATGCCCTTCCAGCTGCAAACCAATACTGGGAAACACCCATGCACTCTCACATGCACACCTACAGCACATGTCTTTGAACTGTGGGGGAAACCCAGAGCACCCGGAGGAAACCCAACACGGGGAGAACATGCAAACTCCACACAGAAATGCCAACTGACCCAGCCGGGACTCGAACCAGCAACCTTCTTGCGGTGAGTGCTAACCACTGAGCCACCGCGTCGCCCATAAATACATATATAATATATAGTATTTACTTATACACATGAATCCCAACTGTAATGTGCTGCAGCTCGGTAATAAGCCTGATGGAGTTTCAGTTCTTTGCTACTGTTGGGAAAAAGAAATGTGATTTGTTTTAAATTATTTTTGTCACTTTTTCTTTTCATCAAACAATTATTTGTATTGGTCATTTAAGGGTCATATATTAACTGAACTTCTACTGTTGTGTGTGGGATGCTGTGCATACTAATTAGCAATTTTTTTTACAGAAGTAGATAAATGCTGGTCCAAAATTAAATTTAGCTTTGCAGAATCTTCCTGTCTGAAGAAAGGTGTTAAAACCGAACACAGAAAGGCTTATGCTTTTATTGTTGTGCAGAAAATTCGTAGAAAAAGGGGTGCGACAAATGGAAGACTGGACAATGATTGACAAATGACGAACTTCACTAAACTAATTTCACCTGTTAATATCAGCTGCCTATAAGTTGAAGTCAGGAAATGAAAAGTGTGTGCATCTCCTTAATGTAACTTTTGGATTGCATTGAGGATAACAGAATTCTGTGAATCGAATTATTCATTTGTATCCAATAAATTGTTAAGATTTTTGACATTGAAGAAAAACCTTTCCTGACCTTTTTTCTTGAACACGCATGGAATTGATTGAATATTCCAACACTACTATCAACTTTGTGTTGCCGGAGATGCTTTACAGATAAATCACATCAAGCTGCATTTGACAGTCATCTAGAAATGAATGGAACCATAATTGAACAGACCTGAACAGAGATTTTGAACCGAAAACAGACATTTTTCTATTACATACTGGATATCTTTACACTCAAATAAAATTACGTTTGCTATTTGTTCAAATTACTTATTTAAAATAAGCTGAAACAACACAATTTAACAACTTAATTGTTTTAAGTTCAATCAACTTAAATGTGTAAAAACTAATAGGTAAACTTAATTACTTCATGTTGTTCCAACACAAATTGATTGTGTGGAACCCAGCATTTTTTACAGTGATGTTGCTTTTACATAATCTGTTTAATAGCCCCCAAAATCCACTCCTAAACCCAACTGTCATTGGTGGAAGAAATTTCAACATTAGTAGTAATGTTTTTATTATTAAATAACTAAAGAAATATACTTAATGGAGTATTAGGGGTTGTGGACTTGTCAAAGAAATGATTGTCAGTGTAATACAGAACTTCAAGTGTTTAATAATAATTCATATTGCTGCTTGTTCTAACTACTTATTTAATATGAGCTGAAATAACACAATTCCCAATATTTTTTTGGTGACAACTTAATTGTTTTATGTTCAATCCACTTAAATTTGTAAAAGTCCCAATAAACAGGAAGTTGTGACCGTTATTTCGCTTGTATTGTGACGCACTTCCTAGAGAAACGGAATATTAAATGAGCAAACAGTAGGTGTGTCTTATTTTTTCTACTGTGGGCTGAATGGATGTTGTAAAGCAGGCAGAAAGCTCGGGAAATGGGTTTTAGAAGAGTTATTACAACCTAACAGACACCTCGTCACCTTTTCTGTTTGTTGTCAAAACTGACAGTTGGAGGGGCGTGATTAAGTATGTTAGCCACGCCCATTACCTCAAAATCACGTAATCGGATAATTAAACTGAAAACAAACAGGAAGTGTATTTTCAGATTTCAATTAAAGATTAGAAGGGCAAACTAATATTTTTTCCTAATGACATGCACATATGAATTGTTCACCACAAAGCTGGCAATGTGAGCTAACAAAATCATATGGTTAGTCTTGATTTCATGTGGACTTTAAGTTAAATTAATTGATTTGTGTTGGGACAACATGAAAAAATTGTGTGGAACCCTGCATTTTTTTACAGTGAGTGGCAGCCACAAGTTTATCCTGCACTGCTTTCGGGCCTCCAGTGCACATCATGAAGCCAATATATACCCTCTGGTTCTATCTTACTGCTGAGAGCAGGACTTGAACCAGAAGAGTTTACAGCACAGTAGTGGATTCGAAAGACTCTAGTCAGTCACTAGTGCAGCACTTTAACATGGGAGGTATATGCTAATGCCAGTCTCTAGCATCAGTCACCAGTGTGCCTCTTGTAGACAGGATTGTGAGGTTAACCTGCACAGGTACCAGCCCTCTATTAAACTAACTACCTTAACCTCTCCTATCCGCTTGCTAAGTGTGACATCAAAGCGGCTTTCAGGTCCAATCGCTTTATCAAATTGTATGGGGAGACTTGACAAATGGTAATAATAAACGTTTACAAAGTGATGTATTACTTTTAAAAATCACGATTGCAATATATATATATATATATTTCACACTTAAAGAGCGGATAGGAGAGGTTAACGTAGTTAGATTGTATGGGGAGACTTGACA
>CAIGQZ010001108.1:19044504-19056539 GCA_903798205.1 Danio tinwini
CACACACACACACACACACACACACACACACACACACACACACTATAAAGCATGAAGCGTGAAAAATGTCAGGTTTTGTAATGAGCTGGTAGTGTATATCTCTGCAGCCAGGCAGAGTGCTATGGCATGCCTGTGTTATGGAGTAAACCACTTTGGCCTGTGTTTGTGTTTGATAGGATCAGGGTCTCGGTGGGTGGCGCAGGACTCTGCTAACTGAGTACTGAGGCTTTAAAAAAGTCCTTTCTGTTTTTTTGTCCTTTTTCTTCAGACCAGCCTCCATGCTGAAAGGGAGGACTGAAATGTAAACATCCAAACACGCTCAGGCCCTTTTAAAAGCCTGTTTTCCAGCCTCTGCTCCTAATTAGAAACAGACATGGGCCGCGTATACGCAGAGGTGGGGTTAAAGCTCAGACTTTACCCTGACAGGCTGCAAATCCCACTCACAATCTTTGATGTGATGTCTCATTCATTCTGAAGCCTTTTCCAAGTAAACCGAAGACTTTACATCTTATTACATCAGTTTCAATGGCTGCTAGAAGTTTGTTTAGCAAGCGTGACATAAAAAGTGTGGATATGAAATAAATATTATGGGAGTTAGAATTTATTCACTGTATAATATACAGTACAAAGGAGATGGGCTAGTGAAAAGTTGAAGACAGGAACATAAATATACTACTTACAAAGTCTCTGAAGTAATTTTCATTGCACTTGATAACTGATCCAAGGTGGGAAGAACATCATGACACAAAACTCAAAAGTTACACATGAACGTTGTGCCAGATTCATTTACTCACATGGGTTGCAAGAGATAGCTTAGCAATCTTGGTAATCTTTCAAACTACCTTGCACTCTCAGAAATAAAGGTACACGAGCTGTCACTGGGGTGGTACCTTTTTTAAAAGGTACAAATTTGTGCCTAAAAGGTCCATATTAATACCTCAAGGGTACATATTTGTACCTAAAAAGTACAAAAGTGTTCCTCCTAAAATTTTTAAGTAATATACATTTGAGGTACCAATATGGACCCTTCCAGTACAAATGTGTACCTTTTGGAAAGGTACCACACCAGTGACAGCTCGCATACTTTTATTTCTGAGATTGTAGTTTATCTTAACTTCCAAGTAATGTAACAAATGTATAGCTTTTTTGGCAGCTTTTGAATAAAGGCACACTGCACAAGAAATGTAAAACAAAAAGTCAAGACAACAAATATGTCTATGTTGTTTTAAGTTATTTTAATCAGGTTTCAACTACATTTATTTAGTTATACAAAGTTTAACTTAATATTTTTAGTCAGCTTTATTGATGTAAGTTGAGATGACTAGAAAAGTTAATTTGATTCAACTAAAAAGTCTAAGGCAGCAAGAATTTTTACAGTGCTTTTCTCACTAAAACACACACCAATTAGCACATTACTCTAGACCAGGGTTGCCTTAACCGTTTCCTATAAAGGACCAAAAAGCAAACTTGATTGAGGGCTGTGGGCCAAATATATACCAAACCGTGTTTATTAAATTTGCCATCGGTAACCTCCTAATTTATTTGGTAATGTTTAAAAATAACTATGTTTCTTTAAATCAAATTAACTAACCCAGCATCCTTTTAACATTTTATACTGAACCTATTACAGTAAAAACATAAACAATCCCAATTATAACACAATGGATTTCACTGCTGTACACTAGTCAAGCTGCTCCTGCCTTGACCTTGATTTGATCGCAGATGACTTGTGCATGTGTCCTCTATCTTACAGATGACAGTATTAACATTTAAAAAATCTGATTCATTTACAACATTTAATTGAATCAATTAATTTCAGTTGGCTTTTTATTCTGTAGCTCAACAATAAAACAAAGAAACAAAAGATTTCGAAATCACAATCTCTGTCAAAGGCTTTCACCCCAACAACCTCCACATCATTCTCCCTCTCTTCAGATGGGATGGAGGGCCAAATCAAAGATTACCATGGGCCAACTTTGGCCCACAGGCCATATTTTGTGCATCTCTGGTCTAGACAGAGGTACATACTGTAGCAGCAGACATAATATATGTAAATACAGTTGCTAGTTGCAATTGTTCAGTTCAATTAACTGTGAAAAAACGTTTCTACAAAATATGTTTAAAAGGTTGTAATAATTTTATTCCAGGTGATGCACAATTAAAACCCAGGTAAAACACCAATGAAAATCAAAAAAAAAAAAAAAAAAAAACCCAAAAATGCTTAAACCTATACTTGATCACAATGTGTAGTAAAAAAAACTTGTTCAATATTTTATTATTGTACAGTATTAAAGAAAGGATAATGTAAACATTGTATTTTACTTTCCCAATTAATATGTTTATATTAATTTTATGAATATATTTAAATGAACATTTCAAACCATATTTAGACTGAGCTGCCTTTGAATAGCTTTACCAAAAATGAGTTGACAACACTGGTAGGGCAAAGTAGTGATGGGCACTTTTGAAATACTCTTCATGAGGCCTTGAAACATCTAAACTAATTAGGTTTAAGCAAGTGATTGACACTGATTATCAATGAAAGAGATTTCAGTAAACAGGTTTTTTCATGTCTTGACTGCTTTGAGGTTTCATTGGTTTTTCATAAAACAAACAAAACCAGCCCTGCAATCTGAAAAAATAAAGTTATTTAATGATAAATGATCATTTGCAATTTGTTTGTAAAAGGTGTTTAAAAGCGCACTGTTAAAAAAGGTTGACTCAACTCAAAATTGTAAGACAACTTGCTGCTGAGTTTTTTTGAGTTGACTCAACTTAAAACGAGTCAATTGCAGTACTTGGCTTGAAAGTTGAGTCAACTCAAAAAAACTCTGCAGCAAACTGATTTATAATTTTGAGTTGAGTCATTTTTTTTACAGTGCATGGTGCATTTCCTTACACATCATCCTTCAGCATATCAGAAGTGAATCATTTTGCAAAAGAATCGAATCAGTTGTCTTCCTTTTCTCATCACTAATGCAAACGACACTAGAAAAGAATAGGAGATTATACCAGCAGCAAAAACATTTTTTTCACAATTCCAATTGTACCAACAAAACTAAAAACAACTGCTTAGTTATCCACGTCTCTGCAAAAGAGGAAAAACACAGTGAGAAAGAAAGTATACAGTAAGAAGCCTGAAACAGTTTTGCGGTTTAATGGCAAGATAAAAAAAATAAAGGTTTTCTATTATACAAAAGAAATAAATAAAAAGAAACTTATGAACTGACAAACTAAACAGTAAAGCTCACAATGGCTAGCAAAATCGCATAGTATGTAGTAGGGCTGCACGATTAATTGGAAAAAGATTGTGATCTCGATTCGACCCCCACACGATCTTAATCCAGTATTTCTAGAATTCAGCCAATTATATTTTCAAGTTCAGGAGAGAGCATATAGAAGCCAAATGGCATGGAAAGAGTCAGCTGTATTTATGAGGTGTAATTTACCCCAAAAACGTCATTTTTAAGGCCACGCAGGAACTATGATTTGCACGTATGTTTTTTTATGGCAACCATGACATGAACACACTTGGCAGCTCACTTCATTGAAATAATCATATCATGTTTTATAGTTATGATTAGAAGCATTTGATAAGTTTTTTTCTTTTATAGCGAACAAATAGTGAGAGAATAAATATTTAATCTACGTCACACGGGTTCCTGGTTGTAAAAAAAGACCGGTTGCAATAACAAACATGTCGTGTTGTCCGTTAGGATGCCAAATTCGAATAGAAAACTTAACTTTTACTGTACACCACACTGCTTTTAATGCCATCTTTGGCTAAAAGAGAGATGAATGGTGTGAGGACCTAACTAAAAATGCTCGACTCTGCAGTTCTCTTTATATATTAGGTAAGTTCATGCTATGCTGAATCATACACATTACTCGTTTTTGATTGCAGCAATGATTTCAGCAAAAACAGTTAAATATGGTTAATTAAACTGCGGTCACTGAATGCTTAGAATGAAATGTAAAAATATAAGTTCACATACCCTGACATGCAGGTGCAGTTCCCTGTCAAAATGCAGTTGTTTTTCTTGCTGATGATAACCCAGGCCTTGTATAGCTCTGTCTTCTTTCCTTGTCTTTGGATAGGTAAAACCTTGGGTTTTAGCACTACGTAGTTTTGAATTTGGTAATCATGAAACATTATTTCTTGCACATGACCACACAGGCATCCAAAGACTTGTAGGCCTTTAACTTTTCTCTTGTAAAATCGCATGGAGTTTCAATAAGATGATAGTATATTTTGGGCTGGATGCTTGGCAATTTCATCTCATCCAGTATCCATTGGGAGAGTTCTATCGCAAATTGACCTGTCAGACGAACGCCGCTCCCTATAACATAAATTTTGCTGAATAATTGTGCTTATCACTGGGTGACAAGCTGTTATAACACGCTGAAAGCATTATGTAAATAATATATATAATGTGTAATCAATATGATTTCTAAGACAACAACAAACTCTGTACTGCATCGGATGTCATTCTCTCGCTGTAAATGCTAGAGTTTTTTCTGCAACCTCGCTGTGCACGCATCCTAAATGTTTACAAACCGATAAATTGTCTATAAGTACTCTAGCCTATATAATGTTGAATATAATGTCGGAAGTTAAAATCGGAACTGATAATGACAAATGTCTCATTTTACCAGTGAAAAAAATGGTCTAATAATGTCAATGACAGATTGCAAGCATATGTCTCAAACATATTAATTCTTTAACTTTTTGAATAGTTATATTCTGATGCCATCACTTTATTGTACATCAAGGGCCAGGGCATATTTAAAGTTTATTCAAGTCCACCATTCCAAGACTATACAAAATTTAGTATTTTAACCAACAGTAGACCTACACATAATATTATTATTGTTGTTTTACCATATGTTTGAGATTTAACTATAATAACAGCCTACTCATATTAACCTTTACTTTACAACTACAGAATCGTGAGAGAATCATCATCTTGATTTTAAGCAAAAAAAAAAAAAAAAAATCATGATTCTCATTTCAGCCAGAGTTGTGCAGACCTAGTATGTAGTGCATTATTTGAGGAAACTAATCAACTCTGTCTGAAATATCTGACCACAAATGTTGCGATTTACCAATCAAAACGAATGAATAAGTAGTGAAATAATTTCAATATAATGTCAATATATTTTTAATCTACATAAGAGAAAAATGAGCTGTTAAGCAACCTGCAACCCTGTAAATACCTCTCAGCTCATGCTCACACACGCATTGCTCAGAGAGTCATTATTGATGAGCGAGAGGGAAGTGAGGGAGTCGGTCCTGGCATCGCTGCAAAGCTGTTAGTGCTGGCTGAATGGAGGTGAGTGCACGGGCTGCTTAATTGGTCCAGTGTGCATGTGTGTGAGCATTGGTGATAATTGTGGTTCACAGGTGGCCACAGTGGTGGCCTGTCCAAGCTTTGAGTTCATACCAGGGCCTGGGACAAAAGACAAAAGATTCCAGGGCTCTTTGTTATTGACTGTGGTCAAAGCCTCTGGCCGTCCCCGTGTCCACCTAAACATGAGTTCATGAGTCTCTATCCTGAAAATTGGACATTACACAGTGTAGATGTTTAAGGGATAGTTTTCAAAACTGAAAACTCATATACTCACCCTTTAATTGTTTCAAAAGGTTTATGAGGTTCTTTCTTCTGTTAAACACAAAAGATGTTTTGAAAAATGTTGGAAATCCGTAGTTGTTCCATAGTATTTGTTTTTCCTACTATTCAATAGTTTCTACTTGAGAAAACTACTTGAGTTAATAGTGAGTAAACTTTCATTTTTGGGTGAGATATCCCTTCAAGAGCACATGGGTGTATTTGTATGTAGAATACAGCATTAGCATTTTGAAAGTGTTGTGTTTTTCTGCATTTATTAAAGAAAATGTAATTTAACAAAAAATAATCACAACTACTGAGTAACATTAGTTTTTGTTATTGCCCCAATAGTTGAGTACAGCTAAATGTATTCAACATTCACTGATTAAGGACATTTTAGTTGCATTATAGCACAAATATCCCAGTAAAACATTTTCTGGCGCCTCCTATCAGATATTTTCATCAGATAATGGAGAAATTCCTTCAAAATATAGATATGCCATTAGCATTGAGCATGCAGTCTCCCCAGGCATTTCCCTTCTTTGTTGACTAAAAGAGCAAAAACATGTTGAAACAAGACGCCACGCTGCAAAGCGGCATGTAGCATCAAGATTTTCCTGATAATCATACTGAAATAGCTTGTCAGACATGAAAGAGTTTGCATTTAAGCCTTGCAGGGTATTTTCTGATGAGATCATCTTTCTGTAACATAGACCGAGCAAAGTGGCTGAGGATGCAGGAAAGAACACTGAAGAGGGATTTCTACACTGCAAACGAGTCAAAACAGACAGGATATGTGGTATGACATATGTCAAGTTGTCCAAAACATCACATTATCTTCAATTTAGTCAGAAATGGAAAGACAAATCTAATTTGAACAGAGCATTATTTCAATTATGCTCATAAACTATGCTGTATTTCCACGTTCAGTGATTAAACAATTGGTGTCAATGCATTTCCCTCTTGGACTAAAATCAAGTAGGTGGAGTTTCCCAGATTGGATTGACATAAACAATGTGACATTCATGTCTGCTATTGCCTCGCTTGAGAGAGTGTGGGAGTGAACGTCACTATGAAGATCGAGGGTCACACTCGGATAAAAGCCATTTCATAGGGAAGTTCCTAAACAGCCTGTGTGAACGAAACCAAACCAGACTGAGATAATAACTGCCATTAAGGTGTGCTGTGCTGTGAGGTGTGTGCTTGTTTGGATCTCGGTCACGCAGTACTGTAATTATGTAACGTGAGGACTCGTAATGCATGACGTTTGGCTTATGGGCCACAATAGAAAAGAGGGCAAACAATAGTCAATGTGTGGTATGTTTGTAACATAAACACACTGAGAGGAAAAAGAGGGATTCAGAGTTAACGCATGAGGTATGCTTTGCATTGTGGATGTGGATGTTTTTGTGTTTGTGTGTGGGGGGCTGAACTCAAGCAACAGGAATGCTGTGTATGGGTGGTCAATTAGTTTACCATTTCAGCTGTGACCAACTGGCTTACTGGAAAGAAACATAGACTTCTTCCCATTCAGCAGGCCATGCCATCTCCAAGGTCAGACTCGGACTGTTTGTTTGTTTGTGTGGTGTGGAGGGAAAGAGTTTTGTGATTGACTTCCTGCCCTGAGATCCCCTGCAAAAACAAAATACTGTATATACATTTTTATCTTGTGTGTGCGTGCGTGTGTGTGTGTGTGTGTGTGTAAAGTATGGACCTTAGACAGCTGTAATTATGATTTTTTTTTAAAGATGAAGGCAACAGTAACAAAAATATAACAGAGAACAAATACCTATTATAACAAACACTAATTTGTCTAAACAAGAAGGCAATGACTGTGGACAAGGAAAAATGTGTAGCATAAAACTCAAATAAGTCCATTTGTGGCACAAATGGAGCCTCAATAAATTGCTATAATTTTTAGTTGCTTGCACACACACACACGCACACACACACACACACGCACGCACACACGCACGCACGCACGCACGCACGCACGCACGTGCGCGCACACACACACACACACACACACACACACACACACACACACACACACACACACACACACACACACACACACACACACACACACACACACACACACATACACAACCACTCTACCTTATATCTAAATTCTGAAGGGTTTCTTTATTTTACACTCTCAGAAATAAAGGTACAGGAGCTGTCACTGGGGTGGTACCTTTTCAAAAGGTACAAATTTGTACCTAAAAGGTCCATATTAATACCTCAAGGGTACATATTAGTACCTAAAAAGTACAAAAGTGTTCCTCTAAAGATTTTTAGGTACCAATATGGACCCTTTAGGTACAAATGTGTACCTTTTGAAAAGGTACCACCCCAGTGACAGCTCGCGTACCTTTATTTCTGAGAGTGTACCAAAAGAAGTCTTATGCTCACCAAGTCTACATTTAATATGAAATATTATTTTAATTTAAGTTAACTGGTTTCTATTTTTTTATTTTTGTGAAGTCCCCCCCCCCCCCAGTCTTTATTCAAATAAAAAACTGGTTATTGAAAACATAACAGCTATGTCCTTTGTTTTAGCATCATGAGTTAAACTAGAGATTGTCTGTGAAATTGTTTTCTGATTTGAATATGAACCATTCATTATATTGTACAATTACAGATTTTAATATTTATTCATTTTCCTTCGGCTTAGTCCCTTATTTATAAGGGGGCGCCACAGCTGAATGAACTGCCACCAATTTTCGCATATGTTTTACGCAGCCCAGTACTGGGAAACACTCATTCACACACGCACACATACACTACAGACAATTTAGTTCATCCAATTCACCTACAGTGCATGTCTTTGGACTGTGGAGGAAATCGAAGCACCCGGAGGAAACATGGGGAGAACATGCAAACTCCACACAGAAATGTTAACTGAGCCAGGACTCGAACCAGCGACCTTCTTGCTGTGAGGTGTCAGTGCTAATTACTGAACCACCCTGCTGCCAGATTTTTATATAATTGTATGAATTAGTTTTAATATAATAACATGTATATTATAATATTTTATTTTTACAGGAAGAATGGGACAAAATTACACCTCTTCATCTCTTGGTGTCTTCAGTCGCTCAACGTCTTTTAAGTGTTGTGAAAAGGAATGGCAACATTACAAAGTGGTAAATGCTTTACTGTTTCAACTGTTTTTGAAACGTGTTGCAAGAACTAAAATTGGAATACGTGTTTATAAAAAATAATTATAATAATCGTGAGGAACACATTAAATAATGTTTGTTGTACTGTCTGCAATGAAATACAAGTCAAAGTAAATTTAGATATCACTATTTTATTTTTTATAAGCATTTTCCATACTGTCCAAACTTTTTCTGATTTGGGGTTGTAGAATATAGGGGTGTGAACCTACACTGGTCTCACGGATTGGTTCGGTTAAGATTTTCATGGCATCGATTCGGTGCAATTCGATATCTCAGTGCATCACGGTGCATTGTCGATGCTTTCCATACATAATTGGATTTTTTTTTCACAACACAAGAATAAAATTGTATTAATATTCCCAGAGATGGGTTGCGGCTGGAAGGGCATCCGCTGCGTAAAATCGTGCTGGATAAGTTGGCGGTTCATTCCGCTGTTGCAACCCCAGATTAATAAAGGGACAATTCCGACAAGAAAATGAATAAATGAATATTTATGTTTATATATTATTTGTAATACAATTTTGTCCTTTAATACAAGCACCTTTAATTTTACCTGCTCAAAAAAAACGCAAAAAAAAATCTTTGTGAATGTTTTAGACAACTCCAATACATGCACAGAAGACAGCATGAGCATTTATAGCAAATAAACTAATGCAAATATGATGATCCCGCTTGCTTTTTGAGCGCTGTCAAGTTTTTACACTGCTATGATTGGTCATTGTCTTCACCCGCTCAACAAAAAGGGTGATTGGCTTTAAAAACGAAAGCGCTGCTCACACGGGAAGAACAGACGCGGTTACAGTCTATATGCGCATAATACGCGGTTATCACAGGTAATCCGTAATAGACACGGTGAAGAATACTTGCTCGTGTCTGGATCCACAAGTATCGCTTTAACAACTGAGAGGAGAGGAAAATTTACCTCACGAACATGCCAACGGTCAAATGTCCAAAGTGTGTGTGTGGGAGAGAGAGAGAGAGAGAGAGAGAGAGAGAGGCAGAGATGGAGTTTTACAGTACTTTTCCCTACTGAATTAGTGGCTCGTGCTTTACCATTCCTCTCAGTGTCAGTGAAAGACTGTCCAGCACACTCACAAGCAGTTGAATTGTGCACAATTGTCTGCTTTTTAAGTAGTAGGAAGGTTTTATTCACATGCCTTTGCCATAGTATTCTATCGCGATATCGCGCATATGGGATAAATGACGTCAGTACATAATAACCGGTTATGATTATTACTGAACCGGTATCGAATTGTCCCCATCTGCATCGCACTGCACCGAAGAAACAATTAATTTTGACACCCCTAGTAGAATACATAGTCATGTCTCACAATAATGATGGAATTGAGTTATTTAGGTTATTTAAATTGTGTGATTTACTGTAGATGTTCAGCAATATTTTGTGAGCAACAGTGGCAGCAGAGTTATAACAGTAACATCAGCACTAATGGGAACAATACCAGCTGTGACACTACTGTTATAGTCCTAAATAAAGTGCCAGTGGTTAACACAATGATTGTGTCAAACATTTGTTTGTAATCTCATAAAATTCTTTTCAGCCTTGGCTGTCTCTCTCCCATTCCATGTGCTTCCTTAGATCATAAACCAATATTTGTGTTTTTAGCAGCCCTGCTGAAAAGAACAGACATTAGAAGCCATCACAGCATTTGTAATGGTTTTTAATGGAAATGGCATTGGTTTTATTGGAAACTGGACATTTTTGCCTGCTATTAGTGACAGGCTAAACCAATACAACCTAATGCAATATGTCTCACACACATTACACTGTAAAAAATGTAGGATTCCACACAATTCATTTATGTTGTCCTAACACAAATCTATCAAGTTGATTGAACATGAAACAATTAAGTTGTCCTAAAAGATTATTTCAATAAAAGTGTTGTTTCAGCTCATTTTAAATAAGTATTTCAAACCAGCAGCAAAAATTATTTTTTGTATGTATAAAAAATTCATTCATGCATTTTTCTTCAGCTTAGTCACTTAATTGTCAGGGGTCAACACAGCAGAATGAACCACCAACTATTCCAGCATATGTTTTACACAACAAATGCCCTTCCAGCCACAACACAGTACTGGAAAACACCCATGTGCACACACTCTCTCATACACTACGGCCAATTTAGTTCATCCAATTCACCTATAGCGCATGTCTTTAGACTGTGCGGGGAACCGGAGCACCTGGAAGAAACCCCATCAATCACAGGGAGAACATGCAAACTCCACAAAGAAATGCCAATTGACCCAGGGACTCGACCAGCGACCTTCTTGCTGTGAGGCAACAGTGCTAACTACTGAGCCACCATGTAGAAAACATTCAAATGTAATGCTTGAATTGATATTTGTAGTGGAAACCATTAGAACTGTGATGGTAGTTGTTATTGTTTTTTTCATTCTGCACTGGTACCTCCAGGCTGCTGATGCGGATGACCATGACAGAGAGTCAGAGACGTAGCACAATGTCATCAGCACGACCGTATAAGCCACAGCAACTGCTACTCCCACGATCCACAAAAATACCCCACCGACCTTTGTAGAGCATGGCAGCATGTGTCTGTCAGCCCAACACACAGCTAAATCCTGTGTGAATTCCTCAATGGATGCTCACATATACACAGATCAGCTTCACAGCTGCTCTTTAAAGGATTTGGATCATACACGAGAGGGCAAAGCCGTGAGCTCACAGTTCCTATTAGCAGCTCCACATCTAATGATGCATCCCATCAGGCCAGTAGGACAAAAGAGAGCTGTGGGAGAGCTGTGGGAACAATCCTGGAGCTATCTTAAGATGATGGTGCCTCTGTGCCAGGTAACAGTAAACCAGACTGGCTGACACTGCAGAAACATGTGCGCATGATGTGTTTTACCACCAGAGGGCATCACAAAACCCTCTTTCTAGGATCTGAAATTAGTCTAATCTTAATTGTAGCATCACAATTGGCATGTTTCCAGTGAAAACACATCTTTTCATAAAGCAGATCATATCTAATTAAAGGCACTAATCCAGAGTTGGGCCCTCTAGAGGACTGCACTCTGCAAGTGAATGCATAATCATGGTTTTGCCCCAAATGGGCACACTTTCAGATACTTTTAAACATTGGTGAAAGTCCTCAACCATCCTCAAAAGAGGTTGAAGCTTTTCTTCCACAAAAAAGTATCATATACATACAAAAATAAGTCTGCTCTGCTTTTTCACAACTAAGAACTAATGACCTTTAACAACTAT
>CAIGQZ010001108.1:19077451-19105148 GCA_903798205.1 Danio tinwini
GTGTGTGTGTGTGTGTGTGTGTGTGTGTGTGTGTGTGTGCTCAATGTCGGCGCTCAAACCACTGGGCTATCGCACCAATGAGATGTGTTTCTGAAACAAAACGTACCCTAAGTATTATATTTTAGCTTTGCAAAAATGTACACAGTGCCCTCTAGTGGATTTGTAATCTAAAATGTGCAACAAAATGTACCTGGCGCAACATTTAACGCTTCACAAAAATGTAGGCTAAGGCATATTTTCAGTGAGCCTGTGTTATAGAGTTACACAGTATACAGTTATTAGCTGAATGATAATAATTTGCATAGACTGCATCAGCATATTTCCATTTCATATCTGCAGGTAGGAAAAGTGCCCAGCAGGGCTTGAGCGGCTCTCGTCTGCCTGCTTTCAACCCTCATGAGAAAAGTTACATCAGAGGCACGTGTGACTTCCTGGGCATCAGTCACTTCACCACACGCTACATCACACAGAAGAACTTTCTACCCAGCCGAGGAAACAGTTACTTCACCGACCGAGACCTGGCAGAGCTGGTCGACCCCAACTGGCCTGATCCTGGATCAGAGTGGCTCTACTCAGTGCCATGGGGTTTCAACCGTCTGCTGAGCTTCTTAAAGGTATATTTACACATCTCTAAAACAACTACTTCCAGCTGGTGGTCAGTAGTTTGAACATGAATAGTACACTGGCCTTTTTATCTTTAGACGCAGTATGGAGACCCCATTATATATGTGACAGGAAATGGTGTATCGGAGAAGATGATGTGCACAGATTTGTGTGATGAGTGGAGAATCCAGTACTTCAGGGATTACATCAATGAAATGCTTAAAGGTCAGAAACAACAGAAATCAATGCCTTTTTAGATCAGTGGTTCTTAACATAGGTTGCAATATGGCTCACAAAAAAACTCTGTACTCTTGAAAAATAACTATTCAAGAGTACAGAGAATAGTAAGAGTAAGTCTTACAAAACAACAATAAATTGAACATTGGGAAAAACAACACAAAAGATGCCATGTTTTCAGATATTTTTATATTAAGTTTTAGACAACACAACACTATCAATATTCGGTGGAATAACCCTGATTTTCGATCATAACAATAAAAAAAACATTGGTTATTTTAGACTGTTATTTTTTTTTAAAAGAAGAAGAAATAAAAAAATCTAAATGCCAATATTGCTTTGTTTGAAATTTCCCAAAAATGTTTTCAGATCTTCATGAAATAAGTTCCATGTGGTCTTATAATTTTTTCCTCAGCTGTATATATCTTTTAGGGATGCAGCAATATGGATTTTTGGGCTGATACCAATTACAGATAAATCTTTAGATTTGGAGGCTGATAACCGATATTAGCAAATAAATATAAATATTTACAAATTTACTATTTTTGTATAGTGAACAACTAATTTTTATTTTAAAAACTTCATAAAAGTTTGAACTGATCTTAGAATAGTATTCTCAATGCAAAAAAAGCAATAACTTCAAAATTGCAAAGTAATTATATAGGCCTATATTTATGATTTCACATAAATCAGCATGCCAAAAATAAATTATTTCCTTTTCTTCGCATATCAAATTAACATGCAACTTGACTGTTGCATAAAAATAAAAGGTTAAATGACAAAACTGGATTTCATTAACAAACAAGAACTGAAACCAGCTCAAATGGTCTTGAATAAAGTGTTACAGTAATGTACAATTGTTAGTCATTTGACACTTTTATTACTGCACTCCCGCACGACTTTCTCATGCTTATGAAGGCAGGCAGATCTGTACAATTATGTAATTTATCGGCTTAAAGATATCAACCTAATTTTAATATTGGGCCGATAATGATAACATTAAAAATAGCTTTTTTTTGGCCGATATCCATATGGCCGCTGATATATCATGCATCACTTATATCTTTAGTAAGACATTTCCCAACTTATATCCTTTTGATATTTGATAGTATTTTGATAGTATTCTTTTGATACTTTTCAATTTAAAAACTTACCAAAGAAACATTAGCAAAATTAAAGATCTCTTTTTTTATTTTCTTATATAAATGCTTCCAGTTTATGCAAATTAAAAAGCAAAAACAAAGCAGCGCAGTAATTTCCACAGAAATGATGTTTCAAGTAAAATAAAAATTCAACCTGATGCTCAAAAACATTGAGAACATGCACATTTCAATTTCAAAAACTTCATAACTGAATGACTATTTGATTTTTTGTAAAATGCATACTTTTGTCCATTTTTTTTATTCAGCGGTTAAAGATGGAGTGAATGTGAAAGGCTACACAGCTTGGTCACTGCTCGACAAGTTTGAGTGGGATGAGGGCTTCTCTGAAAGATTTGGCCTTTACTATGTGGACTTTGGGAGCAAAAATAAACCACGCTACCCAAAGGCATCAGTTCAGTTCTACAAGCGCATCATCAGCTCCAATGGTTTCCCCAATCAGAGAGAGGTATGACTTCAATGCAAATTTAGTTTAGCATTAGAATTTAACCCTAAATTAATTTTTAACTAATCGTTTATTTATGTAGAGGAGTCTAACCATGTCATCTGTGTGATAAACTGCATATTATGTTTTAGCTGCTATCCTATGCTTATTAAGGCTGAATATTGTTCACCATAGATTGAAAGCTGGAAAAGAAAGTCACTGGAAACATGCACCACAAGTAACCAGCTCCTTGCGGCAGGTCAGTGTAATTATTGCTGACTTATCGCTGGGTAACACAACTAGCAGTGATCTAGCTGGGGGCAAATAAAAGAAAATTTTGTCTCAATTTGCTTTATCTATGTATATTCAAACACAACATGCAGAGAAAATCAATTATAACTTTCTAATTTTCTTTTGTTTGCCCTTCCAGCTAGAAGAAAATCCAAGGAACATGCAGATATGCCAAAGGTTTGGCCTGTGCATGATGAAGTTTAGGTACAGGGCTGAAATGTTGGTATTTTTGGAGGTTGGCTTGTTTCACTTGTTTTCTAGACAGTGCACAATGACGAGTCTTCTTTTAGTTGTCACTGACATACCTGTGTGTTTTTTTCAGATCCATTGATCGGCCACATGGAGATGGTCACAGAGATTGTCGTTCCCACAGTGTGCACTCTCTGCATTCTCCTCAGTGCGATTTTCCTCATGTTTCTGCTGAGAACACGACTGTAAAACAGACGCACTCACATTTACTTTTCATATTGCACGTGTCAGTGCAGCATTTCTCCTTTTAATACATTTTTATTAATAATTTCGACAAGCAGAGACTTGTTTGTATGTGCTTTCACAAAAAACGGTCCCCAAATGTACTTCTGCGTTCATGAATTGACGGACCAACCAAACATCGCTCAACAAATTTACGTTACACAGAGAAGACGTTGAGGTTTGGGTGTTTGATAAAGAGGTGAAGAAAGTTAGGTGGAAGTTTTCTTAAAGTATTTTTAAACATAGCAATGGCGTTTGTATATGTGACAAAAACAAACATAACATAAATGCTATAATAAACAAATGTGCTTGTAAAACCTGTAAACAAACATAAAATTCAGTCCACCAGCATTTAATGCATACACTGCAGTATAAGATCCACATGTATGAGACCTGTGCTTTCAATAAAGGTTGAAACCCTGCATTAAACGTCTTTTAGTGCTTTCATTTGTGTACCTCAGTCCAGTGTTTACATAGTTGTGATGAACTCCAGCTCCTCGACGCTACATGGCGCAGTTCTCATCAGCCCACGCAAAAGTCGACGCAGCAACACCGCTGACGTTCGCCCTTCCAGTGATTTGATTGGCTGAAGGGAAAGCCGCCGGTAGAAACTTTGCTTCTGCACAGACTGTATCGATGTCCTCGTGCCGCGGTTGGTGTTGAAGTTTCCTTTATTCACTGCATATATTCAGTAAGTATGATGGACTGCACTGATATTCAGCTTTTCATTGAAATGAGAACGACATTGGTTGGGTTTGTAGTCATGGGAGAAACCGAGGGCGTCGATGAATCTGACAGTGTCTGGCGCCAAATTGCGGTAAACAGTAACGTTAGCTTTAAAACGTTTGTGTGATTAATTCTGCTGCTAAGCTATGTGTAAGTTAAGCATTAAACTTTATTTGCTATGAGCTTGAGTGTCTGAGTCGCTAGTATATGAATGGCGTCTACTATCTGAATTATGTGACATTGTTTTGTACTGTTTATGGATCCAGACTCTTATGCTTGTTTAATTGTGTGTTAAATAAACAGTGTAAACATTTGGGCGACTTAATGAATATTTAATGATATAACTGCAGTTTGTTTGTGCCTTTTTGTTTCTAAACAACATACTTAAACATTTATAGCATCGTGTTTTCGGATGCAACGTTATATAATGCGGTACAATCTAATGTACAGTAATCAACATTCGAAGGGAATCAAAAATGTAATAGCACAAGAATGGGTGTTGTTCAATAGTTTTAGGACAACTTTGATAAAAGGTGATGATCCACTTTAAATGGTAATTTAACATTTGTTATCTCATACAGGACGTCTTTTAATTGGAATACAATATGAAATTGAATATAAAATTAATATCTGACTGGACTTTAAGAAAACCCAAAACTGAAGATGGTGATACCTGATTCGAAGATATTTATCATAGTAGTGATATTTTATAATGTCTTTATATTTATAAAGAGACAGAAGTTGCTCATATGCTCCAATCTCTTCTTCAGGATCATGATTGATCCATTAGAAAATAGCCTGTTTGACATCCCAGATTATGAACAGATAGAAGATGAAACTTTCCCTCCTCTCCCTCCTCCATCATCGCCTGGCCGAGCGGAACTCGAGGATGATCTGTTTGGCAATGGAGAGGGTCTGTATCTCTCTTTTTTGCTTTATTCATTTTAAAATACATGCTTCTAGTGTGAACCTAGTATATGGACGTAAACCACTATTGGTAACGTATGAATTAGTTCAACCGTTTATTAATATGTACTCATATCAAGTTTGATTGATGCTATGCAAACAGTAAGAATATCCCAGTTCTGTTTAATTCAGTTTATAAAAATGAACCTAGCAAGCAGTCATACTTTTTTCCCATCTTCTGCACAGTTGTTATCTAGCAGCAGTGGACAAATAGCTGTCAGTCTAATCACACATACCTACCATGGTTCAAAAAGAAAATGTGACAATTCACACATCTCTATTTATTCATAGAGCAAATTAGAAACAACTACAGTTGACTGATGTGCTGTACAATAGGGCTGCACGATATTGGTAAAAAAAAAAAACTGACATTGCGATATTTTGTTTGTCTGCAATATATATTGTAATATGAATATGATTTCACAACATTGACTTATAACTCTATTTGGAAAGGATTTATAGTTTTAGATGAACTGGGATCATTTTGGAGGGAAATGAATCATGCATAAACATAAATATATAAGTTATACATTTTAATAGGTTACTGGTATTTTTATTTCTCCTTTTGAAGGCGTTTAACACATTGTTTGGTATATTTTCACTGTAACATGACATTTTAAACTGTTTACATTTAAATTCTAATTAGTGAAATAGCCAGTGGGAATTGCACAAACACATTTGACAAATATATATATATATATATATATATATATTTTTTTTTTTTTGTTACTTGGAGAGATTGTTTTTTGATTTTATTTATATATTTATCTATTTATTTATTGTCATATTTCTCTTATTTATCGCTCTATATTTACATATTTATTAATATTTTATCTGTTAATACATACACATTATTTTTGATGAGACAAACATGGTCATTTTCTGCATCATATTGCAAGTATAAGTATTCTAGTAACCCTTACTTACCAGCCTAATAGGATTGTTAATTTAATTCTGGAGTCAAGGTAATACTAGAGGGGAATAATACATTTATTTATAGCGTAAATATAATAGTGTGAATCTTATTACCAGAACCCGGTGCTCCGCCTTAAAAAAAAATTAAGAGGTGTGAGAGGGTAGGGGGCACTAAACATGTTTTACTGGAGTCTAACAGTATTCAGGTACAGAAATTCAATAATTGTATGTAAAATAACACTGTATAGTCTTCATTGTATAAATAATTAAATGCAATTGTGAAAGCTTCCAACTTAATAACTTCTTGGTTTTAATTTGCTTGACATCATACACAGCCTTAAAAATACATCAACATAATAAACATCTTTTGCTGTTAGGTTTAAACTTGCAGATAATTCCACAAGTCACATGCTCTGAACCGTGTTTTCTAGCCAACTGAATGTAGATCCTGCGATGTGATTACTGCAGATTCGTACATTGAGATATCAATGCTGAAACAATATATATTGTGCAGCCCTACTGTACACTACTCTAAAAGACATCTAAAAACATAAATACAAGCCATGCAGACAACATAGGTCATAATAAAGAGACGCATTTGTAACTTTGATTTACAAATTCTAATATGGATACTGTAGGTAACATGTTCAGAAGAGGGATCAAGCTAACTAGAGGTTAGACTGAACAAAGCATGAAAACTTCCATCTGTTTTTAATGTCATGTTAAAACTTCTCAAAAGAAACTTGATGTTTCTGTAAATGAAACACATTTTTTGTGTGTGTGTTTAGGTGGGGAGGAAGGAGAAGTGTCAAAACTAGCTGAAGTGCCAGTAGCAAAAAGACGAACAGTGAAGAGGCCTCGGCCTAAACTGGATGCTAACAGGTACTCATCCACATTCCGATGTCTTTGTATTTAATAATATTTATTTATGTATTTTAGCGGTGAAATGGATCTTTCTGGAGTTTACAGTTCACATATTTTGTATATTGTGTCTTTTAGGCTGATTTCTGAAAAGGGTCTTCCAGCTCTGCGTACTTTATTTGAAGATGTTAGGTTCAAAGGCAAAGGGCACGAGGTAATGGCTGATCTTTACTTCATCCTCACTGATTTTCGGTTGAATGCTCTTGAATTCTGTCATACGAGTACAGATACTGTCCAAGTGGCATTGTTCTGTATATCAGAGATATGTATGAATGTTTATCAGTGTTCAACCTCTTATTTCTGATTCAGAAAGAGAATCTGAAGCTGCTCATGCAGAAAATGGAAAACTGGGCCCATCGCCTGTATCCTAAAATGCAGTTTGAAGAGTTCATTGATAAAGTAGAGAGTCTGGGAGGCAAAAAAGAAGTTCAGGTGAGCTTTCTGGATCTATTACTCTGATAAGAAAGAAAACAAACTCATCTTAAAGCAAATTCAAGCTCATCTAGAGCCTGAGGCAAAAATTTATTCATTTTTGTACAGTGCACAATACAATTGCACATTGCACTTTTGTGAAAGGATGAGGTATTTGAGTTGATATGGTAAAAAACAACACCATTATTACTGTTCGTATCAGTGTAGCTGTGTCCCTGTTGACACACTATATGCTATACATTAATATACAATGTACTTCAACTGCCAAGTGTTTGAACTTAATACGGTTATTTTGTTCCTCTTTACTAAATGGAGAAAACTGGTAAATGGAAGTTCCACACCTATACACACACATTGTTCAGTTCATGTTAGAAATCATCCTGTGTGAATACTTTCTCAGGCAGTTTTTTTACTGTATTTTATTTAAAGCTGAACAATCTCTTTAATCCAAGAGTTAACGTCATTTAAAAGCCATGTTATGTTTTACATCATTAATAAAATGTGTCCTTTCTTAATGCTGGTGTTTGTTATTTCATTAGACATGTCTAAAACGGATTCGGTTGGACATGCCAATAACGCACGAGGACTATGTTGGTAATTATGCTTTTCTGCATCTTTTACGCTACTTTGGAAGCCAGCATGTAAAATTGTAAAAAAGTTGCATCACTGACCTTCTATTCTCCTGCAGAGGAGGCTGAAATTCAAGTACCAGAAGAGTCTGATCCAGGTGGAGACGGAGGTTTCCCAGAAGATCCATTTATTCATTCGACTCCTGCTCCAGCCTCTCTCACTGAAGAACAGCAGCAGCGCATAGAGCTCAACAAACGCCTGGCTCTGGAGAGGAGACTTGCCAAGCAGAAACAGTTAGGTGTGTGGAGTCTCCTCATATCATGACCTCAGCATGTGTGGTTGTTGTGGGACAAAACCCTGAGTTCACTGTTACACATTCATATTTATAATTCAAATGTTTCAGTCTCATTTTATATCGCTATTTAATAGCTTTGTTTATATTATTTTTCCAGAATCTACTTCGAATTCCATCCAGCAAGATGCAGATGAACCGTCCACCAGTTCTTCAGGACAGTTCCTCAGTGAAGAGAACCCCAAAACCACCTCAGACCAAACTCCACTCAAACAAAAGCCTGCTGAACTTCAGGAGTCCCCTTTACATGATGAGAGCAGCAGCCATATTGCAAACGGCATAATCGATGACGATGATGATTGAACAGTTCAACTAGACCGTTCAAGAGGACTGAAACAAATGAGGGTGTTTTAAGAATGACAGTTGAGCTTTTTTTTACATATTTAACCTCATAAAATCTTCCCAGTCACATGCCAAACATCTTCCGCAGCTCCTTTTATAATGCAAGTCCGAGGCTTGATCACCTATAATTGGTTTTACACATAAATCTGGTTTAGCTTGCATTTTGTCATGATGGCTTATCCTCTGTGAGGATATTTTTGAAATATTCACTCATTTTTACAACATATTTCATCATCTCTTCCTCTGGTTCTCATGGATTGTAATAAGCAGCCCTTTTATTTGTTGTTGGCTGGAGTTTGTTATAATGTCATAAAGCTAGCACACACTGCAGAACAAAGAGAGCTTTTGAAGTTAGCCTTTACATTTTAAAAGAAAATTAAATCATTCTGTAATCACATTGTTAACTATTGTCAGTTACAGTATGTTTATCTTTTTTCATTTTCTGAATAAAGACTATGTAGCAAACTACTTTTTGTATAATGCCATTTAATGTCTTAATCCTATCACTATAAAATAATAAACACTGTACATCTCTCTATATTAGGCTAAAACACTGCTTCATTTATTTGTGCATGCTTTTACTTTTTAGTTGTCTTTATTTATTTAGTTTTAATTTCCAAAATGAATCCTCATTGCACTTAAGTTTACAAAGATAATCAAGCTTGTTAATAAGTTTTTATGATTAACAAAGAAATTATAATGCTTTATTTTGTTATTTCATCTTCATTCACAAGTAGCAGGGTATTTACAGCTACTATATATTTCTGTTTGCCCGCATCCTGTCTCTTTGGGCCCCCTGGTGCAAACTGCTGTTACACCTAAAACACGTTCTTAATCCCTTAATATCGCTTCGGCATTAATGGTCATTTTGAAGTGTCACCCACTGTATGTAGTTGTATCATTTGGAGTGTGATTTAGGCTGTACTGCACAACTTTTGAAACCGGAATGCTGCACATTTCAAATAACTCATGTGCATTAGACAAACTAAGTTTGTGCTTTGCCAGACATTCAGATAAGTACAAACAAACCTAGCATAAAACCTCTCTAGCAGAAGACATGATAATTTAAAAAAAAAATGCTCCAAATATTTAAAGGACGAAATCGTGGTCTGTGCACATCATAGACAATGCAGTTTTCTGTTAAAACTTAGACTGCCCAAAATGTTTTGTTTTTTTGTAGGGCCATAGGAAAATAATATGGATAATGAAATCTTGCTGACAAATATAAATTTTAACTTATTTTACATGAAATTTAAAAGCTTTTTTTAGCTTTTTAAACATGTTGGAAAACTATAATTCTACCAAAAATACCGTAGCTTATTCCCTGAATCATTTTAGGTATTAATGTTATAGTTTATTTGTGCATTAATTTTGGTACGAGCAAAGACAAAAATCAGGGATTTCAGAAAGCGAAAGGGCCTGTGTAAACCCCAAAAATGGGTCTAAACCACAAATTCTGCTTTAATATTTATTCTGAGAAATAACCTATCATCAAAAATGGCAAGACCAAAAATATTTCATTAAGTACACCAAGGAGCCAGAATGAATTAGTCCTTAAAATTATATGTTTGCTAGTTTTGTACACATGTCAATGGAACTCTACACCAGATCTGAATCTACCAAAAATGACAAAACCATCCCTAAAGCTCTCAGTGCAAAATATTCTGTCCAGTCAATATTAGAACGAGCAGCAGCATCAGCAATAGGCTAAGAAGACACAGTGCAAGTCTGTTCCTCTGAATTAGTGATTTGGCAGGCAGACAGATCCAACAGAGCGAGTTCACTGATCTCCTGTAACAGGACATAGAGGTTTGGTGTTTTACTCTGTCTGAACTGCTTCTCCTCTTTGCTCAGTTTGGGTTTCCTCCCTCTCTGCTCCTCTGCCTGAAGCGAGGCCTCTTCTGCCCAGCGCACCACCTCTTCAACCAGTCCAGACCGTCCTCCACCAGCTGGTTGAGACTCGGGTTGCACAGCGCAGTGGGGCTTGTTGCTGATAAGCTCCAGATTTAGGCTGTCGGCATGGCAACGGGAGGGTTCGACAGAGATACGAACCTGCGGAGGAAGACAAAAAGACAAAAGCAAGAAGAAAAACAGATGTCAGTAGATGTAGCAGGCAAGTATCTATGATTGCTTTAAGGTGCAGTTGACAATGGGGGAGTTTGTATGTTCTCCCCGTGTTCGCATGGGTTTCCTCCGGGTGCTCCGGTTTCCCCCACAGTCCAAAAACATGCAGTACAGGTGAATTGGATGAACTAAATTGGCTGTAGTGTATGGGTCTTTCCCAGTAAGGGCATCCACTGCGTAAAACATATGCTAGAATAGTTGACGGTTCATTCTGCTGTGGTGACCCCTGATAAATAAGGTACAAAGCTGAAGGAAATTGAAAAAATGAATGAATGGGCAATGGGATTTTGTGCCGTGATGGAAATGTACTTACTGTAACGTGGTTAAACAGATAAAAGGTATGAGTTCCAGTGCTGGTGCTGGTGATGATCTTGTCAGGGTATTTCTGCAATGTCCCAGGCTTCCACTCACACTTTCCATCACCATCCACACTGACTACCTGACCCTCTCGGTCCTTAAGGTACACAGCTCCCTTTAAACCATACCTTTGGGAACAGAATATATTAGCCTGATTTCGAACATCATGTGCTTTTTGTGGCATACACTACCATTCAAATGTTGGATTTGAAGAGTTCAGACACAAAAGGCTTCAAGTGCTGTCTGAAATGTTATTCTAAAATTTTTCTATCATTTTTCTCAGGATTGTGTGTGTTTAGGCACAGTAATTTCACTTTTGCAGCGAAGAGTAGGTTCTTTTCATTCCCTTTAAAGTGAAATAACTGATCGTACACATAAAAGGCTGAGGAAAATGCTTATTTTTAAAGAACGTTTTGGATGGCACTTCTCTTAATTTTTTTGAAAGAAAAGTCAGCAAGGACACATTCAATTGATTAAAAGTGATATTAATGACTTTCCCATTGTTCTTTTAATTGATTCTTACAAGTAAATGCAGTTATTCTGTGCTTTAAGGATAAGAAAATTCAGAACATTTTCACCAAAAATCATCATATAACAATTATTTCTGCAGATTATTATTTCTGCATCCTTAGATTCAACTTTACAACAGGAATAATTTGGGATTTTTAAAATTTTGGGATTACAAAAATATTGCATAAAAGACAAGCGAATAAAGCTGCGTTTCCATCCAACGAGTCAAAGCGAACAAAATCGTCACTTCCTGATTAACTGGCGCCAAATATCAACAGTAAAAACTGAATTTGCTGCAGTAGGAGAAGCTGCGTCAATCTTTTCTTCATCTAATAAATGACTTGCGCCTCAGAAGGCAATCCTGACACGCAGTGAACGCGCGGTGGCGTTTGAAGGTGTTAGACGCGGAGCACAGACGCTCTTGATTCTGGATGTCATTAATAATATAATAACACTAATACTTAAACGGTAAGTCCTTTTAGAATGACAAAAACAACATTTCCGATGTTTTACAGTGTGCTTAGCCTGCTGGTTTGTCCATTTACACATTTTTATCATCACATGATCTCTTATAACAATATCACATGACCTTTTTTAATGCGCACACTGGAATTTGTGCGGTAAAAGTGTTTCCATCGTAGTTTAAGCGCATCTTTTTTATCGAATAAAAGTTTATCCTACTCAGTTATGCGCATATGTTTTTTATGCGCATTTTCAAAATCTATGCGCATCATGGCGTTTCCATCAACCGTTTTTTTATGCGCATCTCCAAAATGTGCATAAAAATAGGTGGATGGAAACATAGCTAATGGTTACCGGTTTCAAACAATCTTCAATATATCTTCTTTTGATCTCAACTGAACAAAACAACTCATTTTGAACAAATAAAGGGTGTGTAAATTATGGCTGAATTTTCAGTTTTGGTTGAAATGTCCCTTTAAAAAGAAAAAGGATCTTAAACAGTCTTGAATAATGTCCACGTTTTAAACAATGTCCAAAATTAAGGTTTACACTTTATAATAAGCTGCATTTGTGTCAATTTTAGTGGAGTCTGGAAGGTTTTGAACTTGTCAAAACATATTCTGCTTCTATAGTGTAAATGCTCATGTGATCAAACTGCAGAAAAGGAACTCTTAAACGATTATGGTGCACTTTGTTGAAGCACGTTTGAGAGACAGGATTAAACTTTTGTCACCTGAATTCATACTTTCGGTTTGAAAGCGAAAATTATTTTAATTTTGCATGATTTTCTGTTGAATCATTTTGCGTTATGTAAATTGCATGAGCTTATTTTTAAATATTAGAAAGATCTGAAAAAGCCCACACATACTGTATGTCCAGACCCTCTCTCATGTGTTCAAAAGTTAGCAAAAGAAACAAATTGCAACACCAAGTGTAAATGCAATTGCATCTCCCATCTCAAATTCCGATCCAATACAACAAAATATATCTTAATGTATCATGTATATTCATGTGTATTATATAAGCATATCATTACTGTGGCACGAAGGCAAGAAAGCCATTAGCTCTGACAGCATAGATGACAGCATCAGCCACACAGCGCTCATCTGTGTGGGAGTCTTTATCTCTGAAGTACATGCACTGGAAAAGCTCTGTGGACTGCTTTTGTGAATGCTGTGCTGCCTAACACACAAACACACAAACAAACAAACAAACATTATTATTCTCTAATGTTAAAACACTTCCACACTGAATACCAATGGCTGCCACTTACTCTGTTTTTGTTGTTGATGTGTTGAGCCAGCTCCTCAAGCTCTTTGTTACAGGCCAACGCTTTGCTTGGTGAATCTTCTTTCTCCAGCTGAACGGCAGCCATGAGCAGCCGGTGAACTACTACATCTGCGTAGCGTCTGATTGGAGAGGTAAAGTGAGTGTATCGAGCCAGAGCAAGACCTGAAGGTGACATGAATAGCAAGAGATGATTTATAACTTCATCTAGAACACCAAGCAATTTCATGTTCATTAGATGTCTAATAGATGGCTTGGCTAAAAAAAAAGGCTAAATTTGGGCTGTCAGTAAAAGTCAAATAGATGTCTAAAACCCCGGTCAAATCACATGAATTTGTCATGATTTCGGCATGATTTCCTTGAAGTAGGGTTGTCATAGAAATTTGTAAACGACAAATGGGCGTCGTGACACAAGATTTAATCGTTTTTCCTCATGTAATGTGGCATAGTTTACGACAGGGGTCACAAATCTCGGTCCTGGAGGGCCGGTCTCCCTGCAGGGTTTAGCTCCAACTTGCCTCAACATACCTGCCTGGGTGTTTCACGTATACCTAGTAAGACCTTGATTAGCTTGTTTAGGCATGTTTGATTAGGGTTGGAGCGAAAATCTGCAGGACACCGGCCCTCCAGGAACAAGTTTGGAGACCCTTGGTTTACGACAACCGATACCATGCCTACAACGCTTCACAACACCATTGCAGAAAGTCTAGCATGTTACATTTTTTTCCATTCTTCACAGCGAGTTCTGTCATGTGGGTGACATTGGATAATAAGAGCACATAATTTCTCAGTTATATCCACGGGAGCTGTATATTTTTTGCAATCATTGGTTATGCAAACTTTCATTTTTCTAAATAATTAAGGTGTTTTAAGCAATTTTATCTGACAGACTGGCAAAAATACAGAGTTATCTTCATTCTCACCATGAGTTTCTGAATTCTCTCATCCTTCCAACCGAGTTTGTTATTCTGAAGTAATCAGGGAACATGTTCAGTGCTGCGAATACATTGTAAAAGCCTGTCCTGCTTGTTCAAATTACTTGATTAAACTAATTAAATTGATGATTTTGTCGTTAAGAGTGAAAAAAGTTTCAGAATATTTCACGTAAATTTTATTTAGGCTAGATTATTATTTTATTTAACAAACCACTTTGTCTTTTGGCACTGAAGCATATAGCAGACTTGTTTTGAAGCACTTCACCTCAAATGTTATTCGTTATTCTTGTTTATCTAGTAGATAACTGACCAACAACAAACACATTATTAATAAAATTGAGATACAAATTATACCAGACAAAATTAGTTTCAAAAATATTTTTTTTTCCAAGAAAAATATACAAATTATATTTTTGTTTGTGCCTGTCCACTAGCCTCAACTGGCAACTAGCGGGTGGATGATTTGTTTTGGTCTGTAGAAAATAAGGATTTAATTAATGCTTCACTGTAATTATTGTATCACAAACCTCTGTCATATATTTGCTATTTTTTATCTTGAGCATCTGATTTTTCCATGGTGCTGATGTGCTTTCATTTTCTCTGCATAACACGTGGCAAGTCGAGGGGAGGGAGTGTTTAATAAGCAACCCTGGCAGTAAAATATACATTTAGATTTCAAAGAAAATATGTTAATATTAAAAAGGCAACATAAGTTTGAGCCTATCAATGTCATAACTAACACCCTTAAGTAATGTAGCCTAGTTGTCAGCAAGCACCAGTGTTTATTATTGAGATTGAAATAAGATTGAGATAAGAAATATTGTTATAGCAACACTTGTGACCGCTTTGGGAATAACGCTGGTCGTACACATTACAGGATGACTGATCGTAAAGCAACATCACGACATAGTGACATTTGTAACCAACATTAAAAATCATGTGATCGGGGCTTAAGAATAGTCCAAGCCTAGACTAACATCATAGAACTGATTTTTACATGTGTAAGTTTGTTCCTGTGTATGTGATGGCTAGTATAGTTTTGGGCTACTCTTTTACTGACAGCACAAATGTTTAGATGATTATTAGACTTCTTTTAAATCACAAAAAATGCTTGCAGGGTACTTTTTCTTTGTTTTAGAAAACATGCATCTATGGAGGTTTTTTAGTCATGGTAGAATATTTATTTAAATTACAATAACAACCATCAACTGCCACAAAAGCTACTCCACAAAACAGCATCTGTAATTTGTGATAATCTGTAAGAGTGAGTCTGTAATAATAAGATAATGAAAAGCATTTACCATAGTGATAGTACTGCTCCTCTGGACATGATCCCGTAGAGAAGTAAAGGGCATTAGACATTGCCTGGGTGGCCATCATCCTCAGCAACCTGTTTACCAGGGGGTCGCGAGGATCCACAGCACGTTCCAGTGAATCAGCCAGAGCCCTGTTTGATCTAATTAAACAATGCAAACAGACACATGAATATACATGTATATAATATATAACCATAATAATCATAGTATTATTTAAATATTTATTTTTATTTGTTCCATTTAAGTAGTTCAAAAACTTTACATAGTACATATAAAAGACACCTTTATTCAGCGATGCTTTAGATCAATAGCAGCAGTAAAGATATTTATAATGTTACAAATAGTTCCATATATAACAAATGCTGTTTTAAAAATGTAGCAGTTTCTACTTTTCTGAAGCAGCAGAACTATTTTCAACATTAAGAAAAATAATAGTTCCTTGAGCACCAAATCAGCATATCTAAATCATTTCTGAATGATCATGTTACTGAAGTCTGTACTAGTAATAATGCTCAAAATTCTGTTTTGCCAAAATAATAAATTACATTTTAAATTACAGTAAAAATCACAATATTAAATGTTTGCTGTATGTTTTTTTAATAAATGAAATATAGCTTTATTATTATTATTATTATTATTATTATTATTATTATGCCTTTGTTTATTCGATTTTGGAACACAGCCTACAGTAGTATAATTTGCTGCCTATGAAATCCCACAATGCTATGCTTTCTATTCTCTAATGGTTGAGCTGAAAATTTTAAATAGTCTCTAAAAGTTGCAGATAATTTGTCAATTGTCAATTCCAGAAAGAAAGGAGTATTATAATACAGTTGAAGTCAGAATTATTAGCCCTCTTAAATTATTAGCCACTTTGCATGTTTTTCCCCAATTTCTGTTTAACAGAAATTAAGATTTTTTCAACACATTTCTAAACATAATAGTTTTAGTAACTCATCTCTAATCATATTTTTCAAGATAATTTTATAATAAAATATATGCCATTTAAAGGCTTAACTAGGTTAAGTTAGGGTGATTAAGCAAATCATTGTATTAACAGTGGTTTGTTCTGTAGACAATCGGAAAAAAAATGCTTAAGGGGCTAAAAATATTTCTCAGAAGACAAAATATTACAGGAAATACTGTGAAAATTTATTTGCAATTTTGCATTTGGAAAAAAATAAAAAATAAAAATCACAGGAGCTAATAATTTGGAGTTTGACTGTACATATTCCCTTAATGATCCCAAATACTGTATCTCTTAATGTTATCCCACACTTTTTATTTTATTTTTTTATTAATATTTACCTTGTATCAATACTGAAGCCATGGGCCTTGGCACTGTCAATCAGGTGATTGAAGAACTCCTGTTTGGGTGGTGGATGATGACGCAGAAGAGCGTGGTGTGGAAAGCTCTCTTGTATCTTGCGTGCCACCCAGTGGTTGGCATAGATCATGCACTCTGCCACAGTCTCGTGAACCTCCAGAGGCTGTTTGGGCACGAGGGCTGTGATGTTCTTCTCCTCATCCAGCTGAGCCCTCACTTCCACCCCCTCCAACTCCAGAGCACCACCCTTATCCCTCTGTGCCCGGAGGTGCCTTGCCACCCTTGTCAGGGTCTCCAGAGCCTGCAGGAGCTGTGACATTTTCTGGTCCCTCTGTGAGCCTTTGAGTGGGTTTAGCTCAGGTACCTCAACCTCTTCCCCATTCAGCAGGCTCTGGGCCAGCTCATAGTGAAGCTGATACGAGGAGCGGATAAGAGTACGACCAAACCAGACCGAACACACCTCCAGAGTCTCCGCATCCAGCTCCCACAGCACACTCATGGCATATCTGAACATATTACAGAGAGATTTCCTTTACAAAAAGTCAAATCATTCAGATTCACACAGATTCCAGAATCAAGGTCACTTTTTTAGTCTGTGTGTCACTCACCGGTCCACCCCTCCCAGCAGAGAGCACAGGTCAGCACTCAGCACCGCTGGCAGCATGTCATATCTGCGATCAGCCAGGTAGTAAGTGGTTGCCCTGGTTTGAAATAAAAAGCAATGGTTAGTGTCACTACCTGCCCTTCAGGATATTTTTTGGAGTCTGTAAAGAATCAGCCTTAAAATAATTAGTGATCCAAGTCATAATCTCAAGAATGGAATATGAGCTGATGCCCTCAGACCGGAGGTATAGGGTTACAGCCTGTAAGTTAAATAGGTATACTTTTCATGACTTACATTAAGAATAACATTATCGACTATTAGGAAATATTTGTTTTTGTTTTGTTAGTTTGTTTGTTAGTTTTTTCTGTGAGGAAAGTGTTAAGTGTTCTGTACAATGTACACTACCTGACAAAAGTCTTGTCGCCTATCCAAGTTTTAGGAACAACAAATAATAACTTGACTTCTAGTTGATTATTCGAAGTGGCTTATATGAAAGGCAAAGGCCTCTAGATTACACTTATTTTACCAAACTAACATATGATCATGCCTTAATTTTTAAATATTTAATTAGGACAGTAAGGTCTGACTTTGCTGAGACAAAAGTCTTGTCACTTAACAGAAATAATGTCCAGTATAGAATATAAAGTCATGGTGCAGTGGAAAAATTATTAATATTGTGTGACTCCCATGAGCTTAAAGCACTGCATCCATACATCTCTGCAATGACTTAAATAACTTATTAATAAAGTCATCTGGAATGACAAAGAAAGTGTTCTTGCAGCACTCCCAGAGATCATCAAGATTCTTTGGATTCATCTTCAATGCCTCCTCCACCATTTTACCCCAGACAATGTTCATGTCTGGTGACTGGTGTCTGGTGACCTTGACCTTCTTTGCTTTCAGGAACGTTGATGTGGAGGCTGAAGTATGAGAAGGAGCACTATTCTGCAGAAGAATTTGCCCTCTCCTGTGGTTTGTAATGTAATGGGCAGCACAAATGTCTTGATACCTCAGGTTGTTGATGTTGCCATCTACTGTGCAGATCTCTCGCACACCCCATACTGAATGTAACCCCAAACCATGATTTTTTATTCACCAAACTTGACTGATTCTGTGAGAATCTTGGGTCCATGTGGGTTCCAATAGGTCTTCTGCAGTATTTGTGATGATTTAGATGTAGTTCAACAGATGATTCATCAGACAAATCTACCTTCTGCCACTTTTCCAAATGATCAACCAGAAGTCAAATTATTATTTATTGTTCTTACAACTAAGATTGATGACAGGACTTTTGTCAGATAGTGTATTGTCTTCTTGTTTGTATATTGTTGGTGGCTGTTTTATCACTAATCGTGATGTTAATCTGCTGAACTCTTGAAGAAAAATTATCCTTAGCTAAACAAATTGTCTAATCTGAACTAAAATCAAACCACTGTTTATAGGGGTCTTATTATGCATTCATTGCAAAGTGAGTTCTTCTCTGTACTAGTTGAGCACTGTTTCCTAACTACCTCAAATCTCTAGACTGAAGTTACTCATCGGTTTTCTTCAGGAAGTGTACTGTACATGTCACAATATCAAAAAAAAAATTATCACCTACACCAAAGACCTGCTTGGGTTGTCCAAGAGATGCTGCTTCACAGATTTAATATATCGATACACATATTTCTGCACACTCACAACACATATGTGAAAAGATAGTCAGTTTAAATCAGTTAAATACCGAAGGCGAAGGTGCATTAAAATGTTAGAAAGTGACAGAAAAGTCAGAAAGATTACATATTTTATATTTAAAATTAAAACTTAAAATGACGGCACAGTGGCTCAGTGGTTAGCACTGTTCGCTGGTTCGAGTCCCGGCTGGGCCAGTTGGCATTACTATGTGGAGTTTGCATGTTCGTGTGGGTTTCCTCTGGGTGCTCCGGTTTCCCCCACAGTCCAAAGACATGCGCTATAGGTGAATTGAATAAGCTAAATTGGCTTTAGTGTATGTGTGTGAATAAGTGTGTATGGATGTTTTCCAGTACTGTATTTCAGCTGGAAGGGCATCCGCTGTGTAAAATATATGCTGGATAAGTTTGGCGGTTCATTCAGCTGTGGTGACCACTAATGAAAAGGGACTAAACCAAAGGAAAATTATTGAATGACAAACCTAAAATGTAAACACCAAATGAGTAAATTAGACTGATTTCGAAAGAATGAAACAGAAGACCGCAAGAATTACAGATAAAAAAAATCTGTTTTGTCATCACAAAAACTAATTAGATTTAAAATATATTTAATTACTATACAATTTTATTTCTATTGTAATAATATTTAACTTGATTATCAAGCCCTTTTTTTAACTGTGTATGAATGATTATTATTATTCTTTATATGCAAGTGTGACTACAAAACACATTAAACATTCATCCTAAATTCTCACTATAATTACCCAAAATAATAAATCATAATCACTATATTTTAAATAACTGGAAAGTCTCCATACCTGGACCGTGCCTCCAGGTCAGTAAGCGAGCCCTCTCTGACAAAGTGAGTGACATCAGCAATGTGGACGCCAAGCTCTAATCGTTTTCCGCCAGGCAGAGTCAGCACAGACAAGGTGTCGTCCACATCCTCACAGCCTTTAGGATCGATACTGAACACCAGGTGAGAGTCTCTTAAATCCCGGCGAGAGGAAACCTCACTGCTGTCCATCTGCCATGGGTTCTCCTCTGTATTAACTGGCATCTCACGCAACTTCTCGACACATTCAAAAACACTGATTTTAATAAGATTGCACCTTTCTGGAAGACCTGCTACTGATGACATTTTTTTTTAATGAGGCAAAAATCACTATGTATGCATTTGAAATGACTCAAATCAGATGCTGACACTATGACCTCACCTGCGCCTCTGAGAATGGTGGCACATGGATGCAGTTCTCCACCAGGATGGTCTGAATCTCAGTCTCCAGCTCGCCTGATTTCCCCAGAACCCTCACAAAGTGCCCATTTGGGTAGACTGAAGTACTTTCCCATGAATCCAGACGCACAATCACTCTTTGGTCCTGCATACAATTATGACATATGAGAAACTCTCTACACTACATTCTATCTAATTATACTCAAGTCAAGGCATGTTTATTTGGTAACACTCTTAATTAAAATAATGGTCAATTAGTTGATGTTATGGCCCGTTTCCACTGAGTGGTACGGTACGGCTCGGTACACTTTTATGGCCGTTTCCTCTGTCAAAAGCGTACTGAACCGAACCGAACCGTACCGTACCACTTTTTCGGCACCCTTTCGAAAGAGTACTAAATGGCCTGTTTCCACTGAGTGGTACAGTACGATACAGTTTGGTCTGGTATGCTTTTATGGCCGTTTCCACTGTTAAAAGTGTACCGAACCAAATTGTTCTGTACCACTTTTTGGGCACCCTTTCGAAAGGGTACCAAAGACGAGAAAGGGTACCAAAAGGTGGAGCTACATGCGCAGCTGAACGCTGATTGGTTTACAGAGATACGTCACAATCTCGTGGAGCTAGCCAGAATCAAAACAATGGAGCCGTCATGTTTTTAAATACACAGCCGAGACAACTATATGCATATAATAACGATACATGGATGACCCGGGCTCAAAACAAACCTTGTTGTTGTCTTGATGAACAGCCACAAAGCCAAGAATCTGCCGTGTCCTGTTGTTGTTTTACGAGGTCGTCTAAAAGTCTAAAATGCGAGCGGTTTTCGCTTTCTCCAGGGAGCTCGCGATCGCGTCTAGATTTGATATAACAAACTTCTTGAGCTGATGATAATAATGTGTGTGTGTGTGATTACTGAAGCATCTTCGACATCTGATCCATTCAGAAAGAAAAGGACAAACGCGAGAGAGAAGCGTGAAAAAAAGGAGAAGCCCAACAAAACATAGGAGCAAATAGTTTCAGCAACCTGAACAATCTGCCATGAACAAATCATGAACAAACTGCCATGTTTATCATCACCTTTTGGACTATTATGAACTCGAAATGACGGAATTACTTACTAACAGAGACTACATGTGCTGGTGAAGATTACAGATACAGATGAGAGGTTAGCTCTGACTGTGGGCCACTGTATATGTTGTGTGTTGTTTTTTTTTAACTCAAATAAGGACTTAATGTATGCTGTGTGTCGTTTATCTGTAAGTGGTAACATATCGGAGACTGTAAGGGTCTGTATGTGTTCATATATGTTGCATTTATTTATTTATTTTATATAATTGCAGACGTTACAGTAGGCTGTCATTGATCTGCAGTTATAATCAAATCATGTTCATAGAAATGTTGGTAATAAACATTTATAAACAAGTATTAATATGTTTAAAGCATCTGTTTTGTTAGAAGAGCTTCTCATATAATGTGAACGACCTGTACAGCTTTACTGTAGACATTTATTCGAGCGAGAATAACGTTGACTGAAACTCTCTGTAGTACACCATGCCCACTAAAAGGGTACCCTTTGTAGTGGAAATGCAAGCCTGATAAAGGTGACCCGTACCGTACTGTACCACTCAGTGGAAACGAGCCATAAGTTAATGTATTTACTAACATAAACAAACAATCAGTAATACATTTATTACAATATTTTATCCTCTTTGCTAATGTTAGTTAATGTTATTTAAGTTAAACAATGTTAGTTTGTTAACTGTTAACTACTGTATGTTAACTGCATTACCTAATGTTAACAGGCACAAATTTGGATTTTAATAATGCATTAGTAGATGTTGAACTATGATTAATAAATACTTTACAAGATTACTCATGCTTAGCTAATGCAATCAAATGCATTATCTAATGCACCATCATTCTAAAGTGTTACAATTTATTTATATAACCCATTTAATAGGCAAGGGTCATTTAACGGGCTTTACATTACAAGAATGTTAAAATAATCAAATAACAATCATACAATAATTATAATAAATAAAAACAGATTAAAATGTACTAAAACAGGTTTAAACGGGAAAAAATAAATAAATAAAAAAGAAAAAAAGACAAACAGTTCAATCTGTTGGACATATCAAAGTGCTCATTTGGGTCTTATAACGAATATTATACAGGATCTTTGTGTACTGAATTTGACTATCATGGATTTGCACAGCATTTACTAATTTTTGTTCATTTGTTTATTTACTTCTATTTTATTCTATTTTTATATTCTATAATTGCACTCATTTCTAAGTTGCTTAGCATAAAAGCATCTGGCCTAAATTTAGGAAACTGTAATAAACGACATCTCTACCTGCAGCGCCTCAGCCTGCTGTGTGCTGATACGGATTTTGGGGATTCGGTAGTCCCATGGAACAACCAGAATTTTCTGTGAATTTCGGCTTTGGGACTGCATCTCCTCAAAAGGAGGTAAAGTCACAACATAGTCTCTCCAGTTCCTCTGCAGGATTCCCACCACCCGGCCTACAGGATTGTGAGGAGAGAAAGTAAAAAAAAACCCAGAAACAACTTATACAATAATCCATCTACAGTGAGGTGAAACTTCAAACTTGTCTGCCTGCACTGGCAAAACTCCTTATCTAATCAAGAATTACAATCTTATTACTTATAACTAGGCCCACATGAAATCTGCGCGCACAGAATTCCGCAGATTTTTGGCTCATCATTGATTCTGTTTATTTACCTGTGTAAATGTGTGTAAATTTAAATGTATTCAGTTTTTTTTATTAATTTCAGTAATATTACTGACTAATATGAAAATATTTATATGATTTATTTACAATATAGTTTGTAAAGTAATATTTTCTGTATTTTAGTAGATATATTATATAAGATACTTGCTTTGTTTACCAAATTAGGTGGATCTAATTGGATTTGCATTGTAAACATTAAATACAAGTTAAAAATTTATTACTTTTTATTTCATATATTAAGGTTTTAGTTATGATACTCCCAAAATCATTCCGCATGGATCAGCAGATTTTTAACAAAATTCTGCGGAGAAATAGCAAAAAATGTCTGCAGATTCCGTCTAAATAATAATATAATTTATTTTTTTTCTTAGTTAGTTAAGCTTAATGTTAGGAATATTACCTGTAAATGTATTTTAATTACAATCAGAGACATCATTCAAGACCAGTTCTATACGTACGCTTCAATATATTTATAGAAGTAACAAGTAATAATTTTACATTGTAATCACTGTTAAGTCTTAATTTTGACAATAAATTGTGGATAATTTGCATGTATATGTAATCTTGATTTAATTCATAAAATAATCTTGTCTTAAGTTTAAATGCTCTGGCTCATTTTAAGACAAAACGACAATTCTTAAATGAAGTGAAATCCTCCAGTTTAGTAACTGACAGACAATCTGACTTGTTTCTAAGCTGTATCTTCTAAAAATCATTCATTTATTTATTTCTCACTTTTTGCATTGTGTATAATTTACCTCAGAAAATTCTCGCTTAATTATAATACTCATATATATACCCATGGTTACCTGTGGGCATAGGCTGGCTCTGTGTGTCCTCCAGTGCCCGCTCCTCCCCTTGACCCACTGTAAGTGCCATAGTCCTGCCCTTCCACTCATTACGGGGCAACAGCTCAACGACAACCACATCTCCATGCACTGCTCGATTACGATGCTTTGCACCATTGATCAGCACATCACTGTTCAGCTCTAAAAACATAGTCAGGGTGAAAAGTCAAAGACCAACCGCCATCAGTATTAACAACAGCACCAGCAATTAGTCAAATCTGAACAGCTGAATAAAGTAGATTTGCAGAACCTGTGTTTTTGCTGGCTGAACCCTCATACCGGACAAAGGCTTCATGCTGCGCTCGATGTTTGTTCACACTGAGGATCCCCTTGGAGGTGGAGACATTGGAGTTTTGATTACCCACCATAAACGAGATCTGTGTCATTTCTGTGGGATTTCAGACTCACCTGGATGTACCGGCTAGATTTTATGCCAGCCTCCAGCACCTCCATAGGCAGGTGTTCAGTGTACACTTTCTCTGCTCCATCACTCTCTCTCTCCTGAAGCGTCTGGGCGATGGAGTGGTACAGATCATATGCAGCCTGCAGGTCCGGCCAAAAACTTAACAGGTACTCCTACAGTGGAGTGGTGTGGTGTTACTAACGGACAAGTGTGAGTTCTTTGAATACACTTAAAAACTGGTGAAATGCAAATTAGGTTAAATCCACCTCTTCAGAATATTTTGCTAAGTAAATACACTGGAATTTATGGCATAACGCTTGATAAGCCAGTCATTATCACTAATTTTGCACTGACCAACTGATCACACAGGTTTATTTATTTACATGATACAAAAGTGGTGACACAGTGGCGCAGTAGGTAGTGCTGTCGCCTCACAGAGAGAAGGTCGCTAGTTCGAGCCTCGGCCGGGGCAGTTGGTGTTTCTTTGTGGAGTTTGCATGTTCTCCCTGCATGTGTGGGTTTTCTGCAAGTGCTCCGGTTTCCCCCACAGTCCAAAGACATGCGGTACAAGTGAATTGGGTAAGCTAAAGGGTCCGTTAAAATTGTCCATGTATGAGTGTGAATGAGTGTGCATGGATGTTTCCCAGTGATGGGTTGCAGCTGGAAAGGCATCCGCTGCGTAAAACATGTGCTGGATAAGTTGGCGGTTCATTCCGCTGTGGCGACCCCAGATTAATAAAGGGACTAAGCCGAAAAAGAAAATGAATGAATGATACAAAAGCAGACTGCAGAATAATAAACCCTTTTCACAATATGGTAATGGTCATCAGCATCTCAAATTAGATTTTTTTTAAAGTGCATCCATTCATAAAGCTATACTTTGTATTATATCATCTTTGCATCAAGTTACAAATGAATTACCGCTTATGTGAGGTGTTTGAAAGGCAGCAGGTCAGTAAATTTGATGTTGTTCTCTCTTCTGGCTGCCAGTACCAGTCTCACTCAATTATTTTCCCTTTCTGAAAGTTTTGATAACACTATTGTTGAGTTTCTCTTTTATTATTTGAGCAAATAGGAACGCAAATAAATTATTTGTTGTACTCTCCCATAAACTACAACTATGACGACTTCACATTTCCAAAACCCAGAAATGTAAAAAGGGTTCATCTGAGAGACTAGAATAGCAATGAAAAAAAATATTTGCCTGGCTGGGACAATAGTTAACGAATTCATGAATGGTTAAAGGGAAAACTTAGCAGTTATTCATTCAATCATTTTCTTTTCGGCTAAGTCGCTTTAATAATCTGGGGTCACCACAGCGGAATGAACCGCCAACTTATCCAGCATATGTTTCACGCAGCGGATGCCCGTCCAACTGCAACCCATCACTGGGAAATGAGCATTTATTAAAAAAACTAATTAAATCTTTAGAAAGATACTACCAATCCAACATACCTGAGTTGAAATGACAAAAACTCCACTGTTTGAAGCACTAAATTCTGAAATAGCATCTCTGTCTTCAGTAATCATGACCACTGGTTGGAGTCCAGCCAGATGATTATAATACCAAACAGCTGCATTGTACACATTTCTGTAACACAAAATACTTTACGTTCATATGAGTGATCAAAATGTTTGGACAATCTGCAGATAAATTCTCTTTTCCTTTTAAGTGTCTATTGGATCACTAAAGCAGCTTCACTTGTTAAATAAGGTCGATCTTATGCTTTATTTGTTTTTAAAATTATGTCACTGCGTGCTTCTATTGTGTACTGAAAATCAAAGTGCGCAGTACTCTGTAAACTTCAGAGGTTGGTACACAACGAGCACTATATTGTTCTATATTCTATTCTCAATGGATAAACAATGAATAAACGTTGACAGTTGGGACTCACCTTGTATGCCATTTGTCCTGAGACTCACCCTTTTCTCTGGGGCAGTAGGAGTATTGCTGAAACTCATTGGCAAAAAGCACACAATCGTGACGAGGATCCTTCAGTAAAGAACGCAGTCGGTTATAGTGCCTACACAAGACAAAACAAGATGCAACTATGAGAGCAACCTTTGAAACCAACCCTTCTAACTTCCCTAAAGAATATTTACTTTTGTTTTTACTCATGAACAATGTGTGACTGAAACTGGTGTGAGAGTTGATATATGATTGGCTGACCTGCGTCCACGGGTGTGCTGAACAGTTTGGTAAGCTGTCTGGGTCAACACGATTCCCTGAAGCTCTCTGAACTCCAGGATCTCCAGGAAATCCCGAACCACTCCAACATCAGGAACCACATAGTGGGTCACATCTCTAGACAGCACTTTGCCAACTATCGAAACAGTATCATATTGAAAACCTTATTATTCCATTACCTGAACTGGGAACACGGTATAGAGAATAATTCACCAATAACATAATTCATCAAAAATAAAATCAATTAACTGAAGGATTTAATACAAATATTACATATAAAATAATATTATTAATAAACTATTACATATAATCCTTCACCAAAATATACAGTAAATAATTAAACCTTATTAGGTTAATTGAGACACTTAAATCCACAATAAAGGGGTAGTTCACCTAAAACTAAAATTAATCTACTACTTTTTATTTGTTTCAAACCTTTATGAGTTTCTTTCTTTTTATTATAGTTTTTGCAGACATAGAAAAACAAGTAACAAACAGACAACCACATCAGGAAACAATAATCTGTGCAAAATGTAAAATAAAGCATGAAACAATGTAAAATAGTGACATACAAGACATATATGACCTAGAAAAAGACAAGGCAATGAATTTAAAAAGAGAGAGAGAGAAGAAAACTTACAAATCTTCAAAAATTAAACAACACTTTTAGTCTTTATGGTGTTTTAGAAAAAAAGGACTGGATCCCACATTTATCTATATCTAACTCCTTCCAAATGTAAAATGGAGGTGAGTCCAAGAAGCCAGAAACAAAGGATAACTTTCTTAACTATGATCATGCTATACTGAACAGGTAACCATACATTTCGGTTGAGAGTCCTCAGAAAATCTGACTAGCCAAAAATTGCCATTATTGGGTCAGGGAGTAAAACACAATTGTAAACCTTAGCAAAGAGAACTATTTCTAACCAAAAAAAACTGAATGCTTAGGTACCCTATGCAGTTTTACACTTGTCGCATGTCGGGGAAACCAAGGGATAGAATTTACTAAGCTTTGTCTTAGAATAGTGAAGTCTGTGTAATACTTTGTACTGAATAAGGTTGTGTTTAGAATTTATAGAACATGAATAAACAGATAAAAGGCATTGATACCAATCAGTCTCAGAGATTGAAATCACTAGGTCTTCTTCCCAAGTGACTTTCAAATGAAGAGAGGAAAAATCGGTTCTGTATTTAAAAGTTTTGCAGTGTTGTCCTATGAAAATATATAAATAAATATTTGCAAAAATGTGAGGGGTGTACTCACTT
>CAIGQZ010001108.1:19119891-19142094 GCA_903798205.1 Danio tinwini
AAATTAAATTAAATTAAATTAAATTAAATTAAATTAAATTAAATTAAATTAAATTAAATTAAATAAATACCATCACAATCAACTGGTTCCAAGTCCTATTTTTAGAACTAATTCCAGTTTCTATTTGTTGAACACAGAAGATATTTTGAAGAAAGATGCTGACATTCATACTATAGGGAAAATTACTATAAAAGTCAATGGCTAATGATTTCCAACATTCTTGGAAATATCTTCTTTTGAGTTCAAGGAACAAGAGAAACTCAAACAGACAGAAGATGAGTAAATGATGACAGAATTTTTATTTTTGATTAAAGTATTTCTTTAAATGTAAGTGTAATATTTATTTCACTGAACTAATTTTAGGTTATTCAGATTTTATTATTGATTTATTAGGTATTAAACCTCTGAACAAGTATGTCAAACATTCCAATGATTTGAAATGATTGATCTAATCCTAACATCTTTCTTTGATGGATCAACTATTTCAGTTACTTTCACCCCACTGACATCTAATACCTAAACCCCATTTCACATCAAACCAGGTCAGCTGAATTTTAAAACAGAGCAACATTCCTCAGCAGGCTTTAGTGTATATAAAATAAAAATGCTCACCTGAGTGCAGACCGCTGTGCTCAGCTTGAAACAGAATCATCTGAGAGCTCAGAAACTGTGCATCCAGAGACAAGAGGCGAGGGGAGGGATCGGGGAACTGGCCTTTCCTGAATGTGTACCTGAAACCACACCTCTGCATCACACTTCCTGGATGCAAACAAGCAAATAAAGCAGTGATGTGCGTCAGCTGCCATGAAGACTGAAACTAAATGTCAATCTCCATCTATACGTCACTAATACGCACCTTGTCACTGTGCATAGGTTAATCCTGGAGGGGAGGATTGGAGTCCCCGAGCAAATGATATTCCCTGAAGGGAGGAGCACTTGTCGCCCATGAGCATTCCTCCCATGCCCCGTGTCTATGGGAACACACAGGTCACTGAGATCTGCTTTCCTCTGACCTAAAACAAAGGAAACATGCTATTTTTTTGCCATTTTTAATGTTCTTTATGCATCATAGGAATGTGTTTAGTCATCATGGGGTTAGAGGTTGCATATTTACTGCATCATACTGGGTTGGTGATAGTTTTAGGCATGTTCCTATGAGGAAGAGTAAGGGTATCAGTGTTATTAGTGGTTAATGAGCTTGAATTTGGTGTATATTTAAACAGCCTGTGAAATATAAGATGAAGAATGAAAGGGGAATCTAGACAAACGGCTTGCTCCTCCAACACGGGACCAGCAGGGGGCAGAGTAATTTCATTCTGTCCTAAAGAGAGCAACTGCTTGACAGTAAATGTGATGCTATTTTATTCATTCATTCATTTTCCTTAGGCTTAGTCCCTTTATTCATCAGGGGTCGCCACAGCGGAATGAACCGCCAACTTGTCCAGCATATGTTTTACACCTGTTTTACATATGCTGCAACCCAGTACTGGGAAACACCCATACACACTCACATGCACACATACACTATAGCCAATTCATCTTATTCACTTCGCCTATTCCACATGTGTTTGGACTGTGGGGGGAAACCGGAGCACCCGGAGAAAACCCACGCAAACACAGGGAGAACATGCAAACTCCACACAGAAATGTCAACTGACCCAGCTGAAGCTCGAACCAGTGACTCGAACCAGCGACATTCTTTTGATTTTATTTACCACATATTTTAGATATTTTAATAGAGCATTATTGCAACAGATATCAAGCCAGTTAAATGGCATGACCACAACATGCAGGGTCCCCCCTCAAACACACACACACACCCCTTGAATTATTTTCTTTTTTAAATATTTCCCAGATGATGTTTGGGAACAACAGTATGTCTGATAATATTTTTTCTTCTGGAAAAAGTCTTATTTGTTTTATTTCTGTTTTTACATTTTTTAAACACCATTTATAGGATCAAAATTATTAGCCTCTTTAAGCTATATAGAACAAACCATCCTTATACAATAACTTTCCTAATTACCCTAACCTGCCTAGCTAACCTAATTAACCTAGTTAGACCTTTAAATGTCATTTTAAGCTGAATATAGAAGTGTCTTGAAAAATATCTAGTAAAATATAATTTACTGTCATCATGGCAAAAATTAAATAAATCATTTATTAGAAATGAGTTATTAAAACTATTATGATTAGAAATGTGATGAAAAAAAATCTTCTCTCTGTTAAACAGAAATTGGGGGAAAAAAATTTACAGGGGGCTAATGATTCAGGGGGGCTAATAATTTTGACTTCAACTGTATCTGACATTCAAGTACTTTCAAGTACACTGAAAAAAATAATTCAAAGATGATTCCTTGGATTTACTAAAAAAAAATTACATTAAGTGGTTGTAAACAATTTATTTGGACCGAATTTAAACAGACAAATGAAGTTGTAATTTGTTTGTTTAAATTCAACCCATATAGATTTTACAGACATCTGTTTTTCAGTTTACCTTTTACAAGTGTGGAAACCCTGCATACCCTACTTTTTTATAGAAAAATAAATGTTTTTTTAATCTTTTGCTGTCCAAAGAAGAGACTTATTTCAAAAGCATAACAATTTTTTTTGTCTATAGGAAAAATAAGATTCTATAGTCTTACAAAAATGTAACACACACAATAAAGTAACAATCAATCAGTTAATCAATCAAAAAGTAATAAATAAAATACAAAAAAGTCATGAATTTTTGTATGTATCTCATTCATAAGTGAAATATTACTCACAGAGCAAGAATAGTTCAAACTCCTGTAATCTGTCTTTTTAAGATTTTCGATTTAAAAGCAACTTTGCCATTTCTTCAACTTGGTCCAATTGCTATATTTTCCAAAAAATCCCTATAATGTTATGGAAAAGGGCTACACATTGGCTCAGTGGTTAACATTGTCGCCTCATAGCAAGGTGATCACTGGTTTGAGTCCTGGCTGGACCAGTTTGCATGTTCTCCCTGTGTTGGCGTGGGTTTCCTCCGGGTGCTCCAGTTTCCCCCACAGTCCAAAGACATCCGCTATAGGTGAATTGAATAAACTAAATTGACTATAGTGTGTGAGTGTGAATGAGTGTGTATAAATGTTTCTCAGTACTGGGTTGCAGCTGGAAAGACAGCCGCTGTGTAAAACATATGCTGGATAAGTTGGTGGTTCATTCCGCTGTGGAGACCCCTGATGAATAAAGGGACTAAGCCGAAGGAAAATGAATAAATGAATGTTATAGTAAAAATAAAGGGGGGGTTGTAATATATTACATACAATCATCAAACAATTAAAATATGGTTAAAGTTATTAAACTGGATAGCAATAGTGACAAAAGAAAAGAAACCCCTAGGCAATGTTGCTTAGTGTTGGCTTTTTTACGTTGGAAACTTTCTTTTAGTGGTATCAACCAACATCACATTTACTTTATTTGCTTTTTTGACCCTTTAAATGAGGCAATTTCTTTCCAAGTGTTTTCATTTTAACACTTTATATGAGCACTGGAGAGTTTGCAAAAGGTTCCTATTCAAATGAATAAAATAAAACTGAGCCATAAAGTGTCCCTGGAGAACAAAAGCTTGGTGCCCACAGGCCAGACTATTAAACTACAGGCCTTCATATATAATCGTAGCTGTCAAGCGCTGACTTTACAGATGATTGAATAAAACTGAATAAAATATCAAGCGATCATTACCATGTGCAGACACTGTTGCTCCAGCAAAAGTGTAGATGTTTGGGGCTTATTCTTGCCTCACGAGGGAGCTGTGAACTGCATTTGACTGGATAAAGTTGATGAATGGTGAGGCAACAGACTTATGAAGTGACACTGTCTAATGCGAATGATTACCATACATGAAATATGATTAGCAGCTGTACACTGATCCAGCATGAACATCAACTCCTTGAGTGATGTTCTATCATAAAGGCAGATGAAGGCCAAACAATTCTGATGACAGCAAAACAAGATCATTCCCTCAAGGTTTATAATAGATGAGCGCAATTTTTCCTCAAGCATTTCATGGTAATGAAAGACAAAACAAAATAATAATATATAAAGTAATAATAGATAAAGTAATATTGGATGAATTTTTTTTTCTGTTGGAATGTTCGATGTTGACTAACTTCTGGGATATCTAACTGGTTCCTGATTTGAAGGCCAGAATGTGTTTTAATATATCTGGCTTTAGATAAGAGTGTATGTTGATGTTAGCGGAGAAACCAAACAGTCTTGTTAATTTGTAGCATTCTTGAATTCAGAAAGTGAATGGAAAGTTTCATGTTTGTGGCAATTCTTTCTCTTCCAATCAAATGGCCTTGTTGTTAAATTCCACAGTAGAGTACTAATTGCTGATATTTCAACAACAGCGTGATTCCAAAGGTGCGGTTGCTTTTAGAACTTCAGTAACTTTTTACACACTGTTTACAGTTGTTTTTTTTTACTTTCCTTGCCTGTAAATGCACAGTTTCAGATAATGCTGAATGATCATTATATGCATTAATTCTATTTTGTGGAGAATTAAATGGATGCTTAATTGACGATTATTGTATCCACCCATCCATGATTTGTACTTTTTTCATATTGTTTAGTTGAGCCACTAGGAGCAGTTAGCCAATTCTCTGGCATTAATTTTCTTTTTTCCTTTTTTTTCCCTTCACTTTCGTCAATTGGTGACGTTTGTTCCCCGCCACTGTCACCACTGGCTTGCTTGGTTTGGCACTTGTGGATCTGCACATTGATGGATTTTCTGTTCAGTGTTAGGGCTTTTAGCAGTGAAATTTAAACCACACTGAACTGAACTAAACTGAAATTCAACTCTGAAAACTGGGCTGACACAGTTTCAATTGACTAAAAATTCTATGTTAAGCTGCTTTGACAGAATCTACATTGTAAAAGTGCTAAAGAAATAAAAATGAATTGAATTGAATACAACAATAAATAAACAAATAAATAATGGAATCCCACGGCTTTAGGGTGCTTGTTTACTTCTTGAATGACCCTGAATGATTATGGATCAGTGGTTTCTCAGTCACTTGTCGCCACCTACTGGAAAAAATTAATTTGTAAGTGACATCTTTTGTGTATGTTGGTCATACAATTTTTGATAGACACAATAGTGCATTTTATAAATAAATGATAGCAGAATTTGTGGGGGAGTTGGAGTGATTCCTTCTAATATGTATCGCCAAACTACGGGCATATTCACAAAAGTTTAAAAGAAAAGAAATACATTTTAATTCTCCATGATTGAAATTGCATACAATACAAGTAGAACAATATATATTTTTTTTTTACAAAAAATGTAAATGTTCTTTTTTTGCTGAAATAATAAAAAAAAATCTAGTGTGAGACTGATGACGGCAGCCAGAGGAGAGAATAATGTCAAATTTATTCTCAGCCCCATAGACGCTGCATAAAAAACACTTTGCATAAGCGGTAATTTGTTTATTGTGAATTGACGCAAAGATGATATGCTTTCATACATTCATAATTGCATATAAATGTTCATACTTTTTTAAAAAGTCAAAATATTAAAATCTTTCAAGGATTTAAGACGATAATTAAATGCATCATAACAGTCTTGTTAAAAGGGTCCATGGTTGGCAAGGAGCCTTTCTGTATGTTTACCTGTTCTCCCCATGTTCATGGTTTCCTCAGGGTGTTCTGGTTCAAAACACCCAGTCCAAAGCCTGTTAGGTGTACTGGATAAAGTAAACTGGCAATAGTGTGGGTGTTTTCTTGCACTGGGAGTTGCATGAGGTAGTGCACGGCACTCTTAATTGTTTCATTTGTCAGGAAACAAGTGAAGAAAGTGAGTGTTTTTAATAGGCTGAAGAATCTGTGAGTTTGCTGCAATTCTTCCATGAAACTTTTCAAATAAAAGGTTTATTGTAATAGAGAAAAATGCTTCTCATTCAGTCATTTTCTTTTCGGCTTAGTTCCTTTATTAATCTGGGGTTGCCACATCGGAATGAACCGCCAACTTATCCAGCACATGTTTTATGCAGCGGATGCCCTTCCAGCTGCAACCCATGTCTGGGAAACATCCATACACACTCATTCACACTCATACATGGACAATTTAGCTTACCCAATTCACCTATAGTGCATGTCTTTGGACTGTGGGGGAAACCGGAGCACCCATGGGAAACCCACACAAACGCAGGAAGAACATGCAAACTCCACACAGAAACAAAAAATACTTCTGTAAATTAGCTTTAAATTCTGTAAATTCTGTGTATTAGCTTTTTAATGCCCTGCACAAAAAGGTTTAGAACATTTAACATCCACAAAATCTTTCTATTTGACAAAATTAAAAGATGTTTTTTTTACACTATTAAAATAGCGTCATATTCACTCTCAGAAATATATGGTTACTAAAATACACTTTGGTGAACCCAAAACGGCTGTTTTATCTCTGCAAAGTTCTCCGATATATATTTTTTGTTTGTTTTACTTCCAATCAAAGACAAAAAACTTCACCTTGACTATCTTAAGGTACTGAATAAGATTGTACTCTACATGTGTATGAGTGCTATCACTAGTAACAAGTTGCCAGCTGCAGTCCACTTATTATTGTCACTAAAAACACGTGTTTCAAAATTTTTACATAAAGACCATTCAACAACTGATTATTAGAAAACTTTAAAATGTTCTTGTATGGAAACACTGCCTAATAGGGCTGAACCAAAAAACAATATTATATCGAATCGCAATAAAATTTATGTCAATACCAATGATAAGCTCTAGACTTTTTTACTCTACATTGATCAAAGAGCTGAAAATGTTGTTTTCCCGTAACCTTTATTTTTTAACATAGGCTTATGACATTTTCAAAAACCTCAGTTAACCTGCAAAGCCTCAAAGAAAACAAAAGACACTTTCTTTCCCCCAACATATTATTAAAGAAGAACAGACATACAATGATTTATAAAGGTGTGTTACAGCTGGGATCTTCTTGGCCGGCCATCAGAACCCAAACTTCATCACCACAGTCTTTTCCCTTTTTCCTCCCCGCTCTCTCACACAGGTTTTTTTTTCTCCTTACTTTTTTCAACCTTTTCAGCAGCTGCTTTTCCGTTTATCACGCTATTACATAAACCCTGGAAAAATGTGGGAGTGGAGCTTAACTTCCCAGTCAAAGACCATCTCAGATGCAGGATTATATTGATTGATATCCTCAGCAGCAGTGTATAGTTTGTAGTTAGACGTTTTGTGCTTTAAAGAACCTCACGTTAAGAGGTCAGATAATTTCTTGCAATATTAGTGTTTGTGCATTTGGGTTAATGAGCTGTTGAAAACTATTTTCACAGTCTTTAAAAACTGAACAAATAAAGCCTTGACCTACAAAATCTCCAGGTAAAAGCAATTCAACAAAAATTTTTGATTTGCAGATCTGGCAACATTAACTTGATATGGTGAACACATGTAGATGGTTTCAGAGAACAAAACAAATTGTGCAAACACTTAAAGGCATGTGGTGAGGTACTCAAAATACGATCAGGGCTTAGAGCTACCCATTTTCTTTTAGAGAATAAGAAACATTCACCTCCTGGGCACGTGACTGCAAGCAAGAATAAATAAGGACGAGAGAGAATCCAGAGCTAAAACGCTTCCAGATTTGGAGGAAAGGCAGAGAGAGATAATAAGAGAGAGTCTTTCCTCAGACATGAGCTCAGCATCCTGCTTCACTGATGTTTCACTGCTGATTGATGCCCGGAGGAGGCCAGAAAGTTGCCTTTTTGAAGACTTAAAAAAAAAACTTGGAGGACTGCGGCTTAGGGAATGTGAGATAAAGCATTCCTTTGAGGAAATTTTAGACTGGCGATCTAACCCTTTATCCATAAAAACACATCTCAAAAAACTAGGTCACTTGGACACTTTTTTTGTTTTCAGCTGGATTATATCAATTACAAAATCCACACATACACACACACACACATACACATACACACACACACACATAATTGCACATGCAAGCCATACAGTAACATAAAACTCGATCTTACACTGATCTACGACAATTATTTGAAGTGATGGTGATGTTTGCGGATGCTCACGTATACACAGACACACAGATGTAAATGAGCGCATGCATCTGGAGACTTGGAATACTTGCAGAATTTGTAATTCACAGTGGGTTTTATATGCTGGGCTGAAAAATGTTTGTGTGTTTTCCATCTTTAATTCATTCAACGCCTCATCCATCATTCTCTCTCACTGTCTTAAGACATGTATATGCGAAACTGCAGTTTCAAAATGCAGAATGTATATAATGACTGTGTAAATACCCATCAGTGCAATGTAAATAGAGATTTAATGTCATTAGGGGATGTCACTCTTAGACTGAATATAACTGATCATCGCCAACATAGAATCACATGTTCATTATATGTAGATTTGTCAGCCCTTTTCTGTCTACACTTTTACTCTGATGGTTTAAAAGTGCAAAAAAAGAAAATAAACTTGGCTTACTGTCATACTGCACTAACAAAAACACCAAAGCTCTGTTCCAGCAATCACGGATTGTTCCTATAACCCATAAAGAGAGACAAGTCTGATCCCTGAGAGAATTTTATTTTTAGTTTATGGCAACAGGCACAAGGCTCACAGCCATCTGTGTTTCTGTCACACTTTTATCACTGTTCTTAGTCATATTTTATTCTAACTTCTGTACTGACCACAGAGATTTCAAAAGTAAAAATGTATTTATTTACTTACTACATACACATTTACTTACTACACTAAGTAATATGCTATGCAGGACGTGGAAGGTATCTTGATGTGTTTTAATATGTACACTCACCGGCCACTTTATTAGGTACACCTGTCCAACTGCTCATTAATGCAAATTTCTAATCAGCCAATCACATGTCAGCAACTCAGTGCATTTAGGCATGTAGACATGGTCAAGCCGATCTGCTGCAGTTCAAACAGAGCATCAGAATGGGGAAAAAAAGGTGATTTAAGTGACTTTAAACATGGCATGGTGCCAGACGGGCTGGTCTGAGTATTTCAGAAATTGCTGATCTACTGAGATTTTCATGCACAACCATCTCTAGGGTTTACAGAGAATGGTCAGAAAAAGAGAAAATATCCAGTGAGTGGCAGTTCTGTGGGCGTAAATGTCTTGTTGATGCCAGAGGTCAGAGGAGAATGGCCAGACTGGTTCCAGCTGATAGAAAGGCAACAGTAACTCAAATAACCACTGGTTACAACCGAGGTATGTAGAAGAGCATCTCTGAACACACAACATGTCCAACCTTGAGGTACAGTAGATGGGCTACAGCAGCAGAAGACCACACTGGGTGCCGCTCCTGTCAGCTAAGAACAGGAAACTGAGGCTACACTTCGCACAGGCTCACCTAAATTGGACAATAAAAGATTGGAAAAACGTTGCCTGGTCTGATGAGTCTCGATTTCTGCTGTGACATTCGGATGGTAGGGTCAGAATTTGGCATCAACAACATTCATTCTGCCTTGTATCAACGATTCAGTCTGGTGGTGGTAGTGTAATGGTGTGGGGGATAATTTCTTGGCACACTTTGTGCTCATTGAGCATTGTGCATTGTGTCAACGCCACAGCCTACCTGAGTATTGTTGCTGACCATGTCCATCCCTTCATGACCACAGACTACCCTTTTGATAGCTACTTCCAGCAGGATAACGCACCTTGTCATAAAGCGTGAATCATCTTAGGCTGGTTTCTTGAACATGACAATGAGTTCACTGTACTCAAATGGCCTCCACAGTCACCAGAACTCAAATCCAAAACAGGAGATTCGCACCATGGATGTGCAGCCGACAAATCTGCAGCAACTGCGACATGCTATCTTGTCAATATGGACCAAAATCTCTGGGGAATATTTTCAGTACCTTGTTGAATCTATGCCACAAAGGATTCAAGCAGCTCTGAAGGCAAAAGGGAGTCCAACCCGGGACTAGTAAGGTGTACCTAATAAAGTGGCCGGTGAGTGTATATATAAAATACAGTGGCAAAAGTTGAACTGAAAACAAGCTCACTGTCAGCTGTATTTTTATTAATTATGACAGATATTTTTAAAAGCTCTCAACCCATTTGGGAGGAATGTGGAGTTTAATTAGAAAGAACCCAGCTTGGTTGAGTCCAGTGTTATCATTTTGAGCACTGACCTGAACCAAAAGTTTTATTTGTGGAAGAACCACTTTAATGCTGAGTGTTTTTATAATGAACAAGAATTAAGTCATAAAACCAAGAATAATAAATGTGTGTAAATACCTAAACCAGGCATCTGCTGGTATCTAATTTTCTTGTTGTAATTAATAGCTGAAGTTACAATATATGGCATATCACAGAATTGATCTAAGCTGCAAAAAAAGTATGTTAAAAGGTATAATAACACAAAATTGTGTTTACAGTACATGTTCAAGTAAACAAATATTTTAAACAAATCCAACTGCAAAACACTTTGCAATAAAGTCTCATTAGTTAAGTTAGTGCATTAAAATCAACAGTGAGAAAAACCATATTATAGTTATGTTATACCTATTTTACCCATTTTAGACAGGCCTTTTGTGTCTCCAGAATGTATCTGCAAAGTTTCAGCTCAAATTACCTATCAGATTATTTATTATGTAATGTACAATCTGTCCATTTTGCTGTCTACCTGTTTTTGTAGCCTGTGGCTTTAAATGCAAATGAGCTGCTTCCTTGCTCACCATTCCGTGTGTTACAGGTAGGTCAGATAAACAGCACAGTGACAGAGACAGACTCAGATAAAGCTAAAATGCAGCTCATTAGTCAAACATACCAGGTAGGTTTATTTAATGTATTTGTGGTGGAGTCTTTTCAAGCTTTTCTGAAATTATGAGTCTCACACAAATGCCATTTGCAGTACACACACACACACACACACACACACAAACATATATATTAGCGTTTACTCACAGCATGTGGCCGTGGTGATCATAGCGGTTAAGAATTAGATGGTGATTTTATTACAAACATGCTCTATTTAAAAAAAAACGTTTTAAACTTATGAAACATTTATAAAAAATCACAAAAAGTTGTAACAAATATTTTAATCCCAGTTTTTTTGCAAAAAAAAAAAGTTCTGTGGACGTGTGTACATGTTATTAGAGAAACATGCCGCCTGTCAATCAATTCGGGGGCGAGGAAAACCGCACTCCTTTGTCACATTGAGGAGTGTATTTTGGGACAAATTCCATTAGGATTTTGTGGGTTTAACAAATATGCAACCACTTGAAGTCAACAAATTGAGATCCAATAAGACCATTAAAGTTTCCATTGATTCTGAGTGATCAGTCATAACATTCCAAGGTATGTTATGTAAGAAATAAAGTATATCCAGGTGGTTGTTATCGCAGAATAAAGTCTTACAGGCTTTATTCTGTAAAAGCAACAGCCTGAATGTACTTTATTCCTTACTAAAACTAGTATAATTCTCTTTATAACACTTAGAACCACCATTATTATCAACAGGAGTGGATCATTTGACAGTTTTATAATCCTATTTTAAAGATGCCACAGCATTTATTTTTGTAAACAAAATGTACTTTTTGATTATGTGCTGCACACATCGCTTATGTTCACACTGATCAACCTACAGAAACATTCTAAACAACTTAGAGCTTGGCTGATGTATAGGCCTATAGCACACAGCTCAGCTTATGTGTGGATTGATATGGATACTTGCTGTGTATTGTGTTCCTGCAAAATATTTTGAATAAAACAGTAGAACAGTAGAAAAAAGCGCACCTTTCATAGTCTTAAAAATGTAATATTGTACTCCCATTTACACCAGTATTGGAAATAAATAGTTTCAATCTATTAAAATCCTTTGTAAATGTTTTTCCATAGGAATGATTTCAAAATATGAATGAAATTTTTATTAGAATCCTGTACAGATTTCTTACCGGAATTAGAATATTTTGAAAAGGGATGTGAAATGCAGTCTAAATAGTCACTTTGCAAAAATAAAATTTTTAGTTTACACAGAAGATAATGATTTTTTTCCAATTACCTGCACTTTGAAATCTGTTATCAAATAGCCTTCAGGCCCCAAAACACACTGTCCAGTATATAAACAACCAATCAAACAAACTGTTTTCACTTTCAACTGTCTAATAGACCTTAAGTCCAAACCTCAAAAACTGCTATGAAGAATTCCTCATCAACTCAATTTAAAATCAACTCAAAAATGTCAGTTTCTCCTTTAATTTTCCCTTCACCAATCTCACGCTGACATAAAATGTTTAGTCCGCCACTAGACACTAGAGCAAATTTTCCCTGAGAACTTAAGTGACTAGCCCCAGACTAACACTATGTAAATATCTGCCGTTTTTTGCGGCTCTATGCTGGGAATACGGCTCTTCTCTGTCACAGCATGGTAGAACACGGTGTGGCGTGATCCGCCTGACTCTGGCAGTATGTTGGGCACAATGAGGGCATTTATGGACCTCAGACAGAGTGAGACAGGGCTGCTTCTGCGGCAGAGTTCCTGGCAGATGTGTGGAGGTTTAACGCTACCACAGCTATTCCTGTTGAGCAGCATCCAAGCATTACTGCAGCAGAGAAAGCCCAGTGTGGGTCCACTGTTGGCCCAGCACGGGTCTCCTCCAACTGCTTGACTGCTCCCAACACTTACTGCATATGGAAGGCATGTGTGATCCTCCTCCCAGCGTTAAATGAGGATCTGGATGCTCTAAACATTTCCACTGTTTGAATATTTTGCACACCTTAAGAGCGTGCTGCAACACTTGGCTATAATGAAAAGTGAAGCGTGTTTATGCATGTGCTCTTTCCCTCTTTTTCTCTGATTTTTATGCTGATTTTATGATCTTTAACAGGCTTTGGAAAGAGAAGCGGGTTTGTGTGCCCACGCCAGTTAAAATGGACTCATCGGTATTTCATAAGTGCCTCTTTTAAATTTGCAATCCTGAAATCACTATTCTGGTCAGTGGGATTATTGACTGCATGACTCAAAATGTGTACCTTAACTAGCCTTTCACCAACACAAAACTTTGATTTAAAGCAATAACAAATTATTTTAAATGCATAACAAAGCCTGCATGTAGTGCATTAATAATCCTTGGTCATTTGCTAATTTAAGACAATTAACACAAGTTACTCTTCAAGGTACAAAACCTGTCACTGGGGCAGTACCTTTTCAAAAGGTACACTTTTGTACCTAACAGGTCCACATTAGTACCTTAAGGCTACACTGTTATTTTTAAAGGTTCAAGACACCCTGGAGTACTTTTTTAAAGATTTTAACAGATTTGTCTGTGTTGAGCATCAGCTAAGACAATATTAGCGTCTGTCAGCTTTAATTGTGGGGAAAACTGAATAATTTTGAGCTTTTGTCAAAATCGGGATTTTGCGGGATCAAAATCGGTGATGTAGTGCGCATCTGCTAGTGGAGTGATGACGCATCATTTTATCATTATTATTCATTGTGAAGTTTTCTTGTCCTATGAGAAGACCATGCTTAATTATTCATGAGAGCACGTGCTTTCTGAAGGCAAGGTAGACCTGCTAAGCTGTGAGACCCAATGACTGGGTAAGACCGTGTCCACGCACCAATATTTAGTCATTCATGAAGAGTCGTATGTGTTTGTTTCCATGATCCACAGGGTTTTTTGCATGTTTTCTCCCGCAATGCTGTCAGTGCTGATACAGCAAAGCTGTTGGTTTGCAGCAAGCATTTTTGTCGAGAGAGCTTTAAGAGAATTGGAGAATGGCGGACTTTATTTTATCAGTTGAGTTTGTTACCATTCATACACATTGCCTATATCCGTGCTGCTGTGTTCGCCCATGTTTAAAATCCTACAGATTACCGGCAGGGCTAAGGGATAAAATAGACATGGCAAGAGACCTGCTGCACTGCTCCACTGTGTCTGCATTCAGAGCCAGGGATCGAGGAGAAGAGAAGTCATCCTCATTTATAGTGTTTATATAAACATGATTATCTTTATAATGATGTAACAAATTGTGGTTATGTGTATATGAAATTATGAATAACAAATGAAGCAGGACATTAAATTACTTTCTGTTCATTTTTTTTTTGTATTTTAACTTTGTAAACTATAAAGTATAGAGAAAGTCTTATTTTGTGAGCCAACTGACAGTTGTTCACTCCCCTCTTTTTCCGCTGCTCTACCGACCATGGCCACTCCTCCCTCTGCTTGCAGCACTCCACGCCCATCTCAGAGCATTTTTTGAAAAAATTCTGAGGTAGACTTGAACCGAAAGGGGGGTTTCATGGCCCTTTAAAGGTACCATGAGGCACACATTTGTACTTTTTAGATACTAATTTGTACTTTTAAGGTTTAAATCTGTGTACTATTTTGTACTATTATTTCTGAGTGTTTGCAGTGCAATATTTGACTAAATTCTCATCAGATATGATGTTTGATCTCCTAGTCCAACATTGAATCGGCAGTCAGAGAAGGAGCATGTACGCAAGAGATCGCATGAGTGCATGTTAATGATATGGGCATATCTAATAGCTCATGGTAATGTGCTAGCTAGCTCTTTGCAAATATTTTGAAGCTTGTTTATGGGTTGGCTAATCCCCATCAGCTCCCACAAGTCAGTGTCCTTGAGATTACAGAGAGGAACTTTGGTTAATCTTTGGAGGAAGCACATTTATTTCAAACTGTGATCAAAAAACTGACTGAAACCTGTCACATGCCTGTTTCTGTCACTGAAGCTGAAATGTATATTTTAATAAGAAAATGCATTATGCAATGAGATTAGTGTAACTTTAAATACTCTACACAAAGGATACAAAAACAAAAATTATTTTGCAAAAATTGTACTTATTTTTATTTTAGTGCATGGGGGGTTGCCTCGTTATCTTGAATTTAGGTGGCTTTTTGTTTATTTTGCTGAGTTTTTGACCCTGATGGTGAACTCAGAGCAAGCTTAAGGGAGAATATTTTCAGCATGTTATGATGTGAGTGATTTATGTTATCTGTTACAACACTTTTCAGACCTGGCCCCCATTTCACCACAGACCATACTTCAAAGCTGCCCAGTGTTTACCTTTTTGGACTCCTTTCAATTTAACACAAATCCGTTTTCCTGGCAAAGCCAGTGAATCCTGATAAACAAATCAAGGCTTCAACACCTTGTGCTAAATTCACTACATTAATCTTTTATTATAATTTAAATAAAGGGTTATATAATGTTCTGTCTACTTTATCTTACTCTCCATGTTTTCCTTTCAGAGCTGTTTTTCACCTTAGTCTTTCTTTCTCATTTGTCTTCCATATCTCTCTCTTCCTGGAAGTGCTTTAGAAACTTGAAATGTATACAGTTTATGTCAAATACTTGTTAAAAGATTTGGTATGTTATAAATAAAAATAAGACATATAACTATTTATTATAGAGAATTACACTAACATATCTGTAAAAAAAAGATATCAACAGACAGAGTGCAAATCACTGCAGTCTATAACTTTATAGCTTTGCTGCAGCATTCATGAATGGGAAAATTCAATTGAAAAATTGATAATTATATAAATAATCATAAATAATATAATATAATATATTTCATTTTTGCACAAACTTAAATTTGAGTGTAACACTTAAAACACTTAAAACTAAATTGCACATGCATGATCGCTATTTGGAAAATGAGATTTATTTTGCTTTGGCTTAGTCCCTTATTTATCCAATAATATCTGGATGCAGCCTTTATGATGCAAGCTGAGATTCTCTCAGATTGTCTCAGAGATGCAACGTCAGACACAATGCACTCAATGGAGCTAGTGACGTCACTGTGATGGGTAGGGTTAGGGGTGGGGTTAGGTTAGGTGAGCCCATTCAAAAGCATTGCATGCAGCTCAGATTGCATCTGCACTGAGTCTGCAGCCAGACCCCTCTCCTTATAGTGCATGTTTTTAGACAGTGGGGGAAACCGGAGCACCTAGGGAAACCCATGCGAACAAGGGAAGAACATTAAAATTCCACACAGAAATGCCAACTGACCCAGCCAGGACTCGAACCAGCAACCTTCTTGCTGTGAGGCGACAGTGCTATCCAGTGAGCCACCATGCCGCCAAAATGAGATACATTTGTGTATAATTTATGACAAGACATCAGTGCTACCAGATGCTTAATTTACTGAACTGAACTCAAAATACTTGCAATTAACATAGTTCAGAAAGAACAATAATAAACAGACATGTATAATTAATAGACTGAAATAGAGCATTTGCTACGATTTTCTCCATTTCCCCCTCCTTTTTATAGTCCAGGGTGATTAATTGAGCACAGAGGGCCCTCTTGTGTGCAAAAACACGGAAAATATCCTTCCTGCCAGACAGATCATCATTTACGGTCTTATCCATATTTGTGTTGGTAGCTGTTGCTCCGTCTCTCTCATTTTTCTCTCTCCTCTTTCTGTCAGCTTCACGCTTTCTGCTTGCTACTTTCTTCTTCTTATTTTTTTTTTGAGATAGCTTGCTTTAAACTGGTCCAACGGACCTAGGCGATTCTCACTGTCTCTCAGTCTTTTAGCAGACTGTCCTCGAGTGCTCATTCTGACAGAGCCATGAATCCACACATGAATTCTCCTGGGTCTGTGTGTACAGAGGACTGCAGTCTTTGGCTGCTGCTCCTGCTGTGCTTCTCACTCACTAATAACTCAAAACCTGCACAGCCACTTAGTTTAATCCTACACAAATACTCAAGTATTTACAGGGAAGCTTTAAAAAAAGAAATATAAGCCAGAATAGCCCATTTACATCTTTAGTTTATTTAACATAGGGTGTAATGTTGGCAATTGATCACTTGACAGAAGAAGACTTACTCACTGATAAAAAAAAGACAATTAACGAGTTCAGATGCAAAAACCTCTAAATACCATCTGAAATTTCCTTCGTAAATTAATATTTTCTCAGCCTCATTTTAAAGACCATTATCCTTTGTCATAAAAGTAAAATTACTGAACCTACACACAGAGGTAAAATAAAAATGCTAATATTATAATAAATTTTCAGATGGCATTTAGAGGTTTTTGCATCTAAACTTTTCAATTGCAGGTGTTATTTAACAAATTTAGAAACAAGTAGATCAATCTTAATTTAAATGTATGCAATTTTACTTGCATTATTATAATGTACATACACTCACCAGCCATTTTATTAGGTACAACTTACTAGTACCGGGTTGGACCCTCTTTTGCCTTCAGAACTGCCTTAATCCTTCATGGCATACTGGAAACACACAGGTACTGGAAATATTCCTCAAAGACTTTTGTCAATATTGCCATGATAGCATCATACAGTTGCTGCAGATTTGTCAGCTGCACATACATGATGCAAATTTCCCGATCCATGCTTTCATGTTGTTGATGCCAAATTCTGACCCTACTATCCGAATGTCACAGCAGAAATCGAGACTCATCAGACCAGGCAACGTTTTTCCAATCTTCTATTGTCCAATTTGGGTGAGCCTGTGCGAATTGTAGCCTCAGTTTCCTGTTTTTAGTTGACAGGAGTGGCATGTGGTGTGGTCTTCTGCTACTATAGCCCATCTGCCTCAAGGTTGGACGTGCTGTTACTGTTGCCTTTCTATCAACGCGAACCAGTCTCCTTTGACCTCTGGCATCAACAAGGCATTTGCGCCCACAGAACTGCTATATATATATGTAGTATATAAGTATTTTATAAACATCGGTTTATTTGAAATCACTAACCATCAGAGAGGGAGAGAGGAAAAAGAGAGAAAGAGAGAAAATATGGAATATAGAGGATTATTTTCTATATATAAAGAATATACAGAATAAAATAGAGCAAAGTAGAATAGAAATAGAAATGAGATTTATATATATAGGGCGGCGCAGTGGCGCAGTAGGTAGTGCTGTCGCCTCACAGCAAGAAGGTCGCTGGTTCGAGCCTCGGCTGGGTCAGTTGGCGTTTCTGTGTGGAGTTTGCATGTTCTCCCTGCGTTCGCGTGGGTTTCCTCTGGGTGCTCTGGTTTCCCCCACAGTCCAAAGACATGCGGTACAGGTAAATTGGGTAGGTCAAATTGTCCGTAGTGTATGAGTGTGGATGAGTGTGCATGGATGTTTCCCAGAGAAAGATGGGTTGCAGCTGGAAGGACATCCGCTGCGTAAAACAAATGCTGAATAAGTTGGTGGTTCATTCCGCTGTGGCGACCCTAGATTAATAAAGGGACTAAGCCGAATAGAAAATTAATGAATGAATTTATATATATATATATATACAGATAGAGGACAATGCACAAGACATCGGTGAGCTAATCAAGGCGAATGCAGGAGCAGCTCAATTAGTGTTATCAGCATTGAACTTCATTGTGTTATAAATGGGATCATATGTTTTTCTAGTTTTCTGTTTTCTAGTTATTTTTATATAATAACTATATTATATATACATATTATATATTATATATATATATACACACACAGATTTTGTATATATTTCGCCCACACCCGTCAATCAAGGTTGGTTTTTGGCCCGATTTAAGAAAAAGTTTGGACATCCCTGATTTATGTGATGTTCTGCATAATCTCCACAGTTGGCCAGTTCGTGTCTCAGGTCTCAAATGATCTGCACGCTAAACAGAGAGTAGCAAACAAAAGGAGCCATAAACATGGGTTTTGGAAGTTTTGATGACTTCTTACACACAGCCCAATAAATCATGATGGATTAACGAATAAGGAAAAAAAAGAGCACCCGCGCTGAGCTATTTGTTCAAATCCACATGTGTGGCTCATTAGAGCTGGTGGTTCTTTCTACACACAAACATCCTCTGATCTCACTAATATGTACTAGTGCTTTGGGAATTTACCAAATTACACAATAGGGAAGGAGTGCATTTGTTTATTTATTTATTTTATTGTTTACTTGTTTTTTTTTTTGCTTGAGGATCATGATCTCTTCTTGCTCACCGCAGAGGTTTTGTTTCCATTTGTGATCAGTGGGGAATAATCACAGCATAATGATTTTGGCATGTCTTGAATGAAGCCTGATTTGCTCAGACTCTTAGTAATGGAAGACAAAATGCCCCCCACTATGACTGTTTTGTGCTATGTAAATACCCTCAGCAGAAGAGTGTCATTATAAATCTGTGCCAGACTGAGTAGATGAGGCAGCCCTACACGTTAAGAGATACCTATAGTACAACTGCTACTGATTATTGGACTGATTAAAATGTAAATTGAAAAGCTGATCTGAGCTTTCACATACACTGCATACACTGAACACATTTCATTCCTAGATGACCTGAGTAAACATTGTGCCAACTGAAGTTTTCACTTTCCTGAAAGATTCTTCAGAAATCAGCTAACTGCTGGACTGCAATGTGCGTGTATGTACATTAATCTCAGAATATTTCCATATGGAAAAATATAAATGAATAAAGGGGTTGTGAGGGGAGTAGCAGACCACAAAACAGCTGGAAAAAGCTCCTCAGCACTTCTTCAACAAACAACTCCAATTCCTTTGCTTCTCCCTGTGGATATTTATTCCATCTTCCTCCATGTTCTGTAGATCTTTATGCAAAGTGAGGCAGATCAGTATCTATAATGGCAGGCTGTAGAAACAATACATATAATTTCTGCTGAGCATGACTCTACAAATATAGGGTCAAGTTGGCCTCTTCTTTTCCAGTTCAGCATTATGTAACCCTTTTAAAACTGTGTTTTGTAGTTGTCCCTGGGTTGTTGTCTTAGTTACAACTTAAAAAAAAGATCACAAATCTGGTTTGTTTTTAGTCTCTGAGTGGATTATTTCGTTTGCATTGATTAAATGATTCATTTAAATGTGCGACTTTGTAATTATGCTTTCTTCCAGGGATCAACAAGGCTCCTATAAGTGTGTCATGAATCTTTTTTAACTTAATGGACTTGTAAATCCAGAGCTTTATAGAACTGGGCAGAAGAGCAGCTATCGGAGGCTGGTGTTAGGTCACCATTGGACTGATTTCCTGGAATGTGTGTGTGTGTGTGTGTGTGTGTGTGTGTGTTTGTGTGTGTGTGTGTGTGTGTGTGTGTGTGTGTGTGTGTGTGCGTGCGTGCGTGCGTGCGTGCGTGTGTGTGTGTGTGTGATAAAGGAAAAACTCAAAGGGGCCAAAGTGTTCATTAGCCTTCTGACGCATCTGGGTGCTCGTAACCTAAAGAGATTTGTAAGTCTTCATGCTTGTCTAACCTAATCAGTTGTATTCCCTTCTTATGACTGCACTTGTTGATGGTTACATTCATCTATGAGACATAGATAGCTTTTTAATGTTATGTGGCCTCCCGTACTGCTGACATCTGGCCCCCATCATTGCGGTTTCCACCCCAGGAGCAGTGTGCAGTTGAAGATAATACTTTAAAATGTAAAAATAAATTGGTCCATATGTACCACATTGAAAGTCTTTTGAATCTGTAAGAAAGCATTTTGTGAGAAAAAGATCACTGTGAATGTGAATAAAACATTATTTGGGCTCAGTGAATTAAGTTCAGTTTTCAGTGAATCAAATGATTCAGTTCACAGAACATGTCTGAATGATTCATTCATAAGGTCAAGTAACTGACTCACTGAGCCAGTCAGCAGTTCGCAGCTTACTGGAGGGAAAGATTAGCAGACAGTGAATAATGGTTTGCTGCACTGTACTGTACTGCTGTGGCTGTGTATGACATCAGAACACTTCAGAAGTAACATGATTTAAATAAACACTTTCATGATAACTCAGAGTTTCTGTCTTTTTTGAAGCTTAATTTATTTTAGGTCATTCATCATAATTATAAAACAACATCAACACCATTTCCCCATTTGAGAATGAATGGTTACATACACACTGCAACTAAATTTGCTTGTCAGTTGACCTTTTAGTGCTTAATCATTTTCTGTCATTTGCAGTAGTGGCAACCACAAGTGCAAAAATTCTTGTTTGTCTGTATGGAACTGAACATCTAGTTGTCAATTACATATTCAAACATTGCAGAGTTTATATGCGCAGTGCAATAAAAATAAATAAAATAAATATGGGCAGTGTGCTGGCTCAGTGGTTAGCACTGTCACCTCACAGCAAGAAGGTCACTGGTTTGAGTCTTGGCTGGGCCAGTTGGCATTTCTGTGTGGAGTTTGCATGTTCTCTCCGTGTTCGCGTGGGTTTCCTCCGGGTGCTTCGGTTTCCAAGTCCAAAGACATGTGGTACAGGTGAATTGGGTAGGCTAAATTGTCCGTAGTGTATGTTTGTGGATGACTGTGTATGGATGTTTCCCAGTAATGAGTTGCAGCTGGAAGGGCATCCGCTGCATAAAACATTTGCTGGAAAAGTTGGCAGTTCATTCCACTGTGACGACCCCAAATTAATAAAAGGACCAATCTGAAAAGAAAATTAATAAATGATGGGTGTTTCCCAGTTCTGGGTTGCATCTGCTGCGTAAAACATATGCCGGAATAGTTGGTGGTTCATTCCGATGTGACGACCCCTGATAAGTGTGGTTTATTTATAAACTAATTTCGAGAGGATCACGTGCTTATGATTGATCACGGCTGGTCCCGCATCAGCTTCGCTGAAGCCCGCATATTGCTTCAATCAGATGAATTCTGACTCACTATAAATAACCAGAGTTTTCCACTTCAGTCATCTTCGTCTTGAAAAATTCCCCCTTCCACCCCTACTCCTCCCCTTCTCCTGATAGGGCGGCACGGCGACCCTGTGGTTAGCACTCTTGCCTCACAGAGAGAACGCCACCGGTTTGAGCTTTTACCGGGCCAGTTGGTGTTTTTGTGCAGAGTTTGCAGGTTCTCCCTGTGCTTGCGTGGGTTTTCTCTAGGTTCTCCGGTTTCCTCCCACCATCCAAAGACATACATTATAAGTAAATTGACTAAACCAAAGTGGCATCATAAGACAAACACTTAGCCAGCTATATCGCTCACATTCACAAGCAGGGGATTTCTTGAGACCTACCTGGGCTCAAACTCCCCTCTCGCCCTTCAAATGGGAGGAAGCCCCGGGCACAAGGATATTCAGAGCTCAGGGCTCTCTCCCGGGACAGTATGCCAAACCTGCTTTATTATAAGGGACTAAGCTGAAGGAAAATGAATGAATAAATGAATGAATGAATGAATAAATAAATAAATAAATAAATAAATGAATGAATGAATGAATGAATGAATGAATGAATGAATGAATGAATGAATGAATGAATGAATGAATGAATGAAT
>CAIGQZ010001108.1:19172358-19183750 GCA_903798205.1 Danio tinwini
CAGGTGTGTTTAATTCAGGTTGGAACTAAAATATGTACACTCTCTCAGAAATATATGCGATCTGTCACTGGGGTGGTACCTTTTCGAAAGGTACAAGTTTGTAGCTAAAAGGTCCATATTAATACCTCAAGGGTACATATTGCTACCTAAAAAGTACAAAAGTGTTCCTCTTAAAATTTTAAGGTATACTTTTGAGGTACCAATATGGACCGTTCAAGTACAAATGTGTACCTTTTAAAAAGGTACCACCCATAGACTGTAAAATATATGGACGTAGTATCCGTGACATCACCCATAGGTTTCTGAACACTGCAATAGAAGCTACAAGTAGGCGCGGCCAACCGTCGCCATTTTGTTTGCAAACGTGGGATACCAAATAAGGGCAAAGAGGCGGAGAGTGAGCGGAGCTACAGACGCATGCTTGATTCTCAGCATTTTGCTTAGACCTGGCTTAGACAGACTTTTTACTTTGGGAGAACGTTTAATACTTAATTACCTGTGACTTGTCTGTGTTCTGACCACATGTGCTTGGTTGTAGACTATATCAATAAAGTGTTTAGACTTTTAAAACACTGTTGTAACACATTGAGCCACTAAACATTGTTCTTATGATGTTTTTCTACAGGAGGAAAACGCAAATTACTATCAAACACTTCAGATATAGTCTGTGTTAGTAAATGCAAGGCTGTTTATAAAATCCAGCACTAACACTGTATGGCTACGTTCACACTGCAGGCAAATGTGGCCCGAATCTGATCTTTTCGCCCATATGTAACTCAGGTCTTGACAGTGTGAAAAGCCCAAACCGCATGGAATCAGTTTTTTCACTTCAGATCTGTGCCACTTTCATGTGTAGTCTTAAATCAGACACAGATCTGATGTTTTGCAATGCGACCGCAGTGTAAACGGTTATGTCGGATTTCATGTGACTTTTACATAATCTTCGAGCGACATACGTCATCATTCTGTGCTGCAAACATCATCTGCTCCTCTGCAGCATAGTAGAATAGCACACAGGGCGATTACTTTACTACAGAAAGTTGGTTGTTCATTTTGAAAAAGATTTTGAAGGCAAAACTGGTGCTTGTAAACCAATCTGGTTAACGATCGGGGCATGGGATGATGCGGTGTTGCGGAAAAGGGATCCGTGCACAAAGGAGGGGGCACTTTCATTTTAAGGACGAACATTATCTCTGAGCGAATAAAGGGCAGGAGCTCAAGCACCCAAACCCCCCATCTGCACGTGTCTGTTGTTTATAACAAAGTCAAATAAAATAACTGCAAACGGAGATAAACCAACTCCGCCTTCACAGTTCAGTCTGCGGCTGCTCATTAACCCTTGATGAGTTCACTACCCGGTGGTCAGACAGACGTGCGCCGTGGTTGTCATAAATCACAAATGATTAGTGTTTTCAATCACAAGGGACTTATTTTAGGTTTCAAATGCCGAAATACACATTAGTAGTAGCAGAACAACCTTTTACAGTTCATGTAATACACCACGGTTGTCTGTGAAAAGACAATAATCATATTAAGCATAATCTGACAACGTGCTTCATACAGTATACACATTTTGTGCATAATTAGACATTTTATGTTGTCCGTAACTACTTCTGTGCATACGGGTCAGTTTATGACCATGATCCGTTCACACTGCAAATCTGATATGGGCCACATTTATAACAACAGTGTGAACAGCCAGGCAAAAAAATCAGATCTGAGAAAGTCAGATTTGAGCACTAAACCTTGCAGTGTGAACGTAGCCTATGACAATGCTTTAGATGACTGTTCTAGAGCCTAAAGCCAATGAATCTGTCAGATTCTGGAGTGCATTACAGGTCTAAAGAACATTATAAATGATAAATGATCTTAAATAAAACAAATACATTTATAGATACGGTATATAAGCATATAATTTCACTCACCTGAGTGCACAGCATGCTATAGTATCTGATAATTGCAGGAAATAATTCCAAAAGTCAAATGACTGTGTAAAGAAACATTAACCAAAACAAAAAATATGATGTATATGCCGAGTTCAGTGGCTAATTAGCCAGAATCATCCGAGGTGACGAGACAGCGAGCAGCTAGTCCTAACTGTCACTCAAATGGCCACACCCTTAATTATGCAAACTTAATAAAAACGAAACGGATGAGTTATAAAAAAAATCACCCCCCTCACAGTTGTCATGAAGGGTAATCATAGCTATATGCACCAAAGCCATTGTTTGTACCAGGCTGTAAACGTGTTTTTATCAGCTGTAAAAATGGCCAATTTACCAATGCAGAAAGAAACCACTTGGACTTCCTGGAGCCAGCCCCCCAAGGTAAGTCGATGAATTGCAGTTTTAGTTACTTCTGTATTGGCTTTCCGAGGGAGAGCGGGAGGTTGCCGATTGGTTACAATGCACTGTGGGATTGATCAAGTCCACTTTAGAACATCTACTATGGTTTCAGTCACGCTGCTCCCTCAAGCGTGTCCTTTAAATTTAGGGTATAGGGGTGATTTGGTAATAGGGATTTGATTTGGTGTGTTGAAGCAAAACTCTGTGTGTTGGAGCTAAACTCTACAGGTTTGGGCACCCCTGGTATAATCAAAGTCACAATATCTCAGGAGCCTAAAACAGTTTGAAAATCTTCCTGTTGGTTTCCTGACTAGCTGATGCAAAATGGATGCAATAATATTTAGTTTGTCAATAATACTATTTGAGAAATAATTATGCATTTCAAAGTCATACTGCTATTGCAAAGTGTGCTCGCTCGTTGTACTATGTTTTTCAAAAACACAATTTCTCAACATTTTAAATAGATTTTAAACATCTGTGACTCTGTTCACACCAGAGACTGGGCACAAATGACATGCTCTATATGCCAGAACTGCCACTCTCACTCCAAGATCTATATTACAAAGCAAGACAAATAACCTGCTGCAGAGGGCACAAACCCATCAGTCATGGAAAGTGTAATATGGTGTGATGAGTAATGTGGTTAGATCTTCCACCCTAATGCTTTACTTCTGGACAAGTTTGTAACTGAAGGAAATAAAACAGTCCCTCAACCCACAGTAGTCTGGTAGGAGACACTGTGAGAGATCTGTAGTGGTTCAGACAGCTGTTTCATTAGGCCTGAAGAGTCTCTAAGATAGCCAAAGAACACAAGGCCAGGTGCACCTTATGTCACACGTCTCTTCTTGAGATTTATTATTTTAAATGTGTTGCCTTTTGTAGTATTATGTTGTTTGGTATTTTAGTTATATTGTCTATCCCCAAAAAGAATAATGCTTGACATTTAATCTTTATCTCAAGCCGTAAAGTCATATTTCTGTTTCTAATACTCTTTTTGGCTAGGGAGGGAAAGAATAAAGTGTGTTAAATTGATAATGCAGCCACAGTGCCAGTCTATAGAACAGTTCCGTTTGTAAAAGATTATCACTGATATCACGGTATGAGTCATCTGTCTTCACCATCGTTTGACGAAAGCATTTTGTGCTGCCACTGTTAGCCAAAAACAATGTTCCGTTTTCAGAAAACATCCTCTGATAGCATCTAAATAAATGAGAGATGATGTGAAAGAGCTTTACTGTACACTCCATTAAGCTTGTTCTACTGCTCTAGACTCACTGGTAAATCATCAGTGAGTCAAAGTCACTGTGTTAATCAAAAACCATTGACCGTCTGCTTTATTGTACATGCCAAACACCAAAACCTTTCAAAAGAACACGCAAAGAACATTTTTAATAGGCAGGATGAGTAAATGGAAAGCTTTCACAGCCTAGGACAGACAGATAGAGGGGCTGGAGGGAAGAGACAGACACACCGTGAGCTTCTGGCTATAATCACAAAGCCATGCACGTCAAGCTCGCTCTCAGCTGACACCTGCTAAGTGACAGGCTAAGTGATTTAAAATCCTACTAACCCCTGGAGCTCGGTCAAACTGGCCAAAACACAGCTTCACCTGACTCGGGCTGGAACAAAAAGCACTGGATCTGCCAAATCAAGACTTTTATTGGCTAGATATCCTCTGGTTTAAGGCGGAGGCCGTGGTGTGTCTGACAAGGAGGATTCTGGTTTCTAATATGACCTGAACTATCTTACTGAGGCCACTAATCTGCCTCATTTCCCCCTTTTCATTCCTTTGTTCTCAGTTTAATAACTGGAGAAAATTGTTATTTTATAAAAGTCTAACATTCCTGGAGGTTGTGCTGCCAAACTTGTATTTATTTTTTGTTATAGAGCCAACAGTGGTTCATTAGAAACTGAATCATTCATAGACTGCAATAGGCTATTTCTGGACAAATACATCCCATAATTATTCATTCATTCATTTTCTTTTCAGCTTAGTCCCTTTATTAATCAGGGGTCGCCACAGCAGAATGAACTGCCAATTTATCCAGCATATGTTTTATGCAGAGGATGCCCTTCCAACCGGCAATCCATACACACTCTTACACTACGGACAATTTAGCTTATTCAATTCATCTATAGAGCATGTCTTTGGACTGTGGGGGAAACCAGAGCACCCGGAAGAAACCCAGGCAAACACGGGGAGAATATGCAAACTCCTCACAGATATGCCAACTGACCCAGCTGGGGCTTGAACCACTGACCTTCTTGCTGTGAGGCGACAGCGCTACCCACTGAGCCACGAGTCGCCCCATCCCATAATTAATTTGATATAATTGAATGTTTATTTATTTATTTTTTAAGTACTACTTTAAAAAACTTTAAATATTTTTGTAAATAAAAAAATAATTTTAGACCTTTTTGGTTCTGAAACTATTCTTTATTTAAATAACAAGGCAGAAATACTGATGGTAATCATTATATTTATTTAACTTATTTATAAGCCTATTTATTTAGTTTTACAGATAGCAGGTTCGTCAAGAATTTACAACCAAATACAAAAAAGAAACCAAAATCACTATTAACTTCTCTCTGTGTGTTGCCATAACAAAAATGTCTGCTTTGTTCATTGCAGTGATTCCTTAGTCTTTAAATTTACTCGCAAGATGGTACTAAATCAAGTAAGCATTTTACAGCTGTGGTTTCCTACAATAAATACATGAAGAGATGTAGTAAAACTTTACAAGCCTATAGTCACCTGTTCTGACCCATCGTCCCCTTGCTTTTACAGACACACGTGGCAAGTGCAGGACAAGCCCATGGCTAACAATGTTGCCTACACTTCTGGAGAACTGAGTCTGCACACAGATTACCCTGCTCTCCATCATCCACCTGGGGTCAGTTTACACACACTCCCACACCATACTGTGCTGCATTAGTCATTAACTGAATATGCTTTTTTTTGCTTTAGAAGGGACTCTCCTTCATTATACATACAGCATGCAAGCATACAGTATCCTGCACAAATATTGGCACCATTGGCAACAAATAGGAAAGAAGGCTGTGAAAAAAAATATTAACAAAGAATCTGCTCACATTGAGAAGAAACAACTGCAAACACAGCATTTTTAATAAAAAATATTGGCATCCCCCTGAATTAATTTGAGCAAAATATTGTGGAATTATATTTCTAGTTTATTTATTTTTTCCTAATTATCAGTACACCTGGATGACTAGAAACAGGTAAGGATTCAACCATAACCTCCTGTTTCACAGGGGTGTAAATACAGTATGTGTAACACAGTGGTTAAACTCAAAACCAAAGAACAGAGCTGTGGCAAAAGATAGTTTTTTTTTTAAAAAATCACACAAACACTGAAAATGCCACCACAATTTCCACCATGAGGGCAAAAATGAAGAAAGTTCAGTCAACTTGATGCATTTTTAATCCAAGAGGATGTGTGTCTGTATTTACCAAAGCACTGTTAGGAATTTTGGAAATTATTTGGGTCTTGGGGGGCAGAAAGTCTCCAAAATTACAATCCAACATCACCCAAATGTTTGCAATTGTTAATATTTTGAACAAAAGATCAAAAGTGTGAATAATAAGGACATTTTTTCCCTTATAGCTTTCTCTGCTCATATTTACAAAGGGTGCAAACCATGGGTGTTGCTAGGCCTATTTTAGGGCCCCCTTTATTTCTACTCAGCCTTCCTAAAACTTTTCCAGTTAGCTCATAAACTGTAGACCAAATTATCATCTCTGTCCCCTTTAAATTTGATATGAAGACAGCGGCAGAATCAGCTCCTCCCCGACTTTCGTTTTTCATTTGATAAGCAAACCACAACTGTGCAGAGCGAGAGAACACTGTGTGTGTTTGTCGATAAGTTGTTATAAAATACGCTTATTTGCAGTTCTTTGCTTTGGAGACACTTGTATCACTTGTACCCTAATGTCATATAGGAGAAATCAGGTTTCCAGTCTACCGTTTCCTCAGTGCTCACCTCATAATAACAGCTGTTTCCTCCAGCGAAAATGTAACTCTTAACAAACATTTTACTATTTGTATTTCAAAATGAACTACCATTATAAAACACATTACAGTGCATGTGGCATTACCTATTAAACTGTCATGCACAGAAACGATTAAACACAGTGGCAGAACCACTTAGTGAATCTCATTTTAACTGTCAGAGTCACAGACAGAGATAAAGGTTTGTAATGTAATGTCTGAGAACTTAAATATATGTGTGCAAGTTAACATTTGATTATTTGTGTGTAGGTGCAGTTCCTACATTGTGTCCGTCAGGCTGATGAGGGTGGTGAGAGTGAGGTGGTTGATGGGTTTCACATGGCAGAGCAGCTCCGCAGGGAAGATCCAGAGGCATTTAACATCCTCTCCTCTCTCAGGGTGGATTTCACAGACAGCGGTGCTGACTACTGTGACTTCAGTGTGCAGTCCAAAAACCACATTATAGAGTAAGACTGACTGTGACTCCTGCAAACACACACACACACACACACACACACACACACATTTTTATCATGATACTGTAAATTAGCTTTGTCCCAAGTCATCTTCATCAACAGGTTAATTCAGGGGTGCCAAAACTCGGTCCTGGAGGGCCGGTGTCCTGCAAAGTTTAGTTCCAACCCCAATCAGACACACCTGGGTTAGCTAATCAAGCTCTTACTAGGCTTTCTAGAAACATCTTTGCAGGTGTTTTGAGGCAAGTTGGAACTAAAATCCGCAGGACATCGGCCCTCCAGAACCGAGTTTGGGCACCCCTGAGTTAATGTAAATAATGTACTAAAGAGCGCCACCTCATGGATGGTTGTTGAAATGAAACGAATAAGTGGGGAATTTCTGTAAATTAAAGCATAATGTAGTTTATAAATGAGAATGCAGGTGTCTTTCCCATGTAATTATAAATGAAAGCAAGACAGAGTAAAGTTGGGGATAGAAATACAGAGATTATGTAACTTTTAAACAAAGTCGGTTGTTATCGTTTAAACCAGACAAGCTGATATTTCTTTATTTTGCTTTAACGCCCGGTCGGTTGTTGGCCATTTCATGACAAACATGTGAATTGGCCACACAATATTTTTATGTGTCGAAATATTTTCTGACCTCACCCGAAGAAAGCCGTTACTAGCAAGCGGCAAGTTTAAATCTTGCAACAAACAGCACAAAGATTAAAGTTTGTTTAACGATATTTATGTAGAGCTTAACTTTCCTTTTTTGATGTCTTACAGTCAATCGAAGTTAATAAAAAAATAATTGCCGCTCTTGCAATGAGATTGACGCAAAAAAACAACAACGATAAATATCGTTAACAACACAACGCAAGATGGCGATTGACAAATCACAATAAGGTATTCCAGAGAGTTAATACCTTTTTTTTTGTACCACCTTAAAATCTAAATGGACAATTAATTATTTTCTTTTAGGAATACCAAAAACAAGAGCAGTAGTGTTGCTCTTAGTAGGCCTATATGTTACTATGTGCCTATTTACTAGTTTTTAGATTAATTCTTCCAAGACAGTATGGAGTTAATGCGAAAGAAGTATTTAATAGATTATATTAAAATTGTTGATTTTATATTAAAATATCTTTATTTAATAATAAGTATCTCCAAAGATAATTTTATAATAAACTTGACCTCATGCTGCTGATGTCCAAGCTTGTCAGTAATATTTCTTCTTTATTAAGTATTCATTCGTTTTCTTTTCGGCTTAGCCCCTTATCAGGGGTCGCCACAGCGGAATGAACCACCAACTTATCCAGCATATGTTTTACGCAGCGGATGCCCTTCTAGCTGCAACCTATAACTGGGAAAAACCCATACATTCTCATTCACACACATACACTACAGACAATTTAGCTACAAATCAACTTGTAGGTATATTGACTACTACTGCACACTAGTAAAGTGTTAGCGTACTAGAAATATACTTTATAAGTGTTATTCTGTTACCATTTCACTATTATACGGGGCTAATTTGGCTCACATTTAAGTAAAAAAAATGTACTATGTTAATATAGTTTAGAAGTCAAATGCATCAGGGAAGAAGAGACTATCACATCTGGGATTTTCATGCTAAGTTTAAGTTCAATCTTGTGTGTAATATGCAGTGTGGACTCATCCGGTCGGGTTGTGAGGATCAACTATAATAACGCCACTCGAGACTCCGTGCTGGATCTGCCTCTGCATCAGGTTCAGCCCTTCTACTCGTCTCTGAAGGCCTTCGTGGAGCTGCTCAGCCGGCCAGAGAACGTCTTCACATACAGAATGGAGCCAGGTTGACACTCTTTACATCCTTTGTTATACTGTATATCTTGCATTTGTAGTACGATTGACAATCGAATTTAGGTCTGTGCTTTTAAAACAAATTATATTTTTAGGGAAAGAAACTGCAAGTAAAAATAATGTTGTACATTTTTTCATGCTTATTTTTGTGAATCTTTTTTTTAGTGTAATAGAAAGAAAACTTTCAAATTTCAGTTTATCATTTGATTTCTGAAGATTTGCAATACATATTTATAATATATAAAAATATATATCCAGCACTCAGCCGTATATCTCCACTTCAGCAACACTTACTATATTTATAAAGCACAATATAACAAGTTGTTGACCATTGTGCTGTACACAAAATTATATACAAATGATCAGATAAGATCAAAGGAATAAAACAACACATTCAATACATAAAACATAAAAAAAACATATACAACAAAACAGAAAGCTAAGATAAATTTTGTATTAAAAGCCTTTTCTAACAGGTGAAGTTTCAATTTGCCTTTGAACATGGATTCTGTAGAGGTTATTCTATAGAAAAAGGTAGACCATTCCACAATTTCGGGCCCACAGTGGAAAAAGTCTCCCTTTTCCTTTAACTTTCATCTAGGAACATTTAACAATTACTGACTTGATGACCTTAAAAATCTAGCAGATATGTAACTGATAACTGAACTTAAACTCTGAAAACTGAACTGACACTTTCAATTCACTATAATCTTGTTTGTGAAGCTGCTTTGACACAATCCACATTGTAAAACTTCACGGTTTTATTTATATCTATTCTGAAGGTTTTCAGAGAGGGATTTTTGTATACATAATTTGCCTGATGATATGCCAAGTTCATTAATTCAACAAAAGAAAATTGTGATCATTTATTTTTTTTCTGTCTGCATTATTTCCTAAACTAAATAGTGATAAAAGATCAATTTTGTGACAGTTTTAGAGTCTTAATATGTCAAAATAGAAATTAAACAACAGCTTCCTGATTTTATCCAGTTTTCAGTTTTTTTTTGTGCTGGAAATGTGTGCAGATTTCTTGTGTGCAGAGTTTTGTCTTGTTTCTATTCCAGATATCTAAAGATAATCTTGTTTCCAGAAATGTCAAAATATGCGAGTTATTCCTTAAAACAAGATAAATAATCTTATTTCAAAGTGAAAACAGGATTACGTTGCTTGTTCTAAAACAAAACACTTTTACCAACAAGGCAAAAACTCCATGTAAGAAAAGCAAACAGTTAATGAAAACTGAATTACTAAGGTAATCAGTTAACTAGGGAAGTATGGTGATCCCTTTTAACTTATTTTACCCCATGTACCTGTAGTGTCTTGCCTTAAAATCCTTCTAAATGCCTTTAAGTTCTCTTAAAAAAAATCAGTTATGAAATTCCCATTGATGTTATTCTAAAACACAATCTAAACTCTAGTTTTTGACCCGTATAAATATAGAAGAGATGCTTATTATTGACTTCATCTGATCTGTCATATGCAGGTGATGTGGTGACCTTTGATAACTGGCGTCTGCTGCACGGCCGAAAGAGCTACCGGTCACGAGGGCAGAACTTAAGACAACTAGAAGGAGCGTATCTGGACTGGGACGAGGTCATGTCTCGTCTCAGAATCCTCCGGAAGACAGTCCGTGGAGACAGCTAGACTCTTCTCCTCATTCTCCACACTACAATCACAGATGATGTTTGAGGCGTCCTCTGCTTTTTATTGGCTTCACAGTAACTTTAAATACAGCTTAGAAACCGCTTTGGATCTTCTGGCAAGTAGATATTCATTCTTCTTTACTTAATGTCTAATATTATTGCAGTCATTTTCTGAGGACCTGCAACTCTTCAGTTCTTACAAGCACTTATTTAGAGAGTGCAGACATTTGCTTTGCCTTATTACTATTTTTTTTATATAAGGGACGGTTTGCCAGCAGCCATTTTTTGAATTTGGTTAGTCTTAATATATAAATGATGATCACAACTGACTCACATTTTAACTAAATGTTTTGCTAATGTGTGCACAATTGCCCAAAATACGCTAGAACTTATTAGAACTAATACATTGGGTTTACTTTGAACCACTGATGTAGTTCATTATGTAAAGTTTGACATGTTTATTTAAATGGTCAGTATTTTTCCTATTTTTAAGACTATTATGCCATTACAATTAATAGTGCAGCACAGGAGTGCCCAAACTCGGTCCGGGAGGGCCGGTGTTCTGCAGATTGTAACTTGCCTCAACAAACCTGCACAGATGTTTCAACAAAGCCTAGTAAGAGATTGATTAGCTAGCCTAGGTGTGTCTGATTGGAGTTATAACTAAACTTTGCATGACACTGGCTTTCCAGGGTCGAGTTTGGTCACCCCTGATGTAGAAAGTACTTCTGTTTTGATATGGAGACTGAATTGTTCATTTAATTACCATATCAGTACTTGTATACTGATTCTGCTCTTGATAACTGAAATGCCTCACAAAGACTTTTTTTTTTTGATGATGATGATGATGAATGAAATTATAAAGAAAAGCCAATTTGTACTAATGCAGCAACAATGCAAATGTAGATCACGTGATGATAAATTATAGATTTCTGTATTGTAAATAATATATTTTACGAGCTCAGGATTGTGACCTCCTCCATTGGGCTTCTGATGGGCCTCCTTGTAAGCATGCAGTACTTTATTGTGAAGTTTTGATGGAGAGTTTATATATATATATATATATATATATATATATATATATATATATATAT
>CAIGQZ010001108.1:19183760-19204942 GCA_903798205.1 Danio tinwini
TATATATATATATATATATATATATATATATATATATATATATATATGAATATGTTGGAACCGAAGTGTTACTTATGCTGGTTTGGCAAGACTCTGACAGAGATATCTCTTTCCCAAACTGACAATAAAAGACATTTCTAATGTGTCAAGACGACATATTTCTTTATCATTCATGTATTTAATCAAACTTATAATACCAGGCATCCATTTTGATGTTGCTAATATGTTTTTTAGGCAATAAAAAAGAAAATTAAAAACAAACTCAACATTAGGATTAGTTTTATTTAAAATGATACTAGCAGGCTTATGAGAACTAAAGGTCAGAAATTATGATTTAGATGATTTAGTTTAGATAGGAGATAGTCCATTAGCAGCTTTACTAAATGTCTTTCGGATGAGATGTTAAATTGAGGTTCTGACTCTCCGTGGTCATTAAAAATCCCATGATTTCATTCAAAAAAAAAAAAAAAGTAGGGGTTTAACCCTAGCATCCTGCCCAAATATGCACACTGGCCTCTGCCCATCATGGCCTCCTAACCATCCCCATATCATAATTGTCTTCATCACTCTGTCTCCTCTCCACCAATCAGCTGGTGTGTGGTGTGCAGTCTGGCACAATATGGCTCGTCGTCTCATCCAGGTAGATGCTGCACACTGGTGGTGGATGAGGAGATTCCCCTCAAAAATGTGTAAACTGCTTCGAGTGTCCAGAATAATACTACATAAAATGTAAGGAATTATTATTATTAGGAAGTATTAAACAGGAATTTTAGATTGTGTATGTTTAGTTAAATTATAATATATTGTTTCTGCAAAAATAACATCATTCTTGTAAATGTTTTAATTCAAATGAATAATTATGACAATATCAACAGTGATTGGACATTTTCATATTCTGCCCAATGGTTATGATTTGATATATATTCACCTTATTTTTCACGTATCAGCGGGCGCAGCCCTTTGAATCTTTTTGGCTCGAGACTTCCAGTCTCATTTACTTCCATTCATTTTTAGACATTAAAAACAGCTCTTTATGCTGCTTGATGTTGCAAAATTATATATATTTTTTTAATTATATGATTCTGCTTTGTATAATCATGCAAACGCTTGTTTGTAGAGCAAGTAGTTTAACCGTTTTCTGCCATTTATTATTTCTAGTCATTTCTCCCATATGCAGCTGAATCAGAAGTTTTAAAACAATCGCAAAAACAAGTGCACTTCCGCATTGAAGAATAAGGTCAATAAAAGAGCATGTAAAGGCAAGTCAGCAGCAGAAATCTCTCAGTAGTTGTTCAGCAACCCTGCCTCTTCTCAGTGTAAATGAATATTAGCTGCTTCAGTCTAACACCTACATTACCAGATGATGAAGATGAAGCCAGGGTGGACATTTCAGCGAGACAACAACCCCAAACACAGACAAGGAAACTCTCAACTGCTTTCAGAAAAGAAAATAAAGCTGCTAGACTGGCCCAGACAATCACCTGAGCTGAATCCAGTACAACACAGGTGTCAAATCCAGTTCCTGGAGAGCCGCAACTCTGCACAGTTTAGTTCCAACCGCTTCAACACACTGCCTAAAGGACTTAATTAGTTTAATCAGGTGTGTTTAATTAGGGTTAAAGCTAAACTGTGCAGAGCTGCGGCCCTCCAGGAACTGGATTTGACACCTGTGCAGTAGAAAATAAGATCTAACAATCTGAATTGATAGAGGAGACCTGCAGAACTGTCAAGATTTTTAGACTGTTGAAGTATGAGGAAGAAAAGAAATCATACTAAACAATTCATGCGACTCCATTTTCCATACAAGAGGTGTCTTGAAGCTGTCATTACCCAAAAAAAGGGTTTATACAAAGTATTAATTACATATAATTTAGTATTTTCTCCTTTAGAATGGTCGTTCCATTGCTATTGCGCCTTAAAACTATAAAATGTGATGATAAAGAGGACTTTGGACAATGATGTAGTCAATAGGCAATCAGGAGAGACACAGGGTAATTTGATTCAGACAGTATTGTTGCCCATAATCAATGGAAAAAACATTCAACATTGCTCTATAATATTTCTCTACAACAAATCCATGAAGTCTCAACCATGGAAAAGATTACCACAAATCTGATAACAGCCCTGTGGCACTCTTCACATGGGCTCTATGAGATGGTTCTTCATCATCTTGGACCTCAAATGAGCATGAAATCAATTCCAGGATGAAAACATTCTCCCTTATTATCCAAAGTTAATAAATGACCGCTGTATAATAATCGCATTTCGCACAATAAGATCACCAACAGCCAGACAGTTGGGTTGGACATATTTTATTTTCATATTGCCAAAGCTGTACAGGTTCTATAAATATTTTTAAATGCTGAAATATTTACATCCATGTCTCTTAATTTTTTGTTTCCCTCTTGTTCTAAACAATACACAGACTAAAATGAAAGCCCAAATAATGTGCAACTGTATCTCTCACACACACACAAACACGCACGCACACTTTCAATCAACAGACCCGATCCACTGTCCAAACATTCGTTTCGGCAGACATGGACTCGGTTTTTGTGCTATTTACATATCCAAACCAATAGTGAGCTGGCTTTTCAAGTCCATTTACAGCCCACAAACAACAACTGAACTGAATGGACACCCAAAACAGATGCGAACTGATTAAAAATGTGAGCAAAAACATAAAAGAATAATATTAAAATATGTAAATGCGACAGCTGCACTGCCCGATCTAGTTGTCAAGAAGAGATGATCTGAGAACAGACACACACTCTCTTGCCATCTGTGTTTCTGACACACACAACCACACACAGACACACTTCAGCAGGAAGAGGACACTTCAGACAGGACATTTTGGACACGATTTTCCCATCACTAGTCAAAAAAATCTCCGAGTGGCTTTTTCATTGCTCTGTCAAAAGAATCAACCAACAAACAGAAAACATTTTATAGCGATGCCTGAGCCGCTCTCCTCTCATGAACACTGGAGGACAGTGGATGAACTCTGAGGACACTGGACTTGTTCTTAATACCCACTATCGATAGTATTGCACATCTAAATAAAAAAAAAAAAACTAGTTTTCCATAAACATTTTCAATGCTTGTTCAGCATTTGTTTGCTTTTACAGAGATGTACAGATTTCATCCTTTTTTCTTTTTTTTTTAAATATTGATTTCTTTTTTCTCAAGTGACATGCAATTTCACACAGCAGTTTACAGACGGGGAGTTTTACAGCAGAACTAGTACAGTATTTTGAGCGTCACGTGGCAGAGCTAAAGAGATACACTTACAGCAGGTGGAGGAGGGCCAACGGGACATTTACCAATAGGACAGCTGCTCCGTCGAAGACCCCTCGTACGTGGCAGCGATAGATCGTAAAGACTCGAACATTTCACCCATCACAGACAGAACAGACTGCAATTTACAGTACGACTCAGCACATAAATATTAAATACACAGCCTGATATCAGAGGGGTTTCGCCTGATTTCTGCATGCCAGTGCCAACTCACAAGAGCTGAGCATGAGGCCTGCATGCAACTCCCATTGCAATAAATAAGTGTTCGTTTGGGACGTCAAAGTCTTATTCTGGTTGGTCCGTACTGTGAGAATGAAATGCCAGCATTTTGTGTCCGTGGAGTGGAATGTTACATCAGGTACGTGACTGGATATATTATTTAGACGGGTCATTTATTTGACAACAAATGTGTTGAAAATGCAAATACATCTACATGGAGCTCGGCAGGAGTGTATTGCAAGGGCTGAAGTAAACGTTGGAGAGAAGTGTGCTAGCTCGCTAGTGGACGAGGGGACAGCATCTTGGGTTTGCCCTCTGACTCTTTCCCCTTGACCGCCGCCATGTAGGAGAAGAGGCAGAGCACTGAGTAACAGATCTGATGTGCCTGGTAGAGACAGAAGAGTTCACAGGAGTATTTACACCAAAAATAAATCAAAACTGTATGTTGTAGAGCTGGGTAAAACAGACCCAATATAATTGAATTCAACACATTTTGATCGGTTTTGATCATTTTTAATTCTTTTAATCATTTTTATTTTCTTGTTTCTTTTATTCTGGTTTATGTAAAGCACTTTGAATTACCATTGTGTATGAAATGTGCTATATAAATCAACTCGCCTTGCCTAAAGTCCACCCCAAAACGTACATATTTTTTTTTGTCATTTACTCATCCTCCACTTGTTCCAAATGGAGTTTCTTTCTTTTGTTGAACACACAGGAAGATATTCAGAGGAATGTTGGAAAAACAGCCATCGACATCACGTAGGGCTGCACAATATATTGTTCGAGCATCGATATCCCAATGTGTGTATGCGCAATAGTCAGATCGCAGGATTAGATTATTTCATAAAGTTTAAAAGACAAAGACATTATTAAATATGATTATTTGAAATAACTTATACAATGGTGACCATGTTATTTACGCTCCATTGTTGAATTTCTGTACCTGAATACCCTAGACCATAAAGTTTTATTTAACTTTATTTAGGCTCTATTGTATTCATATATGCTTGTAAATTATTCTAATTTATACAAACACACTGCATTGAAAAAAGGCGTGGGCATCCCGATCTATCTAAATGATTGAAATATTTGCAAATAGAGCTGTTCAATTCATCTGCTGTAATTATATTCATATCGCAATATACAGTTGAAGTCAGAATTATTAGCCCCTCTCCCCGTATATTTTTCCCCAGTTTCTGTTTAACGGAGAGAAGATTTTTTTCAACACATTTCTTAACATAATCGTTTTAATAGCTCATTTCTAATAACTGATTTATTTTATCTTTGTCATGATGACAGTACATATTATTTTTAGTAGATATTTTCAAGATAATAGTATTCAACTTAAATTGTCATTTAAAGGCTTAACAAGCTTAATTAGGTATTCTGTTAATTCTGTAGACAATCGCAAACAAATATTGCCTAATGGGGCTAATAACATTGACCCTTAAAATAGTTTTAAAAAATTTAAAAACTACTTTTTTCTAACCAAATAATAAGACTTTCTCTAGAAGGAAAAATATTTATAGGAAATACTGTGAAAAACTATTTTCTCTGCTAAACATAACTTAGGAAATATTTGAAAAAAAAAAAAATATATATATATATATATATATATATAAAATAAATAAATAAAATCACAGGAGGGCTAATAATTTTGACCTCAACTGTATATCGCTGAAAAACAAAATATCACAAAGTCAGAATTTTCCAACATCATACAGCCCTAACTTTTAATAGTATTTTGTGTTCCTTCTCCGATTGTCAATGGCTGCTTTTTTCCCTCTAGTATACTTCAGAAGGTCTTCAGAAAGAGACAGTCCCTCTCCATATGCTCAGAGGAGTTTATAAAAAACAGTTAGAAAAAAAAAACCTAGACTTATCATACAAGCTATATGCTGCGACTCTGATGATGATGAAGTGCTTCTTTTATCCTCACTTGTAAGTCACTTTGGACAAAAGCATCTGCTAAATGAGTAAATGCAAATGTCTTGTTTTGTGTTCAACAAAAGAAATAAACTTGTTAAAGTTAAGAACAACTGTAGTCTGAGCACAAAACAACTCTACATTAATTATTTTTTATTGAATGAGTCTTATCCCCTTATTAACATCTTTCTTAGATCTTTTCATTAACAATCTAACAATCTTTATTAATTAATCTGTTAATTAACAGTTTCCGTATTTTGAGTTTTCCGCTTAATTTAAATTGCATTATGGGATGTTGATCGTAGCTCTATCAACATTTGATGTTAAAAATTCAACTCTACAGTTTAACAAAGTGACTTTTATTGACATTTTAGTAGTTTGAAATAATATATTGTTTAGGGGAAAAATATAAAATGTACTGGCAGTTTGTTATAAGGTTTCTGTACCATAATATAAAACACCAACACACACAATATATCACTTTATACAACAGTTCAGTCTGGTTCCCGAATCTGATTGGCTGATAGCTGTGCTATATTCTGCATTATCAAAACTCATACAGCCTCCTCCCCCTATTCTGTATTACTCCGCCCACATGAAGTGACATCAGATCAATAAACTCACTACAGTTCGACAAATATTGCAGCTGTTGGACAACATAATGTACTTTTAAGGCTGTTATGTGTGAGAATGTAGTTGTTTAGATTGCATCTATGCAGTTTATTTATAAGGATAGTGCCTATTTTAAATATTTGTAACTTCTGAAATACAGCGTGTCAGCGGCCATTAGCCTTTCTGAGCACAGCAAAGACGGTTGATGTTGTCCATCCAAAAGATGGCGACAAAGACCGCAAAATAAGCCCTTAGAGGAGAAAAACAGTAAACACAGCTGATCAAATCATTATTAAACTGGTTAGTGTTTCTAAGTCGATCTCTCTCTTTTGTATGTTGTAGTGCTGTATTTATACCATAGTAATTGTAGTGTATTGAGTGTCAGATGGGACTCACATATATCAGGAATATATGTATTTTGAGTTGGCCACTCTTTGTATAACCCCAAGTTACTTTTTGGTTGGCCATCTGTTTGTTTCTAATGAGTCTCCTGTTTTTGTTGCTGCAGACTAGATCAGTAAAAATAAAATAAAAAAGAAATGACTGCATGTGTTCAGTGTTAATCCTTATCGCAAACACAACAGTAATCTGGTAAGTTAGTGATTGCGCTGCTTTGGCTGTTTCTGGGTTTAATATTGTGATCTCCCGATTGCAACAGAGAAATACTAGGAAATCTCTGTAGACTGATGACATTTCACGCTGTTCATCCTTATAATCTTAAAATGTCAGCAAAATCACCTGTTTTGTCATCATTTAAGACATTTCGCTAAAGAATCATTCAAATACTAGCGCTAAAGTGACGTTAATGAATTAGCAACAGTTTCTGCTTGTCTGACGTCAGCTGCAGATGTAAAGGAATGGCGGAAAAAAGTAGTTCCTCATACAAAAGAATTTTTAAACTCTCCATGTTTGATTTTCTTTTTTATATACACGATTATGCCGTCAAACTGTTTTATAAATGCAATATCATTTAGCAGTGCGATATGGCTGTATATTGTCACAGCTGGGACACTAAGGCATGCCTCATATACAGCCATTTTGCACTGCTACTTGTGTGATATTGCTCATTTAAACTAATAAAAATGTTAATAAGTCACATTTTTTACTTTTCACGGTTAAAAGTTATTGGTAGAAAGATCTAAGCCCCATAATGCCCTTGAAAAGCATAAATAAACCGGAGTAAAATATAATAATAATAATAAAAACATGAATCACAAAATACAGAAAACTGCTACGTACAGGTCTGTTTTGTGTTTACAGTGTACTATATACAGTACTAAATGAATACTGAAATCTTACCATAGGAGTCTTGTACTTATGGATCACCACTTCTTTAGTTTCAGGAACTGCAAATCCCAGTGAAGACACAAAATAAAAAAAGTTCAACAGCAGTGGAATGACAAATACAAATATTCAAGGGCAGGAGGGGGAAGCAGAAAAAGAGAGAGAAAGAGAAAGAGGGGAATTCATACATACTGTACAGCCCATGAAAAATGAATATTAATATCTGTAGCGGACCCCGCCACATTTCAGACAGAGCTACAGAGCACTGAATCTTTCCACAGAACAGAAGAGCTCATATGACTGAACAGGATTTATCATCAGTAAACGCTTCCCAAAAGACTGAAAGAAACTCTTATGCAATGAGTAATCGAGGCAGGCTCAAGGAGGAAAAAGAAAGCCAGAGAAGAGAGAGAGAGAGAGAGAGAAAGGGGGGAGATTTACACCAAGTGTGGTGAGGGATTATAGTTATATAGATGGAAAAATCAGAGCAATAGAGAACAAGAGAAATATGTATATAGAGAAAGATATCAAGTAAGAGAAGGAATATCATTGCAAGTCGAAGCTGGAAGGAAATCCGGGGTCTGCTGGGTTTTCCATCACTTATGGAATGACTTTTACTACAGGCATGAATGAGTGTATGAACTGGAGTTTAAGAAAAGCGACGGCCGACATCAAGGCAGTGCAGTGCAGATGAGCAGTCCACAGCCATTAGAGGAGTCATGACAGATGGTGACAGATGGAGAGGTAAATGAGGAGGACAGGTTCAAGAAGAGAAGAAGTAGAAAAGATAAAGGTGACAGCACTTTACCTGCTGGAGAATGAAGGTTTTCATAGCAGCAAAGATGAGGGGCGGATTACAAAAAGGAAGCACAAAGACACAGCACTAACCCAGTCCAGAGCTGACCCTCTAGGACTACAGTAGAGATTTCACTACAGCTCCATCCACATAGTGTAACCACCAGCTTAATATTCTGTAGGTGCAGTTATGGTGTAAACTCTATGAAGATTTCTATTGTATTGAATCTCTATGAAGTCTATGACGTATTGTTTTGGGTCAATTTTACCAGTTCAGTTTTTAATTTAGAATCATAAACGTGGATATTAAATTGCTTTTGTGAAGTTTGTGGTTCAATTTGGCTTGCTTCTTTTTATATTAAAGGAATAGTTGACACTAAAATTAAAAGTCTGCCATCATTTACTCACTCTTCATTGGCTCAAACCTATTTGAGTTTCTTTCATCTGTTGAAGACAAGAGAAGATATTGTGGAAAATGCTCATTGTTGGCACCCACTGACTTCCATAGTAATGTTTTTTTACAGCTATGGAAGTCAATGGGTGCCAGCACCAGCATTCTTCTAAATATCTTCTCTTGTATTCAGCAGAAGAAAGCAAGTTTAAAAGCACACAAGGCACACTTTTATTTTTGGGTGAACTACCCCTTTTAGAAAGTAGCACGTTTTTTGATTTACAAAATCAAACAACTTTGAATTTGCTAGTCATTTTATGTGCATCGATGACTTATAGTTTGTATCAGATTATGAATATGCAGATTTTGATGAAAATAAATAATGCTGACTTTGTTTGGGGGAGGGGCAAAAGTGTTTGGAAATAGCCTTTAAATACACTTAACATAATTACAATCTTTTATTTATTTATTTAATGACAATTATTAATGTTAATTGTTTACGTTTGTTTGATTTTCATAATGTGATTTTTGATGCTTTGCACTGAACCCAAAGCAGTCCAAATCCAATTGTGAACATTATGCAAGGATCCAAACTGTATTCTTAAACCTAAAACCTAAAAGAAAGTGTTTCCTTTTCTAAACGATGTATCTGAGAAAACAACCGCAATCTAAAACTGAGCTGATCTGACTTGACAATTTAAACGGTTCTCAAATCTGATGATCTTTTCCACCATCTGAACCATTATTATTATGTAGAGTGTGCAAATATAAATTCAAATGTTAATTCATTGTACTCAATAATGTTAGGTTTCTAAAACCACATTGAGTTCTTAAATATGAATAAGGAGTGAGCGTTAGCTGATGGCAAAGACAAAGGTGGAAAAAACCAGCATGCACAATTAAGTCTTCAATATTGACTGTTAGAAATTGAAAATCACTGAGCGCTTACAGATATGGTTCTGGTATTGTGTGCATCCCTATATGTAGTTACATGTATGTACATTAATATATTTTCATGACTGACAATCAACACTCAATAAAAATATGCCCTAATATGCCCTCAAACTGAGCCCTAATAGGCTATTTTTAGGATTTACATTCTAAAAAACATCCCATCCTTAAACTGCATTGATAGTGCAGCTGCCAGATTGTGTCCTGTATAAAAGCTCTGCTTCTGAAGCTCATACATTAATTGAAACGAGCACATCATGGTTAACTCCTTCGCTTTGCTCTGCGTGTGACTGAGTTACTGCTGTGTCGCGTACAGGCCTAGAATCAAAATGGGGGTAATTACCAAACTCCTCCAGGACAAAGACTCCTTTCACTGTATTGCACTTTTTAATGTGACTCAGCTCTATGAAAACCTAAAAACAAACAAAAACAAACAAAAAAAACAACAGGACACACTGTTACCAACTCAATCACACACTTGTGGGAAAGAAACAAAAAAGTTTTGTTTTTTTTCTGAAGAGATGAGAATCTGGACAGTTAGTAACTGTAAACTAGAAGGAAAACGAAGAAAGAACATGATAAGCAAGCTGTTGAAAAGCTATCAGAATAAAAAATAATAATAAAAAAAATGACTGCACAGAAAGAGAAGTTTCCATGTTGACAGGATTACATGGGCCGGTGATGCAAATAGAGAGCCATGAAAAAATGTGCAACACATTACAAACCCTCATAATCTTTAGAGTAAAAATAACATCAGATTTTCATATATTTTATTATTTTTTGGAGGTGAATTGTACTAAATTAAACAAGTCAACACCCCAAGTCATAAAAGAGAGTCTCTTCTAGGAACATTCTTAATTTTGCGGTACTCAATATGACGTCTTCTTGAGGCACTGGAGACTTGTATAACAGATGAGTTTCTGCAACACTAATATGAATCCGCAGCTGTTAACATTTGCACCAAAAAGTGGGAAAAAAATCATGGCATTGATCCTCTGATGTGCTGAAATAAGGGCCCATGCAAAGACATCCATGGAAAATTCCATTATCAGAAGAAAAAAATAATACAGACACAAAAGAGAAACTAAGAGAGAGAAAGAGTAAATAATACAAAAGACATTAAATGGAAATAAAAATCACACAAGAGTGACGTCTGCCAGAAAAGCTACAGAACAAGGAAAAAGAAAGGAGAAAGTAAATGAAAATGGTACGCTAAAAAGCAAAGACTGCAGAGGTTGTGTGTACCTTCCGCTCCTTGCAGGGGGAGAGAGCATGGGAGAGAAACGGTTTGGATTATTATTGGACAAAAAGAGCACAAAACACCCTCTGGTGCTACGAGCCCACCCTTACGGTATTAAAACTTCAACCACTGATTCCTTCCAGAAAGAACAAAGGCTTTCTTGTATTAACTGCTAATGTCTGCCATTATGGTTATGTTAGTTTTGAAGTCCCGATGTTGTTCCCACCCCATTACCCCTCCATGCCTCCTCCACCAGCAATGAAGACCAACTCCCTTACACATGCCTACAGCCAAACCATTACAAGACACACAGCTACACTACATAGATGATCTGCACATTTCAACAACGCTGACCTCTTCTTGGCATTTAAGTAATCAACTAGTGACCCCAGAAAGGCAACTATAATATATTTATACTTGTTTATGGGTCAAAGATGAGCGGTCACATTTTAGTGTCTACATCGGATAAAATGTACATGTACAAAGGTGATTTTACATGCATATTAAATGCAAGTAAATGTGACTGCTTTAATGTTTTTAAATAGCTTTTTCTGAAAATAAAATGTCAAAATATGGATGAAATAATGAGAGTTTATATATCAAACATACATATTCTGTATTTATTCAAATACGTAAAAAAATAAGTAACATTTTAGGAACTAAAATATAAATACTAAAACACTAAATATATATTTTAAATGATTGAAAAACGTCTTGAGGTCAAATAGGTAAAAATGTATTTAGTTAAGTAAACGTTTAAAATAAAATGCTAATTTATATATTTTATCAATTTTATTTATATAAAATTTGAATTAAACAGACTTTTAATGTCATTAAATGTTTTTCTAAATATGCCTGATAATATTTATTTTTTAAAAACTACTGTTAATTGTTTTCTTCTGCAAATAATAGTAAAAAATGTCTGATATTCACAATATTTTGCTCAGAAAAAAATATTAAACAGGTCACATTCTATTGTATACATAAAATGTATGTTTTAATGTTTAAAAATGAGTCTTTTTGACCCATATAATGATCATTTAATGCCTTAAAATTGGAAAATTCAGTTTACTTACACACACAATGTCTTTCCAAACCTGTGTGAAGTTCTTTATTCTGCAAAATAACTTTTGATTCACATTGACTTCCATTGTATGTATAAAAACGCATCGGAAACTAATAGGAAGCAAAACTGACCAACCAACATTCTTCAAAGTATCTTCTTTCATGCTCCAAACAGGTTAAGAATGACATACTGTAAAGATTAGAAAACCTAACAGATGTAAATGTTTTAAAGAACTATTTTAGGTCATTAGAGCACCAGAATACCGTGAGTTACGATGAAGGGTGAGTTAGAACAAAAATAAATGGCCTATTTAGGTCTCTTCAATAGAATCAGTATTACTAATAGTACTGTTAATAATAGTATATAGTGTAACTACTGCTTTTGCCTTTGTAGAAGCTTACTAATGGGACATTTTCAGTTCAAATGAACACAAGATTTTTTTGTGCACAGTTCCCTACTCTTTACATTTGAACTTTATGAACCGTGAATTAGCAAAATAGTCCAATAACCCAAAACTAATAAATAAATAAATAACCCAAGAACACATAGAACAAAAACTAACTGAATTATGTAAAGTAGCTTATATTAGAACCATTACCTCATTATCTCCTATTAGACCTAATTTAAAGCATATTTAATTATACTTGATAAGGATACTTCATGCCCCCCAAAAAAATTGCTGCTCATTTATTTTCCCCAGGCCAGCTAAGATATAAAAAGATGTAATAAAGAAGATTTTAAGCTGAAAGTGATGCCATTGGTGATTTTTAAAATGCAAGTCAATACTATCAGTACATTTGAGCACACATCTGAACAAAATCACCTACTCCTTAATTGGCCGGAGGGTAAGTAAATTAACAGCATTCTGATTGTTTTTTATCAGTAAAGCCCACTAACATTGTTCTGAATGAGAAAAATATATATAACTCTCCCCAACAATGTACATAATTTGTACTGCTTTGAGTATGTTTTGCACAAGGTTCTACATCTTACCTCTGGCACACCACAATAAACCGACATCACACCAACACTCACAAACCGTAAGGACCAGAGCTGGGCGTTGTGACCATTAACACGTCATACTAACACACACAGCGGGTGGAATGTTCTGACATTTGAAAAAGTAAATCTCTGCTTGTGATTATGCAACCCAAAAAACAAACATCCAGCAAATAAAGCCAAACGACGACAACAACAACAATGAAAAAAAGAAAACAGCTATTCCTCTCAGAGATTCTTCAGGAACAACAGATTAAGTCAGCTTTAAATTCAAATATTCATTTAAGATCTGATTATGCCTTTAATTCTTAGGTTAGCTTCTTATTACTTTGTTAGATGTTCCAAAACAATTCTCAGAGGAAGTTAAGGCACGGGTAGAAAGAAAGAGGAAGAGGAAGGAAAGGAGACATGGAGAGATGGTGAGATGAATACAGACAAGAAGTGGCAGAAAAGAGAAATGGGATTGGATGGATTGAGAATGACAGGAATGGTGGTGTTGAATTTGGCAAGCACTTTGTCATGGCTATGAGAAAGGCAACACCTCCTACCTGGCTGTGCATAAATTTGAGGTTGATGCCTTCCAGCGTGACCTGAAGGAGACCACCCTCCCCTGTCTTCATGTCCTGAACCGGAAACTCGCCTCCAAGCTCTGGACCTGCACATGGGAAGGAGAGAACTTGTTTTAGACTTGTTTTGGAAAAACTTTTATTTCAGTGAGAAAATTATTATAGAGTAGTTGCCAAAATTGATGTCCAGCCAAGAAAAAATCATACTTTATTCAAACATATTGACGTTATGTTGATGCAATGTTTTAAAGAATATTATGTTGTTGTTCATGGCGAGGGTAAAACTTGTATGCACTCTACATTTTAGTGCTTTCATTTGTGATAACGAAAGGGAACATGCTCATTGAGGAATGTGCTGGAAAATCAAAAACAAACAGGAGACAATTAAATATTAATCACTCATAACTTTATTGTAGTCAATGTATACTTTTTTTCTGTGTATGCATTGCACATGTAAACGTTTATTTTTGCCTTTTATGTCAATAATTTTGTCAATTAAACATCTTACAGGGATACTTCACCCAAAATGATCATTTACTCACCTTCAAGTAGTTCCAAACCTTCATGAGTTTTTTTTTCTGTTAAACACAAAAGAAGATATTTTGGTAAAAAATTGGAAACCAGTAACCACTGACAACCATAGTTGATAAAACTAAATATTATGGAAATCAATGGCTACCGGCTTACAAAATTCCTCAAAATATCTTTTCTGAAGAAAAAAAACTCAAACAGGTTTGTGACAAGTGAATGGTGAGTAGATGATGATCACTATTTCAGCTTTGTGTGAACTAACCTTTTAACCCTTATAAGCTGCTCATATTTTCTTGATTCCATTAAATTTATAGGGGTCGTGAATGGCAAGTATTGTGCCAATGCCACCTCCAGAGACACAAAATACCAAAAAGGGCAAATTTAGGTAAGTTACATTACTTATAAACATCATTATTGATAAATGTGGTCTAGTTTACCTAAATTTATGCAATACAATTCAATGGTTTGAGTAAGATTAATTTTATTTATAGAATTTATAGACAAACATACAACCCAACAATTCTAAAACTCCAAATATTTAAAAGCAGGGCAGGGCAATTAATGGTAAATGAAAACGTAAACGCAACTGAGCAAATCTGCAATTGTCATGACATCTTGTCAGGGAAGCATGGTGTGATGATCAGCAGTAAATGTCCTCCAAAGGCCAGAGGGCGTTCTTGCGCTAAAACTCCAAACACCCACAAAGAAGAAACCCAGGAAATCTCGAATGCATTGCATTACAAACAGAATTTTGAACTGCTTTCGTTGATTCAGGATGACTAATAATCATGTTAATGGAATCATCTAACGTAATGATTTATTTCAAACTCTCTAATGAAGTTATAAAGAGAGTCTGGAGTAAAAACATGTTATTGTATTTGGTGATTCCACATTCAGCATTTACTACACAGAGTCATGAGCTGCGTCCGAAATCGCATACTTCCATAACTATATAGTATGCTAAAAACAGTATGCGAGCAGAGTACGATGTCCAAATTCACAGAATAAAAAAAAAACAGTATGCGAGAAGTACCAAGATGACTTACTACTTCTGGTGAGATTCTGAAGTGCACATCGGATGGACACTATGCCACACGAGAGAATTCATGAACGGTAGTGAAGCAACGCAACTGACGTGGGTAGGTCACGTGATCATGACAAAATGGCGGGTGTAGTACATCCGGGTTCCATTCATACTACTGACATTCATACTGTATAGAACGTACTTTTCTAACAGCCAAGTAGTTCATTTAAATTTAAATGCAGTACCTACTGAGTAGTAGATGATTTCGGACAGCTGTAGTTCATTGAGAAGTAAGGCAAACATCTGTAATCATCACATAATGATTATCTTATGTTATCGTCCAATTAAATCGTGTGGCGTGTTTTTGTGTAGCTTATCAGTGTACTATGGCTCTGTGTTTGTGTAGTAAGGTCTGCTCCATTTAAGCGCACTTACTGGAGGTTTACTAAAACCAGCTTTACTGCCAAAATGCGCATGAAAATCACTTTTGATTAATCTCCCAGCCTATCTGAAAGCGTACAAAGACCCACAATGTACCTGGTTTGATGCTTTGTTGTCGAGCAGCAGCACGCTCCATGCTGTCTTTAACACAGTAGTACAATTCCCGACACTTCACACACACAAAAACACAGAGCAAGAGACAAATAAGTACAGTAACTGATTATTAACTTCACTCAAAAGTCTCAGCTGACGTATATTCTTTTGTACCAGTACATTTGTACTACATTATGACTGCATCTTACCTTCTTAGTGTAAAACTTGTTAAGCTGTGTCTCCTGGCCGTTTCTCCTCCACAGACACAACACTTTAGTTTTGGGACAGTAAGTCATATTTATGAGCTTCTCATACCACCAGCGCTCATAGACTGTGCCAATATTACTGCGCAAGACGATGCAGTCGTCGCACACCTAAACACACACAAGAGAAAAACAGAACTCAGTCCTGAGTTACAATATGTTTTATTCAGAACATATCAAAGGAATAAAAAACGAGATGCAAAACTTGTACCTCCATGAAGAATATGTCACCAGTTGTATCCGTCCCAGCATGCACAACAAATGTCTGCTTTTTAATATGCCTGCTGCCACTCGGCCTGATGGAAAGCTCCCGACCGCTCTGAAACAAACCACATGGATCTGTCAAACACTCATTATTTCATCAGAATGGGTTTGACTACTTCTTTATTAAGTTCTTACTAAATGTGCGAGGCGATCCAGGACTTCATTGATCTCCTGACTGTGAGTGAGGCCAATGTGGGATTTGCCCATAAGACGCCGTACTTTTTTCCTGATGTCATTTTTACTGACCTAGATATTAAAAAAGTGTAATGGTAACAATTATAGTTACATTATATTGAATAATATTAAACAATTACAGTGGGGTCAGTAAAAGTTGTAATGTGTTCAAATTTGTTACTTCAAAAGCATTTGTGGAATTTTGTCAAATATTCGTTTTTTTTTTTTTTTTAATATCTGCAATAAAAAAAATGTTTTCAGCATCATTAGCTCCAACTCCAGTATTCAAATAAAAAAACATTATTATATATTTATTATCATTAAGTATGTTTTTATATATATATATATATATATATATATATATTTTTTTTTTTTTACTAAATAAACAAGAAGTAAAATATTATATAATAAATAAAAACAATAAATAAATAAAGAGTAAAAATATTTCATGCTGCCCAATGCTACATGAAAAAAATGCATATTTAAAATTACAGTTTTTTTTTTTATACATTTTACAATGCAATTCATTACTGGGAAACAAAAGTGCCCAAAAACATTTAATATTATTACCAATGTTACAAATAATTCAAATGAACAGCATTTGCTTGATATACACTAACCAGCCTCTTTGGTAGGTATACCTGTCCAACTGCTCGTTAACGCAAATTTCTAATCAGCCAATCACATGGCAGCAACTCAAAGCATTTAGGCATGTAGACATGGTCAAGATGATCTGCTGCAGTTCAAACCGAGCATCAGAATGGGCAAGAAAGGTGATTAAGTGACTTTGATTGTGGCATGGTTGTTGGTGCCAGACGGCTGGTCTGAGTATTTCAGAAACTGCTGATATACTAAGATTTTCACGCACAACCATCTCTAGGGTTTGGACAATTGCCTTGTTGATGCAAGAGGTCAGAGGAGAATGGCCAGACTGGTTCCAGCTGACAGAAAGGCACACAGTAACTCAAATAACCACTTATTAAAACTGAGGTATGCAGAAGAGCATCTCTGAATCCACAACACGTCCAACCTTGAGGCAGATAGGCTACAGCAGCAGAAAACCACACTGGGTGCCTCTCCTGCCAGCTAAGAACAGGAAACTGAGGCTACAATTTGCACAGGCTCACCAAAACTGGACAACAGAAGATTGCCTGGTCTGATGAGTCTCGATTTCTGCTGCGACATTCGAATGGTAGAGTCAGAATTTGGTCTCCACAGTCACCAGATCTCAATCCAATAGAGCACCTTCAGGATGTGGTGAAACGGGAGATTCGCATCATGGATGAGAAGCCGACAAACTGCGTGATGCTATCATGTCAATATGGACCAAAATTTGCAGAATATTTCCAGTACCTTGTTGAATCTATGCCACAAAGGATTCAAGCAGTTCTGAAGGTAAAAGGGGGTACAAGCCGGTACTAGTAAGGTGTACCTAATAAAGTGGCCTGTGAGTGTAGGAATAATTTCAAAAACCTCAAAAACGTCCCTGAAACTTATGACCAAATCAATGCTGACCCCAATCTTCTTAATGGTAAATTATATAAAAATTTCAATATTTATTTAAACGTGAAGAAATAAAACTGAGTGCTGGTTGATACCTTCATCATAAGCATGTAAGCAATCATATTGTGCAGAAGCGTGGCCAGCAGTCTGTCCTCATCATCCTCCAGTCTCTTGCGGTCCTGATCTCCCAGAGAAAGATACCTGAGAGAAAATAAAACAGCACAGTCGTATTTGGACAGAGTAATCAAAACAGAGCATCACAGTTTACATCCAAATCCTAGCATGACCAAAAAGCTTATAGCTCAAGGCTTATTCGAACCACTTCACTACTTTCCTGAAGAACAGAACATATGGAAAATATTTCAACATTGTCAGATGGCTGTAATTTGTATGTATGAACTCTGTAATACGTTTAGTATGCTATCATCAAGGTATGCAAACTTTTGAAAGCAGACAATTATGAATGATCAATTTCATGTTGGGCTTTTCCATTTCGTGCTTATTTGTTGCTTTCGTTGCGGCATGAACACTCCTGTAGGCACTTAAAAAAAACACACACACACACACACACACACACACACACACACACACACACACACACACCCACACACACACACACACACACACACACACACACACACACACACACAAACCTGTCAATCATTTCTTGTGGTCCCTGATCCATTCCCATTCCTTCCCGTTCCAGCATTACGGCATCCAGGAAGGCATCCTCCCAAAACTGCATCTGATCCCACAGAGTCGAGCGCTCCTTACCTACACATACACACATTTACACTCTACTTGAGAAAAACTGCACTTCATTTCAACATGCCAGAATAGACAATGACAATATGTAGAGTATTACAGTAAACACTCTATATAAAATGAATTAACAAAGAAACCCAAGCACCCAAATGATATGGAAGCTTGTTTCAGCCATGAAATAAAAAAGGTAAATACAAATTTTTATCTTTCAATTCTAACTTTCTTTCCTGCAACTATAATTTTACAATTCAGATCTCTTAGAACTGTTATTTTGCATCTTGCAATTGCACTTTTAAGACTATAAACATGAAATTGCAATAAATTTTTCCATCCAATTCTCTCAATTCTGTATATGTAATCTCAAAATTCTGATAAGCAAATTTTAAAGCTGTAAAAAAACAATAACAAATCAAATGTAATTGAGTTTATATGATGCACTTCTGACTTTTGTACTAGAATTCGATGTACTTTCCAATTCTATACTTCGAGTTTCTTCTGTAAAATAAAAAAAGTCAAAGATATAAAGTTGCAATTACCTTTTTTATGGCACAGGCTTCCATACAAAGCGACTGCACAGCATGCTTTAATAAAGGTGCTATCAAACCTTATGAAATTAACTTTAACACAGCATTAACACACGCCTACATACAGCTGCTTATTGTTTCAGCATTCGCATTCTCTCAAACAGATTTGTCGCCACTCAATTTCACACAAACACACTGAACTGGAAAGTAAAACTGATCTATCAGATCCATCTGCTTTCTTTATTTTACTTCACTTATTATATTTAATATAATAACACCATACATGGACCATAAGTTCATGCAAACAGTACCATGCACACAAACACACACACACATAAATAAATTCAAATATCTAAATAATCAAAAACTTAAAAATCAAATCAAATAATTGAATTTTTTGGGGGAAAAACAGAAACACAATGTACATGCTCCCTCTAAGACTTAAACACAAGATCATAGCATGGCGTGTAGAGTCTACTTCTACAACTCCACATTCCCATAAATAGACACAAATCCCAAACTTCAAAGGTCAGAGTTCAGTCATACTCAGAGAAAAGGTTTCCATTGCAGCATCCTCCAACTGGTCCCAAACTGAGCTTTTATCCCTCCCTTTGTGGCATTAAATGGAAGAAAAAAAAGGAGAAAGAGGGGAAAGGAGGTAGCCGCAGAGCAGAAGGCACAGAAAGTGTTAGAAGGAGTGTTAGAAGCAAAGCTTTAAGCTGTCAGAGATACGCAAACCAATAAGTCATCAAACACTGGTTAAAACAAGAATTCATTTAGAGTTAATGAGCAAATTAACAGAGGACTTTGAAGGCCGTAGTGCTCAAGCATGATATGCTGAATAATCTGATGCCATCATTAGAATGAAGACAGTTATAAAAGATTACTCCGTGTGGACATTAATATATATTTTAAATATTAAGATCATGGAAAGCCAACAGAGACCATTTTTGAAAACACGATATTGTTAATAATCATTTTTAAGTTGACAATAAGTTGATTACAAAAGCAGTGAGTAGAATGGACATGAAAGAAGAAGAGAAAAAGAACACATGAACAAAAAAAAAAGAATGAAAGGAGAGGAACGCTGATAGGATTAAAGAGGAGGATATATTCTTACCCAGCAACCCCTCACACAGATAGATCCTCATGCTAACATCCTCAACTGGTGGAGCTGGTGCTGCTTTATTAACACCAACAGGCTCCTTCACTCCTGGCTTTAGCTTGTGTGTCTTGCCCTATATGATCAAGCATAAAATAAATTAATTTAATTCTTTAAAATGAATGTAATACTTTAATGGTTCTAATAGTCGTTTAACTTTGAGCATGACAAATTCACTTTTATTTTATCTATCTATCTGTCTGTCTGTGACGGAATCCTCTGGTGGTCATACAAAAAAATTAAAATAAAATATGTACACCTATATAAGTAACCCAAACAGTATTATATGTCTTAACACACACACAAAAAAAATATCCAGACGAGGCTAGAACTCGGGCTGGCGGCGTCATAATGCAACGTGCTGACCATTAAACCACCATGGTGCTAACAAACCGGTACTTTTGGAATACCCCTTTTAGCATATTCAATAAAGCACTGGAACAATATGCCTAAACTCAAAGAATTTGGGCTTATTGTTTTGTTTAATAGGCCTATTCGTGGATTTTTCTTTTCTTTTATGTGCTCTCTCATTTTTCACTTATTTCTCATGCGTTTGTTGCACTTCTCATGCGAGAGTGCAAGCAGCTACGGACACAAGCCCTCGCGGCTAACAACGGACCGGCCCACCGGGAATTCTCCCGGTCCTCCCGATTAGCCAAACCGGGCCTGTCCTCCAAAATAAAGAAAGAAAGAAACCCAGCCGCTGGAGGCATCGAGGGAGCTGAATCGAGCGCTCTTGTATACAAATACTGTCCATGCACCGAAACACCCATAACAAACACTGTAAGTCAATGGAAAAGTGGTTGTTCCTTGCGCCACCTGGCGGCTATTGCATAAACCACAGATATGTTATTTTTTTTTATGAAAATGTGGCCTTTACAGCCGCAGTAAAGCGCGTGACTGCGGGTGACAAATTGCAGTACTGCGCGTGAAGAAACGCGCGTTCTTGTTAGCCATATCTGTATGTATGCATCTATGTATGTATCTATGTATGCATCTATGTATGCATCTATGTATGCATCTATGTATGCATCTATGTAAGTATCTATCTATCTATCTATCTATCTATCTATCTATCTATCTATCTAT
>CAIGQZ010001108.1:19204952-19218509 GCA_903798205.1 Danio tinwini
TCTATCTATCTATCTATCTATCTATCTATCTATCTATCTATCTATCTTATGCCATAACACATTGCAAGTCGCAAAGCAGCAAGGGGACGCTGTCATGTCTAGCCTTTAAGGACACATCACCATAAATTAAAGCATTTTAGAGATATACATATATATAGATTATCAAATAAATGGTCACACTTCATTTTAATGTACACTTCATGCTATTAACAAACTATCAACAACTTAAAGATTTTAAGCTCAACAAACTATTACTTAGCTGCTTATTAATAGTAAAAAGGTAGTAGTTGAGTTTAGGTATTGGGTAGGATTAGTGATGCAAAATAAGATCATACTTTATAAGTGCTAATAACCTTCTATTATATTAATAATTGGCAGGTAATAATCCAGTAGTAAATGGTGCAAATTGTTACTTAAACTAAAGTGTTACCTAAAAAAAAATCAATGTCACAATTAAATTAAACAAATTTTATCAGCTTAAAAAATTATATAAGCAATTACTAAAATAAATATATATTTGTTTTTCATTATTTACTAAACTCCTGCACAGAATATGCTTGAGTAATTAAATTAAATATTGTTGTGTTATATGATGTGTGTAGTAAAAAAACTGTGAAAGATGTTAAGATGCAGTAATGAAGCCTCAGGATACAGATGGTGGAGAGATACTCACAAACACTGAGCTGGTTGCAGGGTTGGTCTCAATCTCACTGTCTGACAGTGTGCCACGGGACAGGTTGAGATGCTGAGCGTGTCTTCCTGTCAGGCCATCTCCAGCAGTGCTGCTCAGGTCACTGTCTGCGCCGAGCGTCTCGCCTGAGCTGTTACTCACCTGCACATTCAACAGCAGAAATCAGCAACAGTACAGCAAACAAGAGGAATTGTGTGACTGATTAAATAGGTACTTGACCACAAAACAGACAGAAATGCTAAAATATGCATGATCTGTGAAGCAGAAAGTAAATAAAGCTAAATTAATTTTACACAGTAACAGAAATTGTAAAAATATATTGCTGACATTTGTACAAAAAAAAATTATAACAAACAAACAAATCATACACAACATAAAGCACAGACAATATAGTTAAAGACAAACTTATTAACCCGGTCTAATTACTTTTTCAAATAAGTAATGTTTATCAGAGCAAGGGATTTTTACAGTACTTATTATATTTTCTTCCTGAGAAAGTCTTATATCTGTCTGGAATACAAAATAAATATTTTAAAGTAAAAATTTAAAGCTATGGTCATGGGCATTGCTAGGCCTATTTTAGGGGGGCTGTAGTCCTATATTTCTACTCAGCCCCTCTAAACCCTCATAAACTGTACACTAAATTAATGCCTCAGTACCCTTTAAATTTGATAAGAAAACAGCGGCAGAATTCGGCTAGTCCCCGTCTTTTGCTTTTCATTTGATCAGCAAACCACAACCGTGGACAGAACGAGAATGTTTACTGATAAATTGTTATAATATCTGCTTATTTGCAGTTCTTTGATGTAGATAACCTGTATCCCAATGTCACGGACGAGCAGTCGGGTTTTCTCGGCGTTCACCTCATCAGCACAGCTGTTTCCACCAGCAAAAAATTTAACTCTTAATGAACATTTCATTAGTTTTATTTCGAAATGAACTACCAATATTAAACAATTTATAGTTTGTGTGGCATTAACTATACCATACAGTCTTGCACAGAAAGAATATTTATAAATGTAATATTAGGCTTATAATATATAATTATTTTTACCTTATAAGGAGCTGAGCCCCCCTAAAATAAAAATCCTAAAATCGCCCCTGCCTATGGTAAATATTATTAGCCAACTTGGCTACAGAATAAACACTGTTGACCAATGACTTGCTTATTTACCCTGACCTGCCTAGTTAATCTAATTAATCTAGTTGAGCATTTAAAGGTCCTGTGAAATTAAAATAATTTTTATAGCTTTTAGTGAAATTGTTGTTATTTTTAAGGATAGCTACAGTAAGCTAGTGTGCTCCAAAACAGTGACAAAATTTGTGTTTAGAAGATAGGCAAAATAAGAGCTCAACCACTCTAACTGGCAGAGCTGTGATAAAAACAAAATGCTTTTGCTGTTTTTTTTAAAAAGCTACACTATGTCCCACCCTCTCATCCTGTTTCGGTTGAGATTACGTCAAAGATCAAATAAAGAAAATGCACATTTCAAAGCACTTCATGGGACCTTTAAATAGCACTTTAGGATAAATATGAGTATCTTGCAATAGTGTATGCATCATATTAGTCTGACTGTGATGGTCAGTAATACTGTTCCTCATAAAATCTCGTTTTGCTGTCTCTACAACAAAGAAAATAATTAAGATTTATAGCATAAAGAAGGTAACATAATTAATTTTTTTGCAAACTATCCAGAAACACAATCAGAAAGTAAGAAACATGACTAGAATGCAAAAAAGAAATAAATACATATTTGACATAGCTATGAGTATCAGCCTGTTAAAGTTATGAGGTGGTTATATTCTCTATAATGGCCGTGCCCTACCACTGTGCTGGCCTCTGAGTCCTGGCTGGTGCTTCTGGTCAGAGCAGGAGGTTCAGAGCTTGCTAGGGAATCTGTATCACTCTTCTTCAGCAGGTTCAGAGATGTAAAAAAAGGAATATTAAAATAATCAAAAGTATGTTAAAGCATATTTCCAATCACAGCCTAAAACATATTTCCAATTGGCATTGGTGACTTAACGGGGACCTACTATGCAAAAAACACATTTATAAGTGATTTGAACACTGTGTCACTGTGGCAACACTGTGTGAACATAGCCAGCCTCTAATGGTAAAAAAAAAAAAAAGTTAATTTAAGTTTTTATATTCACACTTGATTAAAACAAGAAACTGCAGAAACACTTTGATTGAAATTCTCCCTTTGTACATGTTATCAGAGAGGAAAGCCCCACCTATTAATGACAATCTCTCCCTCATTAGCATAAACAGCCCTAAATAAACAGTTTTTACCTGCTGAAGATAATGTCAGCAACTAAGAGCAGGGGTCAGTAACCTTTTTTCAGCAAAGAGCCATTTCTATTTTTTTTTAGCAAATACATTTTTTAAAGAGCCATTGAGATGTATATAGTACTACTATAAATAATACAGGGTTAAACAAAACCTTTATTTAATAAACAAAGAAGTCCATGAATGAAAAAAGGACAATTTATAGACTTTTTTCTTTTCACCATCATCACTTATGAAAGTTGTCTGAATTTATGTGCATGATGTTACCATAGAAATACAAGTTGTTTGCCCTTTATTGGTTGTAGCGATTCAAGTTAATCCACAGCGCTGCACTGGATACATGCATTGGTCGAAATGTCCTTTTACTGTTGACAGAGTTCTTACTCATTTTGCTGTAAAAATTACACTAAACAGGGAATTGTAATTATATTTTCAATAGGAAACTTTTGGATGTCTAGTGATGGTTATAATTTTTTAAACCGCAAAATATTATTGAAGGGAGACAGCTGGAGAGCCACATATTTTTGGTCAAAGAGCCATGTGTGTTCCCTAACACTAAACTAAGAGAATTATAAATGTGGAGTTTAGGATGCACAAATGAACACAGTAGTTCAGACCGCCTTCTTCTGAGACACTTCTTTTGACATTTTCAGTTTTTCACAAAGATAACGTGAAATTCCCAAATATTTATTTATTGCTATTTTCTCTTTGTGTATATACGTTGAACCAAATATCTTTCACGTTAGCAGAAAAATGCTGAGAAATTATTTTATTGAGTGTTCAAAATGAGTGTTTGAAGTGTTTTTGCTTTACTGACAACAGAATCACAAATAGCTCATAAACTATTGTCATGGTTAAACTTTAACAAATGGTGCATGCTGCGTTTTCCAAGGCACAATATAAGCAACACACAGCACTGCCATACTGTAGATGAAGTTCATGCCAACAAAGATGTTTTCAAACATAGGTATTAGAACCTATTTCTATGCATTCATTTGTAAGATAATAGAGATTAATATTACATGTATGCCATATCAGGTTTACACCAACTGTACCTGTGAGCCAGATGTCACACTGAGGCCACTGTCTGCACTGATCTGTGATTTCTTCTCCTCAGTGTCTCCTCCTTCTACACGTTGTTTTACTCCATCCGCTCCTGCAGAAAACACACAATGAGCTCCTCCGTCCATTAACTCTCTGAACCGCATTCTGGGAGAGTCACATGACTAACAGCGAGCTGAAACCATTTCTGTACTGCATCGATCTCAGTGAGTGAAATAATGTCATTTCAGCCGGCTGCCACTCATTAGACTGTTGGGCAGGCAGAAAGAAACAAATAATGCTTGCGGTCAAATTGGGGGAAACTCACAAAAGCAGATCAGCTGACAGTGGGCCAGATCAGTTTACAGTATAGCACTAGGTATCACAGACACACAGACAGAAGCAGTCACACATGCAGGCAAACACAGTCAACCAGTCGGACAGGAGGAAGCTTCAGCTGCAACTAATGCACTCACTGCTTCTTCAAAGTACAAACCCATTATGCAATTGCAAACCAATCTTGCTCAAAACTGATTACACCGTATGAGGCATCATAACAAAAAAAAAAGAAAAAAAAAACTTGGACTAAAATATATTAGCAAAACAAAAAACATTTAACAGCAGTTTTTTTTTCTTTAGTGACACATGTGGTCTTTGAAACTTTCAATACTAGACTAAAATAAGCGACATGTGCTTTATCTCACATCTCATACTTGCATTGTAGTAAGATACAGTAAGTAGAAGAAAATAGAAAACCAAAACAAACATGCCTGTGTTCAGTCATTGAGACATAACTGTAAAAATAACTACTAAAAGATAATCACCTGATTTCCGTTTATTTAAACCACCTGATAGCAATGAAAAATGAAATAAATGTAGAAACCCAAAGTGAAAAAAGAAAAGAAAAAAAACAGAGGAAAACAGTCAAGAGTAGAGATAGGCATGAGTACCTGAGAACTAGGAAGTAATGATGATTTTGTGATTGGTTATAAGTGTACATTGGGTGGTAACTTACATTCTGATTGCTTTGATTGGAAGGCATCAATATACAAAGACCTGACTTAAAGTCCACAAAAGCAACGGCACGGTGTATTAACAGGTATGCAATCTAGTACAGGGGTCTTGCAATGCATTGCTTTTAAGGAGCTACAGTACTTCAAATGAGACAAAAACGTTGTAAAAATCACAAAATTATAAAAACTCTCATAGTGTGATACCACAGATATTTACACTAGATATCGCATACCGACCCCGAGCATGCGTCAATAGTGCCGCCACATTTGTAAAGTGCTCCCAGGACAAATGTCATTCAACCGCACTAGTCAAGACTAAAGCCAATCTGAAGATGCTGTACTTTGTGCTGTGTACAGGTGTAGCAACGAGCAAATTAAAAAAATAACAAGCATAAAGGCAGAACATTTCATAGGTAAGATATAGTTTTTTATGTTTTTGTATGTTACAAACTTTTGTGCTAAACAAGTAACGTTATTGATAACAATACCAGTCACTTACTGCGCTGACCATGAGGCAAAGTAGCAATAACTTGCATTAAATTCTAGGCTTGTGCTAGTTTCGTTGAATAAAATCAGCAAACAATGTAAATGATATATGGTAACAAGACGCGGTTGTGTCAGAAACGTGTATTACTGTCAGCTAAGTGAAGTAAGGCTTGTTTTTGAAGTAACATGTAAGGGTGCCTGATAACAAAGTGCCTGAGCCTAAATGTGCATAATAATGTCCACCCTAAACTATTGAATATTACAAATGTTTTATCATTTAGATCAGAAAGGTGGACATGCACATTGTGATGCAGGGATATTGATGGTTCACACAAGTCATTCATAACAGAGATTCATTCACAAACGAATCGCTCCCTTCGTTAGAATTAGAAGTGAAAGCAGGAGAGGGGGTGTGTTTCAGGATCAAATTTAACAGGGAGAAAGGATAATACATTTCCATGTACACAAACACACGTTATTTGTCAGGAATGCCTGTGCGGTCACTTATCCATCAATGTAGAAACGTGATGTAAAATTATCATTTTTGCAAATTTAAAAAAATATTTGCATACTGACCACCGGGAAACTCGCGATCATAGATATGTATAAATGTTTACATATCTTGGGCTCCGGATGGCCAGTCCTCCACTACACCTTGGTCTCACATTCATTTCGTAGGAGTGCTACCCTGTACTAAAATGGCGGCTCTATTGACACATTCCTTCCAATAGACAACAACAGCGTAGGCGACATCTAAGGTAAATATTTATGATGTGATACACTAGCAAAGAAAATGATTTGAAAAAATAAACAAATAAATTCTCACCCTTACGGAAAAACCACGTGAGCTACATGTGAAATCATATGAATTTTTTGTAAAGGATTTAAAACACTTGTGGTTTTGTAACATTTTCACACAAATCCAATGTGATCAGACATTTCCATGTGCCCACCTTAATTCCCATGGGTTTCATATTGAAATGTTCCAAAACCATACATGTCACATGTTCCACGTTCGTTCCACATATCTCACAAGTGATTGCACATGTGAAGCTCAGATGAAGCTATTGTGTTTTTGTCTCCACAAGTACCCCAAAATAATACCTGTCAAGTACTCAAGCCATCAAAATCAGGATTTGCACACTTAGAAATACTGGCCCAAATACAGGTTTGAATTCAATATGATTTACATCTGTATGTATACAGGCCTTATTTAATATCTCAAAATTTACTTTGTATAAATTGCAAAACTTTGCATCTATAAACGCTGCCCCTTTCTTAAAACATCAGTTAAATCCTAGACAAAAGGTTTGGGCCACATGTCTAAATGGGCTTTTTGAAAAATAGTATACTTGGGGCAGATTCAGTTTCTACCCATGATAGAATATGGTTTAAGGGAAGAGGACTGGTGCAAGTAGAAGGACAGAGTCCGTTTTGCAGTTCTGCAAAGGAAAGTCTAATTGGGTGCTTAGGGAAGTGATCTTACTCTGTTCTTTTTCCAAAGCTTTTTGCTTTCTGTTATCCTGGTGCTTGCTCCACAATTCTACCCAAGATGCATTGCAAGCAAGGAAAGAAAGACAGAGAGAGAGTCAGAGAGCCGGTTGAATTGTCAGATATGGAGGATGAGCTTTTTTGTAGAGAAAAAGAATAATAATTAAAATAAAACAACAAATGATAAAACCGAACAAGTGCAAAGTCTCAATTTCCAAAACAAGGATGTTTTGCAATGTTCACACAGCAATAATTCAAGCTAAATGAAGGATCTGGCCTCATGTAAAACCATCCAATCATTTTAAGCTAATGAAGTACCATTACAAAACATCCTAAGCTCTGCAACCCTGTTCCTGAAGAGCCAAAACGATGGATTTCACACAAAATCAGCCTCATGCCTAGGTTTTCTTTCCCCATTCATGTCATCCATAATGGGCAGTGGCTCTCCAAGGCGAGGGTGGCCGGCCTGGGAGGTGCAAAAGGTATGAGATGAGGACGACAAATCAGCCTCACAGCTGGTGGGTAAAATGAGGTGTTGCAAAAGCAGGGGATGCAGTCTCAAAGACATTCCGTAGAATTGCAGGTGCATTATTACCAAAGGACAGACAAGGCAAGGTCATGAGGGTAGGGGTTTGGAAGGGGGTGGTGGACGATCCCCTGTGCACAGACCCAGATATGACTGCCAATCAGAAGCCTGGACCTGTAAATCCACAAGTCACTTGAGGCATTTCAAATGGAGTAAGTTGTCTGTGGTTAGTTTTAGGGCTCATCATAGGACTGTTAACAGGGGAGAGAACAGCTCAGAACCCTTTTATAGAGAGTAGTGGCACAGTCCAAGACCTTCACCGTCCCACTAATTTACTCTCGGCTACACAGAGCTGCAGTTCTTTCACTAACATGCATCCAATGGATTTAAGGGGAATCAGGACTGGCACACAGGATTTTAAAAACACTCTCTTAACATTCCAGAAGGAGTCTACCTAAACTGGGTTCAAATGCATCCCAATATTCCAGTAATGTGTCTACACCAGCCAATGCCATTAAAATATTTGTTGGCTCATAAGGTAACAGAATAGCAATATTTGAGAAGAATTAGAAATTTTAAAAGGATTGTTCACCCTAAAATGGAGATTCTGTCATGTCGATCCAAACTTGTATGAGTTTCTTACTTCTGTTAATCACAAAAGGGGACATTTTGTCCTAAACGCAATTTTTTGTCCATACGATTAAATGCCAGTGGGTGTTTTAGACCCCTTGACTTTCAAAATCAGTATATGTTGAGTATTCTGCAGAAAAATGTTCAGTCATTAGTCTTGAACAGGTAATACAACCTAACTTGCTGCAAGGTTTGAATGTGTATACAATGCCAGAATCTTCACTTTTGAATGAGGGAACACTTGAGCCATCTGATTATTCTTAATATTCTTAATATTTGGCACAAAATCGATGTAGACAGATAATGAAATAAAGGATACGGCCCTAAGGGACACGTGGCCCCCAGAGCTCAGGGAACGTAACAAGCAGCGAAAAGGGGGGGGGCATGCAATGGGAACTGCGATTTACACACCAATGGAGGCAATAAAATTCTCCTCGTTCAGACTCCGGGTATCAAACTGGCGTGATGATTTCCCAGAGGAGGGTGGCGGCAATTGGATACGAGGTACAAGGAGCACCCCTGCCGCCCTGGCGCTCTCCATTCGGCCCGATGGGCTTTCCTTACTGCCTGGACTGCTAAGCCCCTCGGTGGGGCTCCTTTTCCGCTTCTCTGGGTCTGTGAGCCACACGTGGGCACCAAGGAAAAAAGAGCATGGCAAATAGAAAGAAGAGGAAACAGCAAAGACACATGGAGACAAAAAGATAGAAGTTAAATTTAAAGGTAGGTTGCTGATGATTTCTGTAAACAGGTATGGGGAAAAAAAGGCTGAAACCCAAGATAATGAACACAGATCATAGAGTGACTGACACCAAGCACCACATGGCTGTGAAAAGGAGGAGAAAGAATCTTCTAGAATGCTGAAACTCTTTGTGCTGGAACGCATATTTATATTGTTCTGTATGTAGGTAGAAATCATGTTGGTTTAGACATTTGAACGAAGGTTACCTTTGGTTTGGTAGTGGGTGCGTGCTATCTCTAGCAGACTGAAGACACTGGCCATGCCTCCTAAGCCAGCATTAGTGTATGAATGCTCCAAACTGGACACCGTGCACTTCAAAATGTCCAGCATGCCTTTGTAGACCTTTCTATTTATCTCCTATAAGACACAAAATGAATATGAAAGGAAGTAAAAGATGTTTGCTTTAGCTCAACATGAACCCTTGATTGACTTCTCATTTCTTACTCACCACATCTCTTATAATTTCCTGCTGGGCGTCCTCCTCTGACTGGACAGCACGGTTAAGTTTGCTAAGCACAAAGACTCGCAGCTGTTCATTCTCTAGAAGGCGACGCACCTTCTTCATGTTGAGCCAGCCCACACCCTGCCCCTCCAGCACACTCTGGACCACCTCCTTTAGAAACTGCTGGTTCTCACTGCACAGCAGAAAATGCCAGGTTTGAATAGAGCAAGAGCCACACATTCACTTCATTGTCATTCATTAAAACAAAACAAAAAGTAGAAACAAAAAAAAAATACAGTCTCACTTTATATTTGGTGGCCTAAACTAATATGTACTTAACTTTGAAAATAATTATTTGTAACAATGTAAATACCAAAAGTGTATTTGTAATCACGCTGTTGAACATCCCTTAAACCTCAACCAACCCTTAAACCTACGCATACCAGCAAACCTACTTATATCCCACCCGAAGAGCATTACAATTGTCCTGCAATACATTATAAACACATTAAGTACATTGTATTTATTTTTTGATGCAAGTACATGACAGTTAAGACCCCCTAATATGAATTTGGACCAAAAATACAGATTCATTTTCTCCAGGAAACATTCTTTTTAAAAAAAGAAAGAATTTAACAACTTTCTTTGATATTAATTAACCAATGTTATATATTCAAGAAAAATATGTAAAACATTAGATAATTCAATATTCATAATATTTTTATATGCATAACTGTTTTAAAGTTTAAAGCCAGTAATATTTTTTTTCTGGCAGAAAAATCTACTTTTTATTTAGCAAGCATGCATAAAATAATAAAAAATAACACTTTGTTAGTTATAAAAAGATTTCCATTATAAATACATGCTGTTAAAGACACATGTATCACATTTTGAGCAACAAATCATGCAACCAATAATATTATAATAATTTCTGTATATAAAGAGATGAATTAAAAACTGGCAGAACAATGATCTTGACACCAAAAGAACAGTTGAAGTCAGAATTATTTTTTTCAACATTTCTAAACATAATAGTTTTAATAACTAGTTTCTAATAACTGATTTATTTTATCTTTGCCATTATGACAGTACATAACATTTTACTAGATATTTATCCACATACTAGTATGCAGCTTAAAGTGACATTTAAAGGCAAAACTAGATAAATAAGGCAAGTTAATTAGACAAATCATTGTATAACAATGGCTTGTTCTGTGGACGATCGAAAAAAATATTGCTTAAGAGGACTATTGTATTTTTTTGTTTTTTTTTTATAATTATGAAAAAAAAATGTATTGCTTTTATCCTGGCTGATATAAAACAAATAAGACTTTCTACAAAAGAAAAATTATGATAGAAAATAGTTTAAAAAATGTCTTGTTCTGTTAAACATCATTTGGGAAATATTTGTGGGTGGGTGGGTGGGGATCACAAATCACAGGAGCTAATAATTTTGACTTCAACTGCATATTATTACAAAGAAAGGTACTTTAAATTGCACATGTCAAGTTGCAGTACCTGGTATTGTTGGCTCTGCCCTGAGGAGATGGAGACTCTCTCTTCACAGTAGGGCTGTGCTTAATAACAGAGGATTTCTGATCTACCAGCGCTCTGGGGGCTCGAGCACCTACAACAGACCATTCCCTCCATCATACAGGATATATAGACTGTACATGTATGAATGAACCAGCTTCCACAAGCCTAAAATCTGAACTGAAGAACTCACATCACCACAAGAATTCAAAAACACCACAGCAGAAACACAATGACCACAGCATTTAAACACACAGTGCAGTCTAAATGCTCTGCACAGATGTTTTCATACCGTGTCTGTCTGGTAATTATAGTACATAATCAATGGAGGGGTCAAAACACTCACACACATATGTAGCTTTTAACATATTCACACACAATCAAGCAACTTTTCCTTTGCACCTCAGGATATCAGGGGTATTACATGACTAATGACGCTAACGTTGATAATTAGAGGGCGACTGTAGGACTGGAGCGGAAAGAACAGCTACAGGAGCAATGACTGACACACACACACACACACACACACACACACAGGCAGAAAACAGAGTGAGAACATGAGTGAGTGACGAACAGACTGCATGATGACAAGACACAACATAAAAAAATTCCATAAAAAAGGCTCTTCGTTCAGATGATTATACTGCAGACAATTAGCAGTGTATGGCAACAGCACATACACACACACACACACAAACTCGGCATGTGTGCTCGTCCAAACATCCGAACATTTACATGTGTAAACTGCATATAACAGCATTAGCAGATGGACCTCTTCGCACACACATTTCACAGTGTGTGGTTTATGAAATGTTAGATTGTGCAAGCCTTACTTACATGCCACATAAATAAGTCGGAATAATTCTCTGTCTCTACAAACTAGCCAAAGAAATATTATGAAACACCTCTGAGCAAATGCATGAATTATGAACAGAAGACCGCTTGGAGGACGGTCTAGTAATTTAAAACAGAGAATGCCATCGTTATTTAATGAGATAAACTACGTTTAGGTTTAATATGTAGAGGACAGCTGCTGTTTAGAGACCGATCGGTCACAATGCACTGCTGCTCTTTTGTAATAAGATGAATGGGATCAGACTATACATTTCAATGTACACTCACCGGCCACTTTATTACTCAGTGCATTTAGGCATGTAGACATGGTCAAGACGATCTGCTGCAGTTCAAAACCGAGCATCACAATGGGGAAGAAAGGTGATTTAAGTGACTTTGAACGTGGTTGTTGGTGCCAGGCGGGCTGGTGTCAGTATTTCAGAAACGGCTGATCTACTGGGATTTTCACGCACAACCATCTCTAGGGTTTACGGACAAAAGTTTGAAAAAGAGAAAATATCCAGTGAGCGGCAGTTCTGTGGGCGCAAATGCCTTGTTGATGCCAGAAGTCAGAGGACAATGGCCAGACTGGTTCCAGCTGATAGAAAGGCAACAGTAACTCAAATAACCACTTGTTACAACCGAGGTATGCAGAAGAGCATCTCTGAACCCACAACACGTCCAACCTTGAGACGGATGGGCTACAGCAGCAGAAGACCACACTGGGTGCCACTCCTGTCAGCTAAAAACAGGAAACTGAAGCTACAATTCGCACAGGCTCACCAAAATTGGACAATAGAAAAAAGGTGCCTGTTCTGATGAGTCTCGATTTCTGCTGCGACATTCAGATGGTAGAGTCAGAATTTGGCATCAACAACATGAGCACGGATCCATCCTGTCTTGTATCACTGGTTCAGGCTGGTTGTGGTGGTATAATGGTGTTGGAGATATGTTCTAGGCACACATTGGGCTCATTAGTACCAATTAAGCATTGTGTCAACGCCACAGCCTACCTGAGTATTGTTGCTGACCATGTGCATCCCTTTATGACCACAGTGTACCCATCTTCTGATGGCTACTTCCAGCAGGATAATGCACCATGTCATAAAGCACAAATCAAATCAGACTGGTTTCTTAAACATGACAATGAGTTCACTGTACTCAAATGGCCTCCACAGTCAACAGAACTCAATCCAGCTGAGCACCTTTGGGATGTGGCTGAACTGGAGATCCGCATCATGGATGTGCAGCTGACAAATCTATAGCAACTGCGTGATGTTATTATGTCAATATGGTCCAAAATCTTTAAGGAATATTTCCAGTACCTTGTTGAATCTACTGTATGCCAGTAAGGATTAAAGCAGTTCTGAAGGAAAAAGGGGGTCCAACCCAGAACTAGTAAGGTGTATCTAATAAAATGGCCGGTGAGTGTATAATATAGAACATGTGTATACAAACATTCAAAACTGACATTCAATTCTTTTTCAAATGTATACTTTTCCCCCCTGAACTTTCAAATTATAAAAAAAACTAAACAAAGATTTCCCACATTTTTTACTCCTTTATTAAAACAAATGCAGCCTTGGTGAGCATACAAGATTTCTTTCAAAAACAAAACCTTTTTTTGAACAAATTATTTGTAAAACTAAGACAAAATTATGCTTTGTTAATATGAAATGATTTCCATAATTATTTTTTTACCAATGTTTAACCAAATTTTGAGTTTTTACAATGCTTTCTGAAAATGGCCCTAAATATTACAGAAAATCATTTAGATAAAATTATATATATATATATGTATGTATGTATGTATGTATGTATGTATGTATGTATGTATGTAT
>CAIGQZ010001108.1:19223755-19241486 GCA_903798205.1 Danio tinwini
ATTTTTTTTTTTTATGGTGAATATAGACACTTCCTATTGATTTAGTATTGGAGAAGTTACCTCCTTGTCATTGAACTGACAAACAACAAAAAAGAACAGTGTCCTAAAACGTTGTACAGCAAACAAGCTAAAAAATAAACAACAAAATTTTGGAGAGGGTTGGATAGCTTTCCATCCCTGGTGTGGGAGTGGCCTAAATTTATTTACTTTTCCAGGACTGTTTAATGAATAAAGTGTACAAAATAATAACAGAATGCAGAATAAATCTTTGTAACATATCTGTATCACTTTTGAAAACTCAAGTATTTCTTAATTATGTTAATGTTACCTCAAATTAGTTCTTTCAAATCTAATAAAAAAAATTATAACTATCATTTAAGTGTTCATTCACAGAAAAATAAACACTTTAAAATTTAAGGCAACCAGTAATTGTTTACAGTTGAATGAAATTAAACTTATGAGTCATTTTAACTTAAATGATATTAAATCGACTTGTTTGACTGTTAAAAAAAACTGACTTGTATATTAAAGAGCTTATATAGCTAAAACAGCTTATTATGTTATAAAAACATATGTTGTCAAATCTTATTGATTATAGAATTTTTATAGTGTAAAGTGGTTGCAAATCTGAACCTGAATCTCTTTTTTAATTTGACCACAAAAGAAGCTATTCTGGAAAATATTGATAACTATAAACCACTGACGACTATAGTAGGAAAAAGAACTTTGAAAGCCAATGGCTACCAGTTACCAATGTTATTCAAAATATCTTCGTGTTCAAGAGAAAAGAAATTAAAATAGGTTTAGATCAAATTAACAGTGACTACATTTTCAGTTCTTATTTTATCCCCTTAAAAACAATTTATGCTGTTTTTATTATTATTATTATGATTACAACCAATTTCGTAATGTGAGCATAAGCTACTAAAGAATAAATAGAGGTTATTTTATTACTGGCCACTCACTGGCAAAGGACATGAGTCCCCCAAAGCCATCACTGCTATTGTTGGAGATGGTTGAGTTGGGAGAGCTATTTCTGGAGTCCCCCTCTCCGTCAGATTCACCCGGAAGCTTCAGGCTGCTGGGTCTCAGTGGACGAGGCGGCCTAATCACACACACACACAATTTGGGAGAGGACTTTGAGTGCTGGTCTGAGCAGCTGAGATATATATACTGCGTGTTTGTGTTTAACCACCGCCAGCTAATGACTGAGTACATACTTATTGCCATTGAGATTCTGGTTGAATCGTGGTGTGTAACTCTCCTCCTGCTCGTCCGTTTCAGCATCTTCCTCTGTAGGGAAACCGTACTGCGGCTCAAAATAGGGGTTGTCATATTCTCGCTTCTTATTGGTAGGGTCAACAAGGGCGGCTGGATCAGGGGTGGGTCTTGTAAAAGCTGGAGGACCCAATACTGGAGCAGAGCTTGGGAAGGTCACATTTGCTGTGGGCTCCACCTCAACAGGTTCCTTCTGCTCCTGTTTGAAAAACAACAACAACAACACACACTTCAGGCAACAAAAAAACATTGGCCTTGCACTAGATTCAGACAACACATGTAGTTTTAGCACTGACATGGTTGACACCCTGTATGACTGTACTGGGGCTGGAACTGGCTGTGGTACTTGAGCTGGACCGCAGGGGCTGACTGTCCACTGCCTCTGTGGAGCCTTCTAGCTCTGGTTCACCGCTGTCCCCCTTATACTCCTGAAAGTCATGGATCTCAACCTCATCTGCATCTCCCAGTGCAGCATGGGTCAGGGGGTCAACATCTAAAGGAAACAAACATGATAAATATTATTAAGCTTAAACCTACAAATCTTATGAGTTTAATTTAGATTTATTTTTGTACAGTGATAAATAAGGCCGGAAGTGTCATTAGCTAGGAAAGAGATCATAAATGAAGATGCTAACTTGGTGTGTCTCCCTGTATGTCCCCTTTGATCATCTCATTCACAAAGTCTCCAAGAGATGAGTAAGAAGAGCTGGAGTCATCATATGCTTCACTGTCGCTGCCACTGAAACAAAAAAATGTAAACCAATAAATCAAATTGAATGCAATTAAACAGAAATATGCATCATATACTACCTTTCAATGGTTTGTGGTCAGTTTGTAAAGGAAGTGTCTTATTCTCTTAAAGCCAGTTTATTTGATCAAAAATAAAGCACAAATATAATCTTTTTAATTGTCCATATATTTCAAAAAGAAGTAATTTGAAACTGAAAGCATATCTGTAACACTACAACATCTTAATTTTCATTTTTGATCATTTTGAATACATTAATGTTGAGTGAAAGTAAAAAAAAAAAAAAGCCAAAACTGTCTATAAGCTTCTGGTGTTCTGATTTGTTTTGTAAATAAAACAATCAATGGTGTTTGCATGAGTTTCTGTAAATGTCTATGCATGTTAGTGAGCGCTGCAAGTGGTGTTTTCAACCTGTCGTCTGTTGGGTCTGAATCATTGGTCTCATCCTGCAGGGGTCCACTCAACGCCTCCGCTAAATGAGAGTTTCCATCATACACGCGGTAGAATACTGGCTGTAACTGGTGGGCATACCACTTAGGCTTATCGCCTATTAGAGAGGGGTCATACACATCTGAAAAACACACACAGTGTCATTACTGGCTACACACAAAACGGGAAGTACATAATGGACAGTCCATAGAGTGAAACTGTATATCCAGACAAGTGCAACACTGCCTTTACAATGGTCAAACAAAAGAAGGGGCTGTGTGCAGATCTCAAATTCTGGATACAGATTTAAATTCAGCTTCAAAAGGGTGTTTTAGTATACATAAGTGTTTATATTTCCATTTACTGCATCAACAAACAAGGGGTTTTACAATCTGAAGAGAGACATGATTTAGTTCAGGATATTTGCACAAAGTGAGAATCATCAAAAATGTACTATTTCTTAATCATACATATGAACATTTCCATAAATAACTACTACTTGAAGATGAAAGAGTCAAGAATAATTCTTTATATTGGATTTTAGTATTGTGGAGCATACAATATTCATTCATTCATTTTCTTTTCGGCTTAGTCCCTTTATTTATCCGGGGTCGCCACAGCGGAATGAACCGCCAACTTATCCAGCACATGTTTTATGCAGCAGACGCCATTCCAGCTGCAACCCATCTCTGGGAAACATCCATACACACTCATTCAAACTCATATACAAAGGACACTTTAGCCTACCCAATTCACCTGTACTGCATGTCTTTGGACCGTGGGGGAAAACAGAGCACCCGGAGGAAACCCACGCGAACACAGGGAGAGCATGCAAACTTCACACAGAAACGCCAACTGACCCACTACCTACTGCGCCACTGCGTCGCCAGCATACAATATGTTCCTTCTAAATTTCTCACATGGAAAGCTATTATTCATTTACTTCTCAATAAATAAAGAAAAAAAATGCTCTTAACATTGATTTATTAACAAACAAAACATGAAAACTGATTGAAATTGCCACTAGGGGGAGAATAGTCAAACATGGTGGTCACAGAAAAGGGGTTTTAAAGATGAAGGACCAAATATATCTATGTAACTCACTGTTATGAATCCTTTGGAAAGCCAGGTTGGTGGGGTTGAGAGCCCATTCTCCATAGTACTCCACTGCCTGAGTGTGGGAGAGCTTTTCTGTGAATCCATTTCGTCGCGGCCTGGAAGCCAGGAAAGATGTGGACTGAAATGCCACCACAGGACGAGGGAAGAGGCGGAGAGTGCGTGTGTGCATCTGGAACCCTTGCAGCACGTTTGGAGAGTTGAAGAACCTCACCATTGCCACCCTAACGGCGAGATCAAAATAATAGAAAATTTTTTATAATGTTCTTTTAAAAAGAGCGGAACAAACATTTTTTTAACGGTTTACATTTGTTCTTTCTGCACTATTACAGAAAACAATGGCTCCTATTGACGGATAATCCATGGATTATTCATGTTTATACAGTACGAAGGGAAGATTTTTCATAGAACATTTCTGGCTAATTCACAGTAGCAGATTTGTGTGTATGCACAGTTAGTGAATCAGATTTACTGAGTGTTCAAAAATACAAATATGAAAGGCCTTAAATAATGTTATGACTTCTGTTCATTCCATTATCTAGAAAAGAATCATACTTTTTTTAGTTTGATACACTACACACATTATTAAACATTATTAAACAGAGCAGCTCTACTGGCCCATCACGTTGGACGTACAATACTTCATACCTTGTGGCAACATCAACTGAGTCCACATCATTGCCGTAGATGAGTGGGTTGAACTCAGTGGAGGAAGGGGAGGCTTTGTCACGACCGGGGGGCAATAAAGACAACTCCTGTCCATCCTGAAACTTCTCCAAGTTCAGAATAGGCTGCGTGTTTAGACTCATGCTAGCTAGAGCCTGCATAGACAAGTAGATGACAACAGAGAGGTGGAGGAGGAAGATGGATACAGGAGAGATCATTTAAACAGTGAATACTGACAGAGAAGAATGAAATAAGAGCACTGTCGCCTCAGTCAATCATGTCTAGGTTCATAAGCTTCTGTCTGAAAATGGACCTAAATGTTTTCTTTACTCATCCATATGTAATTCCAAAACCATTATCTTTTCATTTCAGATTTAATTTAGGGTTTTATTCGCATTATAAACACTGATTAATGCACAATAGAGCACATTAAATAAGACACACAAATTAATCAATATTTACATGCGAGCAAATTTATTCGATTCATAATATAAGCAATCATGTCTCCTCAGACGAATCACATTGATTGCTTTTACAATATAATTATGAACATTATGAAGCATTTTGCTGGAATAGGCCTTTAAATGGAGGACTGAAAAGTCTTGTGCTTTTCAGATATTATATTCATTTGTGTTTAGAAGGTGGAATAAGGGTTTTGAATAACATGAGGGTCCATAACTGATGACTGAATATTCATTTTTGGGTAAAACGTACACTAAAATGTTACTTAGCGTAGAGAAATCAACCTGTTGCCTGAAGTGACAGCGCTACATTAAAGATTTAATAGTTCAAATGTTAGAGGGAAGGGTGTGGTCATCACACAGAGCCATTAACAAAGCACTCTGGGAATTTTGCCATTGCTCACTCAATGCCTTTTAGCTGGCATTCCATCAGTCCCTGCGCTCGACACGCCATTTGGCCAGCACAATACCAAACCAATCGTATCATCGGCTCCTGCGGCCTGCAGTCATTTTTTGTTTTGCATTAATCATTAATGAGCATAAATGTAAATGAGAAGTTGCATTGGAACATGCTCAAGCCAAACAAAGTGTTATGAGAAACATGGGGCTTCTGTCAGACCTTCATTAGACAGATATAAGGGCAGAAAGAGAGTAGAGAGTTAGAGGCTATGGAGGCAAACAGAGTGTGTTTATTGAAAGGGTGTGGAATAAAGAAGTATCTGTTCGTTTTGGTTACAGAAAGTGTCTGAATAGGGCTGCAGGGGAATGGGGTTATTTTTCCGTGCACATTCAAAATGCAAAGATTTGTGAACCTTGGAATCAGAGGCGAAGATCTGCTTTTGGGTGATCAGAGTCAACCTTACCAGACACTGAAGGACACAAGAGAACATGGAGGAAATGTCACATGACTACCTGTCACTGAGAAAGATTAGGAAATCATGTGACTAAAAGTGAGCAGAGACAATTCAAGGAAGGAGAAAAACCACAGAGAGACAAATAGAAAGACACAAAGAACACGATACATTATGAAGTGGACGGTATGAGTGCAGGGAATAAAGAAACAATCTTAAAGATGCTGTATGTAAGATTTTGACCATAATAGGTTTGCAGATATTCAAGAAACATGCTAAGCAAACATATTTGTTTATCTGAAAAACAATGATACAACTAGTTATTCTTTTTTGTAAATGTGCATTCCGTTTTGAAATGTCTGTATTTGTTTTGATCTGTGTAACTGCGCCTACTGCCATTTTACCCAGTTATATTTTAGCACCCCAGGTTTTCTTGGAAAACACAGCACATTTCATTACAGTCATGAAGACTGCCTCAGTGCAGGACAGCAACAGCCTCCAAAATGAGACGTAGAGAAGTAAGACTTAAACATTGTTAGAGCAGCTTACAGTGACCACTGCACCAAACATGGACCACTGCATCACTTGATCTAGTTTCAGGGTTTTGCAGGTTTCACCAAGTTATAATTAAGACTTTAAGACATTTTTAAGAAGATTGTTTATGAATTAAATTTTAGACTTATACAGGGCTAAATGCCAAGGATTTTTTATAATATCCCAGTTGAAAACGATTTTCACTACCCTATCAAAAATGATTCAAATTAATTAACTAAAATAAAATATTAAATATATTCAATTACAAATCCAATAACTCTTACCAAGAATAGAACAAAACATAGCTGTCAATTACTTTAGTCTACATTAACAATAATTTAATAATAATAAAAAAGGTCAGATCAGTATCCTCAGCAGTAACTAAATGGAGAGCTTATAAGTAAATGTTACTGTAAGGAAAATAATTAAATGCTACAAAAAAAAAGGTTACAAGTTTTAAGTTAATGGCTAGATTGGTTAGTTATACATGAACAAAGGAAAATTAAGACCTGTTAAAAAAGATTTAAGACCTACAACACAACATTTCAGTAGATTTAAGACTTTCTAAGGCCTAAAATTTAGCTTTTGAGATTTAAGACAGTAAGACTTTTTAAGACCTTGCCAATACCCTGAGTTTACTCACAGGAAGTTTTTCATCTCAAACAAATTTTTCACTCGAGTTTTGAAATTGTGAAATAATGCATTGCACATTTTACTTCATTCACACCGTATGGAGGAGATTGGCTCATGTTCGCGAATTTGCAATGACTTGTAATCTACTAAAGTGAATTTAATTTAGCTTTTGGCTCGTTTCTGTTGGAGTCGTCAATCTGGCCGGATGGAAAAAAATGAAAAATTTTGAATTTGTACTGAAATACTAAGTTCGACCCCTAGGTGTTAATCCTACATACTGCACCTTTAAGATACAAGTGGATAATGAATGTAGACAAAGAAGCAGATCTCACACAAAATTGTCATTGGCGAATTTGTACAAAACTCAAATCTAAACATTATTTGGTAGGTGTTAGTCAACGTAAAATTCCATTCTCAGCCTATATAACGTATACTTCATTAATATTAAATACAATTTAAAATCCGCTTGTTAAGTCATGACATATCGGTGACGTATAAAATACGGTTTTCGGGTCCAAGCTGCTACTCATATGAATTGAGAAAATATTCGCTTTTGGCCACTTTTTAGTTCCATCACACATTAAAGTGAATTTTATATAAAATCAGTGTACACAACTGTCTCTGGACATGCTGCATCACAAATACCCAAATTTTAACAATTTATAAAAAAATAATCACTTTCTGGTCATCGGATATTAGGCAGGGACATATATATTGGGATCATGATTTTCGAAAGTATTACAGCGCTTTGTAAACGTTTATTATTACCATTTGATGAGTCTCCCTATACAGTTCGATAGAGCGCTTGGACCCGGAAGCCGCTTCATGTGATGTCACACTTAACAAGCGGATAAAGTGAAACAATATTCTTTTTGGTCATTTCACACAAAAAAAATATTCAGGAAGTGGAGGCGGAGATTTGTGGAACTTATTGTGAAGATTTTTTTTCCTGAATAATGATGAAGTAGAATAAGACAGTGAAAATTAATTCTGAAAGTGAGCAGAGCGGAATTTAATTTCTTACTGACGTTAAAAATGTTAAACAAAAATTTTTTTGAAATGTGATGCTCAACTGAGTGGTAAATAACACAAAATGCCACTCATTCAGTGACCAGAAAAGCATAAATTTTCATATTGGCTCATGATGTTCTTGATTCAATGTGTGTCTGAATGATAGGGCAGCACCATACATGTGTACACAATTGAAAAAGATGACCTTTAATTTAAATCAGGTTTCAGAACAATCATGATCTGAAGATGAGGACCTGATTCACAGTGATTCATCATGGCGAACGAAGAGTCATGACTCACAGTCTGTGAGACACAACTGATGATTCAGTGCATTGACTATTTTGGCTTGAGTTATTACAATGACAGCATGATAATTATGTTTGATGAAAGATGAAAAACGTTAAATCGATTTGGCTGAGAAATTCTGCAGCAGACTAGCAAAAACAACAGATTGCTATTAAATGTGTCTCCATTAAAAAGACATGAGGAAGGTCAGTATATGACAGTGATTGATGGCAACACAGTGAAATGTTCCAATAGTTGATGTTAAGGGGGTTTGATTAAGCTCAGAGGTGCTCAGAATCAGAAGCTCTAAATAAGGGTCTATGTGGGATTGTAAAGGGTTAAGCGAGAGAACTAGAACCATTATTGAGACTATAGATGGGGAAACTCAAAACTTATTACCTCCAAGAGCTGGAACAAAAAAGGGGGAGAATATATAGTCATTACAATGCATAAGTGATCATCTAAAATAAGAGTCAGACAACATTAAACTTTTCATGTTCTGTCCGCATTTGGCATCAAACGATAGGCCTTAAAATATCTTTGCATTGTCAGCCTTCTCTTTGGCTCAACTGCACTATTATAATTAGCAATGTTTACGGCATCTGTTAAGACGACAGTATAATTACTATGCATAGCTTCTGGAATCCAGTTAGCGATCGCTTCACATGCACAGTTAATGGTAGGGCTCCTTAGAGAGATGAGAACATCTGCTGCATTTACCTGCTTCAAGTGTTTCTTCAGCTCAGAGGCCTCAGGTTCAGGTAAAGGAGGGAGCAGTTCAGCGTTGCTTGGAACAATAACCTACAGGGATAATGATAAAGACCACCACTTTACTACATGATGGAATGGAATGGAATCCACAAATGCCTAGCTGTGTTCTTACAGATAGTTCAGATATACCAATATTCAATAATATTTTAAATTCAATTAAATTCATGTTTATTTCTATAACGCTTTTACAATGTAGATTGTGTCAAAGCGGCTTAACATAGAAGTTTTAGTAAATTAAAACTATGTCAGTCCAGTTTTCAGAGTTGAAGTTCAGTTTTGTTCAGTTCAGTGTGGTTTCATTTTCACTGCTGAAAGTCTAAACACTGAAGAGCAAATAATGAACATGCACAATATTGATATCTTGAGTACTTCAAAACATTGTGATATTTATCATATTCAATATAAGAATTTTCAGAATTTATTTGCAGTGGTGTTCATAACCGCACCAAACATTTGAAAATTCATTTGGTTATTTTAATAGTTAAAACATAAACATTTTCACATGTTAATCTGGCCTTTTACATGCTGAAATATTGATTGAAATTCATCAGACTATTTATAAGGCTATTGTACAATAACACTGTGCAATAAGGCACCAATAGTCAACATGACTTAATTTGCTAAACTCACAATGAAATCTACAAAAGCGTTTAATCTTAGGTGGGGTTAATTTCTGAGTTAATGCCTATTAATGCTTTAAATTTGTGGTCAGGATTAGATTACAAGTCATAATATTTTTTATTGTTTATTTAAATAACTAGTGAAATTCAGCTGTAATTTTTTACTAGGGTTAACATACTGTAATAACTAATTAGTCTGGCTTTTTATCTCACTGTTGATTTAAATACATTAATTAACATTTACTAAAGAAACTTTATTGTAAAGCATTGCATATTTTACTTTACAATACTTTTGCAATTTAATTTGGTTGAGACATTCGTTTACTCTGAACATGTAAACACAATATTAGTACACAATAAAGCATTTCTTGCTATTATAGCTGTAAAAGGACTTAGGCTTATACCATAGTAATACTGTATAATGCAATATAAACTTTAGCAACTAATCTCAACACACAATTTGATACCGTCATAAGCCTCATAAGTTCAGAAGAATGGAAATACCTTGTTGCAGTCAAGATCCACTAACCAAACATCATCAGGCATTTTGAAATCACACTTGTACAGGAAGAAACTGGCTGGCACACCAATGACGTATGGAGTGGGTGCTAACAGGAGCTAGAAAGAAGAAAGATGGGTTAGACAAAAATAAGAAGAGCTTTTTATACATACTGTATATGTACTGATGTGACTAAATGAGTGAAAAGAGATGATGTGTCGTTTACCTGCTCTGCAGAGGCCATGCAGGTGGGCAACAGTGGAATGACAGGAAACATGTATTCAAGAGGGTAAATCATCGAAACAAACGCCATGACGCTCATTGAGAGAGCGTTATAATCTCGAGACTGCAGTACCACCTGCACACAGAAGAGGGTGAGAGAAAGTCTCTTTGTTACTGTCAGTGTGACCCACATAGGCAAAGCAATGAAGAATAGCTCTGCTTGAAACAGCAGATCTACAGACGACCATTAACCTAATCCATGACACAGCAGTGGTGTATTTTTAAAAGCTAGTTCTGCTACCTCAATAAAAATATTGAAGTAAAGTCCTAAATCTTAGTTTATTTTATGCTACAAATTAATTTATATCGAATTTAGTCTAGATACCAGTATTAAATATCTGGCTGGTAATTAGTTTAATGATACATTATCAATATAGACGTTTCAAATTACATAATTTCACAACATAATATTGCACAATACAAAAAATGGATATTCATTTTGAGATCTGTAAAAGCTTACATTAAAAAATGCTTTTACAGATAATCTCTAAATAAGCATTAGATGATTGCAAATGCAATCTAAATGTAAAAAACACAGGAAATGAATGTGCACTATTTAACATCAAATATCCAATATGAGGCAATAACTGTATACAGTTAAAAACATCTAACCATAGCTCACTGCCAGTACCATGATTTGTTTTTTTTTTTTTACATTTTTTTCTGAACATTTAAGTTCCTTTATTATTAATAATAATTATTATATTCATAAACAACATTTAGTGGCTTGTTATTGTATATTTTTGTTATGTAACGAGTACAAAGATGCAAATAACATTAGAACAAATATAGTACAATATACACAAATTAAATGTAAAAAACATTAAGAAACGTATTAAAATAATAAATAATAGAGAACATTTACAAACTAACTGCTTATGTTTACTTAAGTTTTTTTTTAATCCCAGAATTGTTCACATCCGTATTGTAATGCATCCCAAAAAAGATCAGATTTCACAGCTCTAATGAAAACAGTCCACAAATATGATAATCTATTGATCTAACCCATCTGTAAAGTCATGTGTGTGTTCCTCAGGCCAACTGTACCTTGTGCTCCAGCAGAATGCAGGCCAGGACCTGCAGACAGGCATCGACTCCCAGCAGCTCCAGTGGCAGGTGGAGCGGGAAGTCTATGATGCTGAAGCGGGACGGGTCTGGAAGGGCAAATGTCAGAGCAGGCTGCAGCTCATGGGGCAGAACCTCCACATCCACACGCCGCTGACCTGCAACAGGCACCGGTGAGCGCAGCAGCCGATAAACCCATGACTCGATCTCCCTCAGGTCCTGGAGCACCTGACTGCCCTTCTCCTTTTCCTCCACAGAAAGAGCTCCCGTGAACACACGCCACATCGTGTCCCTGAGGGAGAGAAATACACGCTTACAGTACATGTGTAAAGTTTACCATTAGGATAAGGGTTCAGATTCAAAAGGACAAGAGTAGGTATGACAACAGGGTTCTCACACTTTGCTTGACTTTTAAGGATTCTCCAGGACACATTTCAAGTGAAGACCAAGGTTAAATATGAGCCAAATATTATGACGATTGCATTTTTCGGACATTGCCTTTGAGTGGTGTCTATAAAATGTTAAGCTAGCATCTTAGGGCTCTATTTTAACAGCAAAGCATTAAGGGCTTGTGCAAATCCATTTTTGCTATTTTAAGGACAGAAAATTAAGGTTTGGGCCCCAGCGCAAGGAGTTGTGCTTATTCTCTTAATGAGTTATAGTTGTGTTTTGAGCATAACCTACATTAAACCAATCAGAGTCTCATCTCCCATTCCCTTTAAGAGTTAATTGCATCGTGCCATGGCGCATTTGCTATTTACATGCTGGACTTTGTAAGTGGAAAAACTGAATGCTTCACTAACAAGAAAATAATTAAACAGACCACCTGCAGTGTAAGGATAAAGAATGAGTCTCCTCCATTCTGCCTCTTTACTTTCTCTTTATTATACTTTTACTCTACTTTACTCCTTTATTTTTGTGGATAAGAAAATGGTGGAAACTCGCTCCACTGAAGAAATCCATTAGTCTACATATTTAATTTAGTTTGTTAATTGCAAAGATTATTTCTAAATTCAGTTTTAATATTCAGCAAACAAATAAATGAACATTAACTATGAAGTATGGTCAAAAAAGTCATATCCAAACACAGATCCTATTCTTATGCCCCATATGGTGATGCATTTCAGTTGGTCAATGACGCAGTCTATTTCAGTTCCTCAAAATGTCAACGCGCCAACAATGCACCTTAACACACCTCCTCTTTAGACTGGAACACACCTGAGTCCCCCAAATGTGGCAAATGGATTTGCTCTTTAAACAATGTGATGCGAAACGTGAAAATTTGCCAAACACGTGTTGCGCCTTATTGCACCTAGTGCATGATAGGACCCTTAATTATTTTGTACATGTGAGGATGTCATAGTAGCATACAACAAAAAGTGCTTCATCGTGTGGGAAAAACTTAACGTAACGCATAAATAGCTAGCTTAAATCGTGCACTAGTATGCATAGAACAAAAAGTGTTGCGAAAAAAAAAGCAAACAGGAGGGAATAATAGGAAATCTTTTCAAAAAACCTCAAAGGACCTTTATTTTTTTTTTTTTCAAAGATTTTCCAGGGCTTTGAATTTTTATTGCTCCAGATTGCCTATTTTTCAAAGATTTCAAGCACCCATGGAAACCCTGTAAAACACTTTTCTGTGTTAGTGAATGTTCATGTTAAGGCATATTTCTGTTTGACTTTTTTTTAAAGAGAAAATAATTGTTCTTTAATGGGTTTTTAGACCTGTCAAAACGATTTTGTCAACACGACCTGTCAACACGATTGCACGATTTTGGAAAAAATTTCACATTTCAATATTTTTTTTATTCTACGATATATATTGCAATTTTTTATTAATATAATATCCCTAAATTAATTGAAATTTTTTTGTAAAGAATCTATAATTTTAGATTGGGAAGGTTCTGTAGGGGAGTGCATAAATTATAATAAAACATAAATCATATCTACAAACATAAATTCAATAAAGAAAATAAGCTAATTAAATAAACAGCATTTTGTTTTCCAAAGAGTCGAAATGTATTCAGGTATACAGTAATTGAATATTTAAATGAAAAATAATATTGCATAGTCTTCGTTTTATAAACAATTCAATTAAATGAAGTTACACATGGTACTTTTTTATGCCTGAATGCTTTAAAAACCCTCACACAGTCACAGAGCTCAAAAAACACTTGTAAAATGATAAATTATAATCTAGACTCAACATTGCATATACTCGCTATGTGACTATTGTGAATGATCACATTGCAATATCGATACTGAAACAATATATTGTGCAGCCATATTGTCCAGTAAATTGTATTGTCTTAATTCAGTGCTCTGTTCTAGTGTCTGGAGGAAAGAATTAGCACAAAAACAGTGGCAGCTGGCATCTACTGTGCAGGATTAAACTACTAATCACTTTAAGTAAAATGATGGCAGCAGAGTGACCAGGCGAAAACTCTACAAGTGCTAGACTACACTAAAAACATGCACACAGTGGTCTCTTTTCTATTCGCATTACCATTAATTTTCCTTAATAATGCAAATAGGCCACTGCAACACACTACAAATCAATGCATAATTATGCAGGTTTTAAGATTAAACTATGCAAACCAAATATTAGGATAAAAGAATATGGCTGCACGATTAATCAACAAACCAAAATTGCAATATGTCTTAATGAGATCAGAAAAATGACAAAGGCTGAGATTTAATTACACAAATATATGAGCTGCATGTTTAAGAATGAAAAGAGATATTTATGTGATGCTAAATACTGCCATTTATAAATATTATTATTGTATTTTTATAGTGCATTTACAAATAACAAATATGACTAGCAATATCTGTTTTGTTTTATTTTTATAATAATAAATTATGATTTTTTTGGTATTTATATTTTTTTACATTTTCAAAGAGAAAAGTTACATTTATTTATTGAATTACCGTTTATTTATGTGAATGACTTGAAGAACAACAAAATGAACTGCATTTTATTTCTCAGGGTGAAAATGGCTTGCAGAAAGTGGCCAGAGGATGGTGGTCAAACAGGTTGAGTTTGAGAGAAAGACGCAGGTACTGAAATAACCACACAAGCGAAAAAGTCTGTCATTAGCAGCAGAATCCTACAGCGGTCAGCCAACTCGGTCAGCAAATGACACATAACTGAAGGTGCAGTGCACATGGATTCACCAAAACTGGACAGCACAATGTTACTGTAATGTTAATGCTATAAATAAGGCTGCTGGTGGTGTTGGGAAAACTTTATTTGACAGACTTTAGGCTATATTTACGAGTAATTCTTAACCTGAATCTTACAAATACATAAAAACAAAAACAAGATATTATAACAGCCTTCATCACATAGTGAAGTCTATTGTATTTCTAAGATTTTTGGAAGGGTTTTTTTTCTGCAAACATACTTCAGGAACTGTTAAATCAGTACTTTTGATATTATCATAGGGCTCTATGCGCAATCTAGTCACAAAGTCTAAAGTGCATTATTCTCTTGACTGGGTTGCACTTAGGCCCAATCCCAATTCTACCCCTTAGTCCTTGCCCTTACCCCTACCCCTCGTTTTACGCATTCACGCCAAGGGGTAGGGGTGTCTCAATTCTCTTTAGCTTGAAGGCGTAGGGCTAAGGGGAAGGGGTGAAAAGCCCTTCATACGAAAAAGTTTCAGGACCACACTCAAAACCAAGGAGTAAAAAAAATTTCCCAGAATGCACCAGCCACAACGGCAGTATTGCTGAACCCAGAGAGAGATCCACAAATTAGTATTTTTTGTCATTATTACGAATTTTTACAACAAACTAACACGTTTTAACATATTCATAACCGCGTTCGTGTTTTACCATCATGCTTAAAAAAAAAAAAAGAAAAAAAACCCCGCTAAATTTCGCGATCTATAATCCCTAATCATAACTCCTGTACAGCAGTCCCACAACATTCCGACACTCGATGACACTCGAATACCCTGTCAAAAAAAAGTTTAGTGGCAGGGAATGAGCTTTTTACAGTGTCTGCTATAATGTTAGTGTTGTTTTCGTGTGTTTACAGATGAATATGGCTACAGTGTAAATACACACTATAGTTACAATGTTATTGCCATTTTAGATCGTTATGATAACATAATATATGCCTTCAGTGGTTTCCTAAAGATAAATACCAAAAAATAAAGCAACTGGAATAACTTTAGCAGTCACGATCGTCTGATCTCATGTGAAGCAAGAGATCGCGATGACGTATGATGACGTGTGCAGGTGTTGTAGTGCTGTCCCAATTCTTAGAAGTAAATTTTGAAGCCCTTCCCCTTCCCCTTGGCCCTTACAACCGAGGGGTACAAAAATAGAATTGGGATTGGGCCTTATTCTCTTGATGAGTTATGGTTGTGTTTTGAGCATAACGTGCATTAAACCAATCAGAGTATCATCTCCCATTTCCTTTAAGAGTCAGTTGCGTCACGAGAAAACAGTTATACAGACCCTCTGCAGTCGAGGATAAACCTCCTCCATTCGGCCTCTTTACTTTCTCTTTACTTTACTCATTTACTTTCGTGGAGTAAGGAACTGGTGGAAACTCGCTACACTGAGGACATCCATTATCCTACATATTTAATTTTGTTTGTTAAGCGCAAAGATTTGTTTCAAAACTATTTCTAAATTCAGGTTTAATTTCCAGCAAACAAATAAATGAACAATAATAATGAAGTGTGGTCAAAAAACTGAGTTATATCCAAACACTTGTCTTATTCTTATGCCCCATATGCTGATGCATACGTCTCCAAAACCTGACAGCTGTACAAATCTAAACTTGTTTTTATTAAAACAAGTAAAAATATGCATATAATAAATAACACTGCTAATAATAATAACTTTGGTTGTGCTGATGTGAAAATACCAACAAATCTCACCAAACACATCTTGCGCATTGTTGTGTATGATAGGGCCCATAGACTATAAATTTCTCCCACCCCTAGCCAGAGGACAACCGAGATAACTCTAAATTAAATTAAATCTAAATTTTAGATTTTAGTCAAAAACTAAAATAAGATGCAAACTTCAAACTTGAATATGGTGTAGGAAACCAGCAATTCGGCAACACTTTACAATACAGGACACATAGTTAATGTTAGTTAATGCATTTACAAACATGAACTAGTAGTTAGCAGAGCTTGTACAGCATTTATTAACCAGTCAGCATTTAAAATGATTAAAATCCAATACTGTGCTTATTAACGTTAGGTAATGCACTGTGAGTTAATATGAACTAACAATGAACAATTTTATTTTAATTTACTAACATGATGAATAAATACTATAATAAATGTACTGTGCATTGTTTGTTCATGTTAGTAAATATGACTAACATTACGTGTTCCATATCGTTAAATGTTAACTCTTTTCAATTAAATATATGGTTTTATTTTAAATCAAGGCTTTTAAAACCAATCATTTAAGCCTATATCTGCCATAGTGTCTTCTAAAAGCTCCAGACAGGCCAGACTACGGTTGTGTGGGCCTAGTAGAGGTACTGCAGTAAGTCATAATTGGTTGATCTGAGAACTCCCACTTCTCACAGCTGCTCTCTGAGAACAGTCAGTGGCCTCAATCTGTCATCCAGCCTGTCTCCACCAGCTCTGCACGCTCCCTCCAGCTCGAAGCATGTTTCCTTCTCTCGCACTCTACCTGTCTTTCTCCGTTTCTCTCTACTGTTGATTTGCAGTGTCAAAACCACAGAGATGTCTTTATTAATCGGTGGTGCGGCTGGATACTGCAACTGTCGCATATTAAAATGTGCCTGTTAGGGAGATGAATGCTAATTAATACTGACTCTCTAGCCAGACAAAGCTCTGCTCTGAAATATGACACTTGTGTATTATTATAATACACGAAATAGTGAAATGAATGCATTCAGGAAGCTGCACCTTTTGACCACTTTTTTTTGGGACATACAGTGCTCAACATAAATGAGTATACGCCATATATTTTTATTCATTTCTCAGTAAATATATGTACTGTTTTGGTGCAATGTTTTGAACAAAACAAGATTTATTAAATGAATTTATTTATTAAGATAATATTTTAGTCATTGAACATCTTTAGAAATAGATAATACATTTTTATTAAAGCAAATTATTGGGAAATTTTTTACAAACTATAAAAATGTCACCTAAATTGCTAATTTTTTTTTTACTCTTTTGAATTTTTTAATTTAATATTTTCCCCTAAAATATAAATTTGGGTGTACTAATTGTGGACCCTGATCATAAGTTATTTTGTTAGATTAGCTCCAGATTTAGCAAATCTAATGTATTTGCACAGAAAATTTTAGACTCGTACAGGGTTGAACGCTAAGAATTTTTTTAATGGTTGAGTTGGAAAAGATTTTTATTTGCCCTATCAAACTTTTTATATAATTTAATAAATTTTATAATACAATAATAATAATAATTTAATAATTGTAAAAATAATAATAATAATAATAATAATAATAT
>CAIGQZ010001108.1:19269935-19285111 GCA_903798205.1 Danio tinwini
ACACACACACACACACACACACACACACACACACACACACACACACACACACACACACACACACACACACACACAATTAAAATATACTCTTCTTATTTAAATATGTATATAGTAGAGCTTGTTTTAAACAATGTATCTGGGCACTTCATTATTTTGTCAAATTAATTTGCCTCCATAATCTTTTATCAAACACCATAACCTTCCCTCAACCCTTGAAATAGCTTCTCTTCACTTTTGGTCACATGGAATGCCTTTTTGGCGGGGCTATCAGTTCATGTCTGATTGTCTTTTGTCTATTAGGCAATTTTCCTCCCTTTTGTTTGCAACACCATTTTTTCAATGATTCAATCAGTTCTCAAAAGACAAAAACAAAGCTGCGCTTTATACATATATTTATACATATATACATATATTTATACATATATACATATATAAAATATCGTATCGTGACCCATGGATATATATATATATATATATACATGGGTCACGATACAATATTTTATATATACGTGCATTATGAGATACACTGTTTAAGTTTTGTTCTTCAATTAAATTTTTAAATATAGGCAATTATCACAGCTTCACTCTAACAAATGATGTTTGCTCAAACTACGCATTTAAAATGTAAACAACACAATGTTTAGGTTTTTTGGAACAACTTAATTGTTTCATGTTCAATCCACCTAATTAACAAAAACTAATAAGTTAACTTAATTTCTTCATATTGTCCCAACACAGTTGATTGTAGGGGCATTTATTTACAGTGTATGGGACTGAAGAATAATAATCACAATACTAAATGGAAGAGTGCTTCAAGATTCTAAAGCAAATAAGAAACTCCTCCACCTAGAAGACAAACACTTTTCCATTTAAACACACATACAAGCATAATATAAGGTACACTGTAAACTAAGCATGAGGAGAGAGAGTCTTAGAATGGTGCCGGTTTATCCTGAAACTAAGGCTGCACAATACTGGAAAAAGGTTTTCCTGAGATTTATATATTGCGACATAAATAAAATTTTACCATATTAATTGACTATATCTATTTGAAAATAATTCATAATTGTACATTGATTGCAATGATATTGCATGGGAGGCCCTCTGCATGAAGTATAATAAACAAATTAAAAGCATAGATAAATAGAACAGAGGCAAAGATGCAACTGAAATAAACAGTGCTTTAAGTCGTACTACAGTTTTCAGAGACAGACATTGAATATTCCAATGTACAAACACTGTATAGTCCTCATTATATAAATAATTGAATAGATTTAATCTTTCTTAGAATCTTTTCACAGAAATTAAATACAGCCACAGGCCTTAAGAACACATGTAAATCATAGACTTTCACTCCATTATGGTTTAACTGTGCAATGACTCCACAAATCTCATGCATTCTGAACTATAGCTGCTCAACTATATTCCCAACCGAACATTGTGCATGCTGTGATGTGACTATTTCAGATGTTCAAAAAAATTGCAATATCAAGGCTTAAATTATATATTGTGCAGCCCTAACTGAAGCTATATGGCTGGGCGATAGGACAAAAATCTCAAAACACAGTAGCAATGTATTTATCACGATATAATTCTTTCTTTAAATTAAATCAATTAATAATTTATAAACAGTGACCACATGGTATAGATATAATTGTTTGTGTTTTTTTTTTCTTTGATTAGTGAATTTAATCTGTTGTGAATCTACATCTGTTGTGAATTATATCTCTTTGAAAAAGTTTTATTGAGATGGTGATTGGATGGATGTCGGCCTGATTAGGTCGCTTTAATTGGACAGAGGACAATCAAGACCCGTTTACAATGATTTAAGACCTACAACACAATATTTCTGTGAATTTAAGACTTTTTATGACCTAAAATTGTTTTTGAAATGTAAGAAATATTAAGACTTTAAGACCCCGCGGACACCCTGTTTCAAGATTGCAACTTTCTAATGCTGCTGTTATTGTATCACTGTGATGATGTGTAATATTGTGCTCATTAAAATTAAAAAGTATTACTATAAACAATATACGTTTTTGCAATATCACGATATAAATGATAGAGCATAATATGACTACATAATATGACTTTTTATTTAGTCCATACTAGGGATGCACCAATCCTGATACTTGAATCGGATATCGGTTCGATACCTCATATTTTTGCTGGATCGGGTATCGGCCAGCTGGTACTGATCCAAATCTGATCTTATTCTGTGTAATTTATAAGCCAACAAAAGCCACGAAAGTAGCCTATTAGAAGGCACTAGAAAGTTGTCATGTAGACCTACTATATCCCAAATGTTCTGAAGCCATTCTATAGTTTATTGTGAAGTACAGATTAATATTCACGTGGTTAAATTCATGTTCAGTTCAGTACTTGTCGCCACTATGCCTGTCAATCATTCTCCATTCATTCACAATTCAAACTGCTTTCAAAAACTTTCCCCAAGACTATTTGTTCCTGTTAGTTTAAATAATCAGTGGAGAAATGCATTTAGTTTGGCATTAAATGGGTTCATTTTGACCTGCAACAAGGAGTTCATTGCTGTTTCTAAATCATGCTGCGCTGTGTCTGTTAGAGCAGCAGATCGCATTCACAACACTGGAGTAGAGATGGTTATTACTTGCTCTTCAAACACAAAGTAGGCCTACCTAAACTTTAAGCTAGAAAAGACTTAATAATGCATTGGACAGATCCTCAACGCACTCAATTCTTCCCATTGTACTGTGGTTTTGGAAGTGTCCGCAGATACCAAGGAGAGCTGCGCCCGGTCTCAGTGATGCATCAAGCGCTTCATTCACGCATCGGCTGCGCAGATGCGACGTGCGCCGCCCTGTAAGATTATTCTTACAATGAGTTTCTGTTCTTTCATCCTTCTAATTGAGTTTATTTTTACGAGGGGAATACATTAAGTGCTGTGAATAGTTTGTAAAGCTGTGCAAAAGTAGTTGATTAAATTAATAAAAGTGAAACTGATGAGCAAAAAAGTTTTTTGATTGTCATTAACAAAAAATTATTTATCCTAATATAGGCTACTCTGAACTTTCACTGTAATTTTATTTATATTAATATTTTATTCAACAGACCTGTTTTTTCAGTTTGTGCTAAAATAACATAGCCTATAGTTTATAGCAGGCATCATGTTTTTAGTTAGATTGTGCCGTCTGTCATCTACAGTAGGCCTATAGGTCTGTTATTTTTACTAAAGAAGATATATTATGTTTAATCACCAGAATTATAGGAACTGTATTATGTAAAAAAAATAATAATAAATCGGCACAGTATTGGGATCGGATCTGTATCGGTAGATACTCCAAATTTTGGTATCGGATCAGTTCCAAAAAAATTGTATCAGTGCATCCATATGATTTATATATATATATATATACATACTGTACAGCCCTGAAACCCTAAAAAGTTGCAGTCTAAACTTGACATTTAACTTTGATCTATGAGGATGTTCTTTTCGAAGAAACTTAACATCAAGCGAGTCAACAAGCCTCATGCAGACCTTATGTTACATCACAGGGTTCAGTAGGGCTAACATTTTATATATTTATATATATTTATATATAGATTTTTGAAATTCTCAACACTCTTAAGGTTTTGTACCCATGGTTTTTCACAACTGGTTTGTGGTAGGCCTTTTTTTTTTTAAGTAGTTAAGATGGTGTGATCTTTACTGTCCAGTTAAGGAGCCACTTAAAATGGATTAGCACTGACAACAAGCTTGATCTGATGGTCAACAGACAATGCACTGGCTACAAGACAACAAAAGGCTAATAGGTACAAAAGGGTTATAAGATGCGACACACAAGCAAACAAATGAAAAAAAGCAAGCAATATATACATGGCCTATATTTCACACGTCAATTTATGGTACATAAGCAGCACGTATTTATTTTAGTGACAATATTCACACCACCAGCGTGAGCATATTCACCTAGAGGAGAATGATGCTCATCATCATAAAAATGCACAATAAACTAGTTATTAACACAATACTGGCTAATATATAAAGGAAAATACCTTAATTGAATACCCTGCTCACCTACACTCTTAGAAAAAAACGGTACAATGTTGTACCAAAGAAAGTACAAATCCTTGTCACTGGGCAGTACCTTTTTATGGAACAGAATTATCCAGTACATTAAAACAAAGAAACAAATGTGTACCTTTGCAGTAGGTACCTTTAAGAACATGATTTGTACCATGGGAAACAAAAATTAACCTTTGGTTTTTAAAATCTGTAGATACAATATTGTACCTTCATCAAAAGTACAAATGTGATCTATGATGGTACCACTACAGTGACAACACACTTTGTGCCTTATCAGTGTCAAACGTGTTCCTTCAAGAACTATTTAAAGGCATTTTGCTATATCCAAAATGTGTCCATTTATTTTCAGTAAATATAAAACATCAAATACATTTTTAAACAATGTTTTTAAAAAAGTTTATTTTTGTTTAAATAACCTTTTCCATTTACAATAAAGAATAAAATACTTTAACATCAATCAAAAGGTCTATTTTTTTTACATTTCACAACACTGTAACAAAAATGTTACAGAAACACATTCTTCCATGTACAATATAAAACTTTTTTGTCTCCAATGTTCACACTATACCTTTGTAATCACTTAAAAGTTAATTTAATTTACTTAATTTTAAAATAGAAATAGAATTATGCAAAAGTATTGTAACGAGATATGCACAATGTTCAATTTAATTTTACAATACTAAAATGTCTGCATGAACACTTTGCATATGCAGGACTTTTGCCAGCTCACATGCATTGTTGAACGCGGACGCCAAAAGGTGCGGATATCAATAATAACAATGTATTTATCCGACAATGCTTACCAAATGTTTATTAAAAATGCCTTAAATGTTTAGTTTACAATACCTATAGTTTTTTTTTAATCGGTTGTTTTGTATTATATAACTTAATAATTAATGTTTAGGAGTTTCTTTAAACATATACTTTTAAATGATGATTCATGTTTTAATATGGAAATTATTCATAACATCACTTTGCCTTTCCAGTAATATTTATTTTCATAGATATTGTAATAAAGGAGTTGTCCAACACTTATGTACCTTTTTATGAGAACAATTGTGTACTTTCATTTCAATTGCACCATAAAAGGTACAGAACAGTATCATAAGAGGTCTTTTCAAAGGTACAACTTTTACAAAGGTACAAAACTATTCCTTAAAAAACATTATTTGTACCAACATCTACCTTTTTTTCTGAGTGTACCATTTAAATAACATATTTCTGTCACTCAATTTAAACATGAAGTGACAGATATCAGACAATAACTATATGATAAAGCTGTTATAATCATTTTTTATAGTTTCACTATTAAATATAATTTAAAATACAACACAAACATTTGACAAAATATTTCAACATTTACCTTGGAAACACACTGAAAAACAGGTAAAGCTTTATAAAAACATAATTGATTTAAAAAAATTGTAAAACTAATTCTAAAACATCAACAATCAAGCTTATGATAACATTATTTATTTTACAATTTATTGCAGTTATTTTTTTACTATTTCACTATTAAAAATATAAAATACTAAATAAATATTTGATGGAAGACTTATATAATGTGCCTCAGCTAAAAAAACCAAACAAATAAAAAACACTGAAATAAAACAAGTCAGTAAAAGTACTAACATTTGTAAAACTGAAATTAAGATAAATTAGGGTAATTTAAATAAATCAATAAGACCCAATTCCAATTCTATTTTTGTACCCTTACCCCTTCCTCTTCCCCTTGGCCCTTAAAACTGAGTGTGAAGGGAAAGGGCTTCAAAATTTACCCCTAAAAAATGGGACAGCACTACAGCACCTGCAGACGTCATCATATGTAATCGCGATCTCTGCCTTCGGAGATTGACGATCACGACTGCTTTAATTATTCCAGTTGCTTTATTTTTTGGTATTTATCTTCAAGAAATCACTGAAGGCATATATTATGTTCTCATAACGATCTAATGTGGCAATAAGATTGTAACTATACTGCGCACTTACACAATGGCCATATTCATAAATGTAAACACACTAAAAACAGCAGACACTGTAAAAAGCTCATTCTCAGCCACTAGACTTTTCTGACAGGGTGTTCGAGGGTCATAATAGAGTGTCAGAATGTTGTGGGACTGCTGTACAGGAGTTATTATTATGGATTATAGACAGCGAAATTTAGGGGTTTTCATTTTAGCGGTTTTTATTTTAGCGTTTTTTTTTTTTGTTTTTTTTTTAAGCATGACGGTAAAACACGAATGCAGTTATGAATATATTAGAACATATGCTTGCTTATTGTAAAAATTTGTAATGACAAAAAAATACTAATTTGTGGCTCTCCTTACTTCCGGGTGCAGCTATGCTGCCGTTGTGGCTGGTGTATTCTGAGAAATTTTCTTACCCCTTGGTTTCGAGTGTGGTTCTGAAAAATCTTTGTTCGAAGGGCTATCTACTCCTTCCCCTTAGCCCTACGCCTTCAAGCTAAAGCGAGCTGTGGGACACCCCTACCTCCTCACGGGAACACGCAAAATGAGGGGTAGGGGTAATGGGAAGGGCTAAGGGGTAGAATTGGGAATGGGCCTAAATCAATAAAATCTAATAAATTATTAAAAAGACTAAAACTTTAAATTAGAATCAAAACCAAATCCAACTTAATCTCAAATATACAACAACAACACTCCTTTGTATAACTGGAAATTTTAACAACGCCATTCTGTAAAATTATTGCGGCTACTTGAAGAACGTGAATCACATTTACTTGTTTTCTGCACAGACACAAGTCTTTGATGGCTTTAGTACCAAAATAATTTACAGAAACTAAATGTATGCTACTTAAAATGTTTTTACTTTTAATTTCTGATTGCATTAATGCATTATCTTCTTTGGAAAAAAGCAACGGCCAGCGGTTTCATGAAACACAACCAGCCTAAATTGAGAGTTTTGTACCCCTAATTTTTTCATGCATGCATGCATGCATTGGGCCAAGGTGCTGCATTATGCAACATGATCATGACGTTTGCACATTCTGCAACAAGATGTATTATGAGCCCTTAATTTCAGCTCCAGTTGTGTTGAAATACACTGTAAGCCAGTGGAGACACGTACTCTGACCTGCTCATGCGGTAGAAGTGAGGCAGATTTCCAAAAGCCATCCCACCCGTCGGCTGCACACATGCTCACAGCAAACCCCCTCAAGCTACTGCTGCGATGGAGATAAAATAAGCCTTTCTGGCAGTGCTATCACACCAGCCAATCAATAACAGAGAAACAAATTATACAGCAATCGCATTGGGTTTTTTGCATTATTATCATTAAATCTGGAACTAAAACCACACAAAAGAGTCTCAGAGTTGCATTTCTAAAAGACAGCTGCTACTGTATATTTCTAGGATTAGCGAAATCTCACATAATGTTCAATCCTATTTGACTTGCTAAGGAAGATCAGATAAAAATCCTCATCTTTCAGTCAGACCACACCCAAAATGGAGAAATGGCTGTACAATTCTAACCTCCAATATGAGTTTCTCTTCCAATGACTTGCATCATGTTCCTTTAAACTAAACTCTGTCAGGGAAAACAAAGGGAAAACAAACTCTGTGACAGATGAATGGTTTAAGATTGGACTCAAACATCAATCAGGATTAAGTGTGGAGAGGAGAGGCCATTTCAATTTAACTGAGGATCAATTGAGGACCCAACGTTCCCCGGTGACCAAATCAGATCAAAGCAGAGACACTTCAGTCTGGCCACTCCACGCTTTTTATGCATTTCACACGACACCACTGGGAGAAGCAGGGTGAGCTGGGGGATGAGCTGCTCGCTGTAATTTAATATTTGCACAACTACCAGACCTCAAATACGGTCTTGGTAATAACTATTATGTTCTAGCAGTTACTTCTAGTGCTGCTACTGATGATAACACTAAGGCACCATTTACACTAATATATTTTAGTTTTAAAATGCATAAGTTTTGCTATGGTTACACCTTCCTTCCACACTACCCAGAGGTTTTTGAGCCCTGAAGCTTTTTGGAAATGCTGAAGAGGCCATTTTCACTTTAAAACACTGCTGCTCCGTGTCAGTGTGGATGGGGGAAAACGGAGACATCTGAAAATGGAGGCATGGCTGCAGACATTCGCCTATCTGATTGGGGCTTTTTCCTCAATATTAAGTGCACAAAGTTCAGCCTTGCACCCTTTCCTTAAGTTCAGACTTTGCAAGTTTGATATGGAAAACTCCAGAGGGCACGTCAGGTAAATCTTCAAAGGGAACACTGTAGGCTACTTTATAACCTCATTTACATCACACTGGCTACATTGTTTCTCTATCTTAACAACGAAATTAAAACAGGACATAAGGATCTGCCTATTTTCATTTTGATATTACCTTAACAGGCAATAAAAATGTTAAGGCCCTGTGTAGATACATATTTTTTTGACCGTCATCTTCATTGTATGCATATTTATAACAAAACGAATCCTATAACATAACTGTCTCCTTTCATTTTCATTGAAAAACACGAAACATACCCTGTCTCTTTTGCTGAATATCCATTTTATTAATTAATAATGGCCATTATAAAAGTATAACGTACAATAAGTTTATACAATATACAAATACAAATCAGTCAAATCATTTGTGTACGTGGTTACACAAATTAATATATTTACTTATCTTTGCGCCCAGTCAAAACGCGTTACCTGAGAACAAGTAATAGATTCAAAAGACCAAAGAGTCATTAGATAGAGACAAGATTAATTAAATAGCACGTTTAACAACTATAGTGAGATGAAATCCAATAGAAGATCCTTGATGAACTGTCTGACGTGCGCTGCTCTCATCTGGGGAGGTGTGCTCAAAGCACCCGCTGACTGCCTGGAGCTCAGACGTTCACATACACTGCAGCAAATGCTAGACGAAGATCTTTTCTGAAACGCTAAATAAAACACCACTGTGGACGTGGAACATTTTTATTCTAAAACCCCATTTTAAATCTAAAACTATTAGTGTAAATGGGGCCTAAGCCCTAGACACATAATGCAGATAAAATAAAAGAGAAACTTAGAAACAAAATCTGTGATAATAAAATTTGTGATACTTTCATATAGTTTCTGAGCAAAATATTTTAAAGAAGTCAACGGTTCCAGTTTTCTTTAAAACATCTTCCTTTGTGTTCAACAGAAGACAGAAACTCATGAAGGTGTACAGCCACTTCATGGGAGTAAATGTTAATTTTGGGGTGAACTAATCCCTTTAACGAAAAGCCATTAATCTGGGCCCAATTTGCATCCCCCACCTTATCCATATCCTGGACTGTGTTTTGAACACATTACTTGGTATTTGACAGACTCTTTGCCTTTTACCATCCAGTGATGAACTATAGAAGCATAAATGATACTTCAATATACAAAGATACTTCACACAAATATATTATTACACAAATATATTATTATAATGTCAAACCAATGGATTCATCCATGAACAACTGAATAAGGAGAATTTTTAGCAAACAAGTGACAGAACACAAAAATTGAACTGACAAAAGCGAAGAGCCGTCTCACATTTCACCCAGGAGAGAAACATCACCACTGAAGTCATCTTACACACAGCCTGATGTCGCAGCTATCCCAGTGTCCCTACAGAGAAAAGCTGTTTAAACTAATTCAGGGAGGTCAAACTGTACGATAGCGCCGTGCTTTTCTTGTACCACATCATCATCATCGTCATCATGACAACACTACATCCAAACCCCCTCAGGAAAGAAAATCTGTGTCCTTATGACCTCTGGAGAGCAAACACACACACACAGACACACAGGGACATCTGCTCCGGATCTTAGACGAACAGGGGTGCAGGTCTTTTTTGTGTGTTATTTATAGCCTTCTGTTGTGTCATTCAGCCTCATCAGATGCACTGACTCCGAGGGCATCAATTAATGATGAGAGCCCTGCCTATCGACAGCCCTGTTATCAGGAACTCCTGACATTTGACAGTCTTTAATCATTTATTATAAGCAGAGATCCAGTGAAACACACATTTACACTGAGAAAGATAAAGACCAGCAGCTAGCAGTGGCTAACGGGATCAAATAGCTAGCTGTCAAAGCTGCTTATACAAGCAGCTGCGTACATTTGCACACCGTTACAACGAAAACACCTTCATCCATTTCATCACTAACTTAGCCGCTGCTCTAAAGCAAACCATAAAACGAGCACCGCATACGAGTTAACAGTTAGAAGACATAAGGTTAGACAGGGGGACGGGAGGAAAACAGATACTGACCTCCACAAGCTAACGCCACCGCTACTCGCTTTAGCCGTGTTTCTGTGGCCCTGCTGCGGCGAAACAGCGTCTCAGAGAGTGTTGCTCGCTTGCAACGATGACGAGCTCATGATGTGACAGTGGCGCGACCCAACGCAAAGACCGCATGTACGTGTCTTGCAGCAGCAACAGCAGCAGCCCAGTCAGTGATGCGGTGGTGATTGTGCCTGTAGATAAACGCTTCTCGTCCTCCTCCTGTTTCTCTCTGCCTGCACACTGACTGTACGATAGCGACGTGATGGAATCGTTCGTTTGAGTCGGTTCTTTTCATTGAATCATTTGAACCGGTTGTTCAATTGTTCACAGTTTGTGTGAATCGGTCTAATTCCTAATAAACAGAGAAACGATGCTTGAACTGAATTTCAGCAAAAAATTAAAAAAAAAAAAAAAACTGCGATCTATTCTATACTATTCTATTCAGCGCAAAATAAGATATTTTGAAAAATGTTGGAAACATGTTACAATTGACTTCCATAGTATGTGTTTTTCATATTCTGGACGTCAATTGTTATAGGCTTTCAACATACTTCAAATATATATTTTGTTTTCAATAGAATAAAATAACTCAAACTGATTTGGAAGAAGTCTAAGGTGAGATAATGAAGGGAGAAAATATTTTTTTTAATTAATCACCAAAGGGTCAGGATGTTTTGCTTATACATAAATAGGAACTAAATGGAAGCAAAGTTAAATTAGCTTTCCCTGTTTGCTGGGATATGGTATTTTCACAAGAACACAATGCATTGTAATGTAATTATGAATCCATATGTAAACCATTCACAGATCCAAATATAGTCCAAATTAAAATACAGTTCCCTTGTGCTTGACACATTTAAATGTTATTTTGTGTAAAGATATTTGCCCCAAATAATCTTTTACCAAAAATACAAGAAAATACCAATTTGTCACAGACAGCATTATGATGTGAAACATTTTTTTTTCTAAACAGATTTATTCTTTCCCTCGTTGCAAGTTCTGTTCTATATGGTGCAATAAAATACCCTAAAACAGTTTGTTTGTCTTTTAACTTAAAAAAACACTACATTGTCTGATTGCACTGTCGGAATAAAGTACAATGAATTCAGACGAAAATAAAAAGCTACATTGAAACAAACTGTTCAAAAGAACCGATTCCCTAAAAAGAATCGAATTTCCCCATCAACTACTGTACCGAGCGTGAGTTCCGCATACAGCCGGAGGCTGGACTGAACCATTCATTCTTTCAAAGGGGACACACTTTCACGTTCACACACATATCCAGAAATGTGAAGTGGCTTTTACTGTTGTTTACTTGTTTGATTGACAATGACAGATTAGAACAAGTGTAAAAGTGAAACCGCTCTAAAGAGCAGATATCTTCAAAAGGTAAGACTTCATTTCTGAAGCGCAAACTGATGTCCAATGACGTAGGCGGCTGATTATTTGCATATTTCTCAGGGAGGGTGGGTTTGATTGAGTAAACAAACACGACACTGCTTCCGTCGGAAGCTCATATTTCCTTAAAATAGGATGCCGAGAGATGCTTGCATAACTTATGCTAATAGACAGATTACTGACACCAACGTTGTGAGCTCAGATTCAGTATTTATTTCCAGGGTCAACCCTGATCTATTAAAAAACAGCAGAATAATAAAAAGACAGAAACAATACGGAGGTTCCCTGTTTTAGGTAAATGCATCTCTGTATAAAGAATAGGCTTTGAGTCATCTAAGTTTTCAGCATTTTTATCAGATAAATATATACTCTCACAGAACAATAAATTTAGTCTACTTTTAATTTACACAAATAAAGCAGTATACATCCAAGGACTTAAGGCGTTAAAACATAAGGTTGTATTTCTAGATGTCACCCTTCCATGACACTCTATTGAAGACAGACGTTAATCAGAGTAATGAGGTCCACTGGGCTGAGGGTGAAAAATAAATTAGATCTACAATCAACTTTGCATTACACTCTGGCTCGTGTAGCAGCATTCTGCTAGGAGATCATTCCATCATTTCAGTTTGAAGAAAATAAAGCTTAGAGCAGCACGAGTAAATGCTTATTATTGATGATCAGAAATCAAATATATCTCATCACATTTCCAATATCAGTTCAACAGGAAGATCATGGAGGTTATGTCTTTCAGTGGACTGTTATTAAACAAGATTCTGCATATGAACTGACAGGGTTTGGCTATTCAGTCCACTGGGATGCTCCTGAAATCTGAACAGACAGAAGGTAAAAGACACCTGCAGTTATACACTTGAACTGTCAAGCCCTTGTGAAAGGTTAGAAACTCTCATAAAAAGGAGCTTGAGGAAAACAATCTGCATTAGCGATTTCACTAGCTGACAGCCCGACACAATAACGGTAGAAAGAAAAAAACATACCAACGGGCATATGACTTCTTCAAACATATTCTCAAACATACTGACACGCACATAGGTCAGCAAACATATTCTCAATCTGCACAGTCAGGGCAAACAAACAGTATTAGTCAATCACAGAAATTATGCTTTCAGCTCATTTTTTTTACAATGTTAGTTTCCATGATGCTTTGATTTACAACAACCCTTGTCATCTCTTAAGTGGTTTGTAAGATCAGTAAAACCTGAATTGTGCATGCTCACACTGGATATTTGCATTGTTACAGAGTAAGACGTTACAATTTGCTCTCTTTTGCCTAGTCCCTTATTTCAGAGCTAATCCTGTGATGCGGTTCAGTTTCAGATCAACATCTTGAGGAGAATGGGACAGGTTTTGTTCTGAGTGCATTCAGACTTTATGAATAACATACTGTTAAACTGAGGTACAAAAAATGTTAACACAGATTATGCTATTTAATTGCAAATCACCTAAGAAATATTGAATATGTCAATAAATTAATTAGCAAATTAAAAAAAATCATAAAAATGACAAAAAAAAATCACCTAATTAAATAGGTGTATATAGAACTAATTATAACATTTAAAAAAAATACAACAAGGTGATGAAATACAACATTACATACCCATGTTATTTTTTTATGACAATATCATCCACTTATTTTCACTTGAGTTACATTGTGGGGCATAAGTGGCGCGGTTAATAACGATCTGAGATTTGATGAATGGATTTTCTAACAATATTTAACCAGGCCTCCATCAATTAGAAGTAAAAAAAAAAAAAAAAAAAAGTACAGCATGTTAGCTTACAGACGTAAGTAACCAAACATTATAATGTAATGTTAAAGGAATAATTATGGTCGGCATTACGTTTTCAGAATGCTTCACGTTATCTATGCATCTCAGTAGTCGCTGTGAGTAAAGCAGCACACTGATTCAGGCTAAAGGAATACTTCACCCAAAACTGAAAACTACTCTAAGTTAACTAAGGCCATTCAAGATATAGATGACTTTTTTTTATAAGTAAAACACAGATTTTTTTTTTTTGCTGAAACTTTTGTATTTATGAAAAAAACAAGTCAATGCTAACAGCACTTCAAAAGTCTAAAAAGAAGAAAAAAGAAACATACAGCAAAATTATATTGTTAATCTAATTAGCACGTCTGCTTATCCTGGATGCTGAAATCTATATAACAAAGCAAGACTATGTTTTTGTGTGATTGCAGTCAGGAAGATTGACTTTTCACAGTTTCCAACATTTAATCTACATCTTAGGCTAAATGTGCTCAGGACCATTTTCTGAGGCTTTGGATTAAAGGTAATAATGTCATAAATAATGTAAAGTTTCTTGCACCATTTTGCTTCATAACATCGCCGATATTCATTTTGTTTTGCCTTTATATGTTTTTGTGACTCTCGAAGTGAGTCAGTAGCAGCTGACTTGCATTTTATTCATCACCAAGCACCATAATTTCTTCTTAAATTAATTCATCTATAACGTTCTTCTGAAAGACAGTCACTTATATCTTGAATGGATTGAGTGAGAGTGAAGTAGCAGCAATTGTTGTTGTTGTTTTGATAAAATATGCTTACAACAGCTCCAGTGATTCTTACCGATTCAGAATATATTTATTCTCATAAAATCAGGCAATTTGGCTTCTCAGTTCCTTTTTTCCAACCAGCAGAAAACAGAATTCCTGGTAAAAGCTGTGATACGATTGATCAGTGTAGCATGGGCTCTGAATCATGATGGCTTGCACTAGTAAAGTGCTGATTGACTTTGTTTTTGTCAAGAAAAAAAATCTGGGTGTTAAAAGGAGATTGTATTTGAACATTAATCAAGACTAAATGCATGTCAAACGTCACATTAGAAAAATATGCTAATTATAGCCTGTACTAAAAAGAAGACAATGTTCTTCAAATCTGTGAGTGATCTATGCATATTTAAAATATTAGATGTCTGCCAGCCATTTCTAAGCAATCAGCCAGAGTGGAATCATAAAACACTGTAAATAAACTACATATCTGTAATGAAAAACCTTCAAGACAACCTTGTCTATTAATTAGATAGTATAAACCTTCGCCAAGACTTGCTTGATGCTTTTGGTGCTGAAACATTAGATATAAACAACTTAAAAAATAAAAAAGTGACCACACGTTCGTGGTCGCTCATCATAGCAAGCAAGTCTCTGAATCCAAACCCATTCAAATCCCCAAAGCTCGAACGATGGTCGAGTAACCATTACCTGCTCTGATCCGTCCCTGAGCTACCTCTAGCCATACAGTCTATCAATAGCACATTCAAAGGAAGCAGCTCTCACTGACCACTGGGTCCAAAATCTAGAGGTCAAGGAAGAGAATGGTAAAAGCAGGCTTCTCATGACAGTGGGAGGACATCATGACCCTGTGCTCTGTCTGTAGAGGAACACTTGTCCTCCCAC
>CAIGQZ010001108.1:19285511-19297226 GCA_903798205.1 Danio tinwini
TTGCTAATGTTTGTCTTTATTCATAAAACTCCATTCAACAATGCATCATATTGTTTGGGACACAAAACAAAGGCTTAACTGTTAGAAATATATTGGATGCAAATACTATTCTATACTGGGAGGTTTTGTTCTCATGAAAAACCCACTGCACTACTATTTCTCCAAAAATTCTTTCACCCATAAAAATAGGGTTTATGTTTTAAAAGAGAACTATGGCCATATTAAATAGTTCCATAATTTACGCTCTCCCCTTGTTCTAAATCTGATGAGTTTCTTTCTGTTCAAAGGAAGATACAATGAAGACTGCAGGAAAAAAACAGCCATTAACTTGTATAGTGGGAAGGAAAAAAATACTATTTTGAAGTCAATGGCTGTTTTTCCCTACAATCTAAAAAAAAGAAATTTAAAAAATTTAAATTGAAAAAAGCTTCAAAATAAAAGCTTATGTAAAATATGTATAATTGCTATAATAGTAATGTACACTCACTGGCCACTTTATTAGGTACACCTGTCCAACTGCTTTTTAACGTAAATTTCTAATCCTCTAATCACGACAGCAACTCTATCATAGGCATGTAGACATGGTCAAGATAATCTGTTGCAGTTCAATCTGAGCATCATAATGGGGAAGAAAGGTGATTTAAGTCACTTTGAACATGGCATGATTGTTGGTGCCAGATGGCTGGTCTGTGCATTTCAGAAAAATGATCTACTGGGATTTTCACGCACAACCATCTCTAGGGTTTATAGAGAATGGTCAGAAAAAGAGAAAATATCCAATGAGTGGCAGTTCTGTGGGCTCAAATGCCTTGTTGATGCCAGAGGTCAGAGGAGAATGGCCAGACTGATTCCAGCTGATAGAAAGGCAACCAAAACTCAAATAAGCACTTATTACAACAGAGGTATCCAGAAGAGCATCTTTGAACACACAACACGTCAAATCTTAAGACGGATGGGCTATAGCATCAGAAGACCACATTGGGTGCCACTCCTGTCAGCTAAGAACAGGAAACTGAGGTTACAATTCGCACAGGCTCACCAAAATTGGACAATAAAAGATTGGAAAAATGTTGTATGGTCTGATGATTCTCAATTTCTGCTGCGGCATTCGGATGGTAGAGTCTGAATTTGGGGTCTGTGTTGTTGGTTCAGGGTGGTTGTGGTGGTGTAATGGTGTGGTGGATATTTTCTTGGCACACTTTGGGCCCATTAGTACCAATTGAGCATTGTTTCAACGCCACAGCCTACCAGATTATTGTTGTTGACCATGTCCATCTCTTTATGACCACAGTGTACTCATCTTCTGATGGCTACTTACAGCAGGAAACGCACCATGTCTTAAAACATGGATCATCTCAGACTGGTTTCTCTAACATGACAATGAGTTCACTGTACTCAAATGGCCTCTAAAGTCAGCAGATCTCAATCCAATAAAGCACCTTTGGGATGTGGTGGAACAGGCGATTCGCATCATGGATGTGCAGCTGACAAACTGTGTGATGCTATCATGTCAAAGTGGACCAAATCTCTTATATTTCCAGTACCTTGTTGAATCTATGCCACAAAGGATTCATGCAGTTCTGAAGGCAAAAGGGAGTCCAACCTGGTACTATTAAGGTGTACCTAATAAAGTGGCCAGTGAGTGTATAAACACTATTAAACGAACACTGCTTGTTGTAAAATAAGTATTTTTATTTAATTATATGTTACTAGTGCAATGGTGAAATAATTTGTGCCACCTACAGGACGTAAAAACATACAAACAGCTTAATATACACTGGTCCTATTAACATACTACCACTATATATGCAGTCAAACCCGCAATCATTCAAACCCTTGACTTAAAGTTACTTTTATTCAACCAGCAAGTTTTTTAATTTATTTTTTTAATCAGAAATGAAACGGGTATCCAACAAAAGATACTAAGACAATGTACAAGAAAAAATGTTTCTCAGCTTTTATTTACATTTAAACAAAAGCTTTAAGTCAGAATTTATATATAATGTATTAGCAGTGAAAAATTCTAAGGTTTAAAACCTCTTAAAAGATTTTTTTCAATCTTCAATTTTGTGTGATCTGTGCCTTTAAATGGCTGATCGGACTCACCAGAAGACAAACAATATAACACTGGTGTTTGCGTGTCAAACTGACCTGCTGAGAAGATGTTGATAGCGATGAGCAAAGCATACTCTGCCTCGTCCAGATGGAGGTCATTCATGCCTTTTGAAAACTCAAAGATGGGGTTGATGAACTCTAACTGCAGCCCTGCGGACAAACCAGACAGGACAGAGATCATTTCGGTACACGAACAACAAAAACAGCTCTCAAATAAAACCACACAAAATAAATCCCAGTTGTGGAAGATCTTACTTCAGGTTATAAGGAAATGTTTTTAATGACAAAAATATAGTTGCTTATTATATAACGTTTTTATTTAATCTAATTATATTTTATAATCAATTGAAATAACAAGCAAGATGCTAAAAACAAAATGGATGTCAATGGCTTTTTTCAATGTCAACATTTTTCAAAATATCTTCTTTTGAGTTCAGTAGAGAAAAAAACTCAAAGGGATGAAGCCACATGAGAGACAGGAGGAGTGAGTACATTTTCAGATTCTCAAATGTGAAAGGTTATGCAAGTGTTTACAACCAGGTCACACAATTTTGTAGCATTATGGAAAACCTGTTGATCTTTAGTGTGAGTGAAAACACATTGACTGTTTTGAGTCTGCCTGCATCTCAATTAGCACTCTTGCTCCCAAGGTCATTCATAAGTAGGCCGTGTGCAAAATTTGGGCACTGGTTAGTGCAATGACCATGGGGCACTGTACATTGGGACACACTGAGTGTGACATGAGGACATCCTCATTGTACATCATCAAAATGTACAGCATAACTAATTATTTTCATATATAAATTGTGTTAGGCCTTGAAAAAGTACATTATAGCTAATTTACTGTTCATTCATTCATTCATTTTCCTTCGGCTTAGTCCCATTATTCATCAAGGGTTGCCAAAATGAACCTCCAACTTATCCAGTATATGTTTTACACTCTTCCATGCTGCAACCCAGTACTGGAAAACAACCATACACACTCACTACGGCCAATTTAGTTTATTCAATTCACCTTCCGGAGCACCCGGAGGAAACCCACACGAACACACAGGGAGAACATGCAAACTCCACACAGAAATGCCAACTGACCCAGCCGAGGCTCGAACCAGTGACCTTCTTGCTGTGAGGTGGTGGTGCTACCCACTGCGCCACAGCATCGCCCTAATTAATTGTAACTGTTTCATATAATAGCAATATTTCAACCATTAAACTATTATAAATGTTTCCTACATTTTCCCAACCTAGCTATGTTAAAAATAAGTAAATAAAGAATTATTTTTAGAAATAACGTCTCCCGTTTGCTATTATGTATGATGAATGCCATTAAGGCCGAATAGTGCGAATCAATGCTCCTTGATTTTCACAGTGCATTGTGGGACTTTTCATGGTGTGAACATTTCAATGCAGTGGAAGAAATTTGCAATCGACAGAGCACTTAAAATGGCTGGAGACCTGATCAGTGCACTGACTACTGAACAAGAGTGCTGATTGAGATGCACCCTTCGTGTGTAAAGTGGACAAATGGGGCAACTATATATACATATCTTTGCTTGCTGCTGCAAATAACTACATATTTCTGTATTAATTTGCAGCAGCAAGCAAAGATATGCATATATAAATGCACATTTGTCCGCTTCACACACATAGACGTACTTTGTCACAGATATTGGCAGGTTAGCTAAGGGAGGTGGAAGGTTTGCATGCATACACATATTAACCTGCACCATCTAAAGCGGCCTGACTGAACTACACCATTCATACAGTACCTGCTTTCGCAAAATCTTCTTTATTATAAGTGAAGTCTTTAAGAAAGGTGATGCTGTCAATCGCTGGGTTATAACGTCTGGAAGTCTCTAGCAGCATGATCTGCAAGACAAAAGAAAAGCTGAACAGGTTTGTAAAACAAGCAGTACAGGCTCCACTTGGTTTTTCATGAGAAGTGGCATTCGTCACCAGATGGCTTTTTTTTTTTCTAAAGTACTTCCTGCTATGAAATGACAGCTGAAACCCATCTGCCAAACAACAGTACTCCATCTGTGTGCACGAAAACAGCAACAGAACTGACCGAAAACAATGTGTGTTATGGGTCAGTCAGGTCTAACCTCTATGGTCGAGGTCTTGAGTAGGGCTATCTGGTCTTCTCGGGTGAGCTCCAGGAAGCCGGGCAGCTGTTTAGCAAAGTCTACAATCTCCTGCACTGACATGATGGCCAGCTCGGTGAAATGAGCAAAGCGCTGCTGCCGAACCTCTCGGTTTTGTGGGTCCTGACTCTGTGGCCATGGCTGAAAAGACAACACATCTTCATGTAAATTTTTAGAATCAATGCATCAGAGGATTAAAGATATTGGCTCTACTTGGCACAATGTTTAGTTTAATATTCAGAGGATTAAAAGGATAACCCAAAACATTTAAAGGAATTACCTTCAGTTCTTTAAAAGTGCTGGACTGACCGCCATTAAAGTCAGTGTGAAATCAAAATTCACAATGTTTATTTTGCTAGCGCACATTGTTATATTTTAGGTGAATGATTTATCTGTGTCCTTTAATCAACTGAAAAAAAAATAGTTTTGGTAAGCTTTAATCAAAGTCTGACCATTTGCTTGCCCGTATGAAGTGTCGGGCCTTCTCTGTTTTGTTAGTTTTCATTTGCACCAGACACATTGTTACAAAATAAATTGTGCATTTTTAAAGTGTGCTTCATAGAGCTCTCTCCGTCTCTCTCCGTCTCTCTCCCTCTCTCTCACTCTCTCTCACTCTCTCTCACTCTCTCTTAAAAAACGCCCTCCTCCTCACCATAACATTTCCTTTGTATAACTATAGCACTTCTCGTGTGTATTGGCTCTTCTTGTCGAATCAATGAATTCCTTCTCAATTGTAAATCACTTTGGACAAAAGCGTCTGCTAAATGACTAAATGTAAATGAAAAATGATGTCCAGTGTTGCCAGATATAGCAGACTTTTTTTTAAGCCCAAAACTGTCCAAAACCCGCACAAAAAATGGCCAAAATATTAGATTAATGTTTAATTAATTTAATGAATTTTATTAAATTTTAATTGATTTAAATCGAAATTAACCTAGTTACTTTAACTGTCAGAAACCAACAACAGCAGTCACAGAACCACAACATAACTGGATCACATCGAAACACTGCCCCTTTCACCCACACACTGAACTTGTGTAGATTACACCAGTTGTTCCCAAAAGGGGGAGGGGGGGTCAAGTTTTTTTATCCCCTGGCTGACCAAAAAAAAATGGACAAATTTGTAATTCGTCCTCTACGAAAAAGACTGACTTGCCTTCAGCAGCTAATACTAATGACCCAAGCATAGTGGACCTAGGTGAGGAAGCTCCAAACATTTTGGGTCGCAGCGCTAGCAATACTGAAAACACTAAATGCAGGAAATACTGAGATAGTTACCTGAGCTATGGTTTTATTCCATTTTCTCAAAGCAAAGAGTCCCTGACCCAGCCACAGTGTATTATCTGCACCAGAGTTCTTGCTAACGAATGCATGAGGCCGATTCGCAGAAGACTTATCTTCAATACCACGACAAGCCAAAAGCATTTTTTGAGAGCAAAGCAAAAGAAATGACACACACCCAAAATGAGATGAGGGACTTTACAGCTACTGACAAGAAACAAAAAGATTGGTAACTAACTAATATAGGGCCAATTTAAAGGCCAAAGGCTTACGTTTTTTGGGTTATAAATGGCCTACTGATGTTTTGCTTTTATATTTTACATTAGACTATTATTTGCGCAAAAACATATCTAGATATAGTAATAAAACATACATTTTGTTTGATTTTTTTTGTCATCTTTACTGCAAACTTATATTTGCGATTATAACATTAAATGCTAAGGGGTGTCTTACAGTATTCTTCGGGGGAAAAGGCAGCCTCAGGCAAAAAAAAAAGGTTGGGAACCACTGGAGTATGTTTTACTTTCGAAATTGGATATAAATTTATCAGATTTGGTGCTTTAAATTCTTTTGAACATAATTAGGTGCTGCTTGTCAATCAGACAACACTTCTATGTTTGTTCTTGCTGTTAATTGCAGAAAAAAATGATCAATAAAAGTGTCATGATAAACCGCTGTGAGTTTAACTGTAGGCTCTGTGTGATGCGCATACACGCGAAGGGAAGCCAGATTTGTCCGGGAAGTCAGATTTTGATACAACTTTCCTTCCCCTCCTCTTGCAGGTGGGCCCATGCGGTTAGCGCTATGCACTGGTCACTACTAAATGAATGGAGTAGGAGCACACAGTTATATTTTGTTAAATAAGTTGCATATAAAAGATACGTTTTAAAACCGCCCAAATTTTGTCAACCCGCCAATGCCATTTTTTACCCACAAAATCAAATTCGAAACCGCCCAATCTGGCAACACTGAAAAATGTCGTTTGGAGGCTTCAGCAACAATATTTTTGACCACACCCCTCATACCATTATTTTACTATGAGGAAATGAAGAGGGGAAAAAGCAAAGCCCCGCCCCCTACACAATATTCTGTTTCAGTTGGAAATACATCAACACACAAAATAAAAGTCTCAGCCACTTCTGATTCACAAAGACTTTAACCATACTTGATACACTTTAATCAATCACTATACATAAAACCCTACTATAAAATAACTGTGATTTAAAAAAGAGTTGAATTAACATAAGATCAATAGATTGTTTGGCTCTTTCAGCAATCTGTGATGAAAATAAATCTCTCAGGATAAATTAAAATATCTTAATTTATGTTAGGAAGATGAAGGAAAGTCTTATGGGTTTGGAATGACACACAAGAAAGTCAATGATAAGAAAGTCAAGAAAAAAACATTTGATGTCACTTCATAAGCAAGGGAAGAATGCAATTGTAGTTGATATGGGGTGTACAAATAATGAACAAAGTCAAGCTACAGTCACATTTTTTCAGTTGCACATTTACAGTCAGATTATGACTAAATTATTTTAGTTGGTTTGGAAATTTAAAGCACAAATAAATGCACTTACAGTGACTTTGGGCCGATCGATGAAAGAGCGTTTGTTGCACTGTTTCTGCATGGCCACCAGCTTTTCAATCATCTCCTGCTGTTCGGGAGCCAGCGGAGGCATCTCAGGTGCAGGGCTCGGTGTCGCCACTGCAGAGGTACGAGCTGTCTCTTCTTCTTGTTTCTTCATCTTCTTTAGTCGAATCTGCTCTTCTGACAGCACACCTATAAAACAGAGTGAGATAAAGCTGTTACTAAAAGAAGCAAAATACAAGATAGTGATATGTGATCATATCAGAAAAGATAAGATAAGAGATTTGACAATGAAAACAGTGAGACATGAAAATTTGTTTTTTTAACCCTCATTTCAACAAGAATGTATTGAGTTGATTGAATATGATGTGCTGCAAAAAGTCAATTTATCACAGTACCTCGTTAAGTATATAATTTGTAATCATTATTAATATTAATAATTAATAATATAATTCAGATGAAAACACTACAGTAGCAATAAAAAAGTGAGAAAGATAAGATTTTATCAATTATACTATTGCGCGAGTAGGTGGTGACAAGAAAATTATTTAGAAGATGTGTTCAAAAACACTGCTATATCAACCTTTATCTTTAAAAAAATCTAATTATAATATATTTTAAATACACTGCAGTAATTAATAATTCGTCAGACACAGGATTGAACTGCATTAACCCACATTACTAATTAGCAAACCGGTCAACCCTCCCAATTTTGCCAGGATTCTCCAGTACTCTACCATTCTATCCCGCTATCATCCAGTTGAAGTATTTTCGTGTATTCCCGTAGGACAAATACATTTAATAATATGTAAAATGTCCGCCCTGGCATGTTCTACTTTAAACACAAGTAATTTTGTCTTAAATTAGTATATAAACAGGTTCCGAAAGTAATCGAATGCTTTGAATATAGATCTGTGGAATCTTCAAGGGACACCTCTGTTATCAAACAAAACAGTAGATAAAAATAAGAGATTCACTGCTCTTCACTAAATAACTGTAATCATGATTTAAATACAGGGAATAAAATGTACTAATGATGGGTATTACTATTACTAATGCAGTTTTTATTGTATTAATTTCTACACTTCAATATTTTTCTGCCTTCATTTGGGTTTTTTTATTCAAATAATTTGTTTTAATAAATGAATCGTAAAAGTTTAAAGTGTTATGCTGTGTTTTTGCCTTTTTTATATAGAAATATGCCTATATACTTTTTATTTACTTGTGTTTTAGTTTTTTTTGTTGCTGTTTTAGGGTAAACTGAGAACTATTGTCATGGTAACCAGATGAAGCATTTTATTTTTTTTAGTTAGTGTTTCAGGATTAAAATTTTTGTTAATTACTTCAACATAATGCTATTAATCTGAATATTTATTTTTACCAAAAACAGAATTTATATTAAAATAAAAAAATTAATTAATTAATTAAAATAAATAAATGAATAAATTTTTTAAATCACAATAACATTTAGTAATTGTATTTCTTTTTTTTCACTATGTTACTACTTTACTGTATTCCTGATTAAAATAAACACAGCCATGGTAAACATAAAGCAACTTTCAAAACCCCCAAAATGTTGAACAGGTGGTGTAAACCTGCTCTGATGCTTGTGCAGAGTGTGACTCACATTGCTCCAACATGCCTGCCTCCCTGCATTTGCGCAGGCGGCACTGCTGACACTTGCGGCGCATGTACATATCCATCTCGCAGCGGCCGGAGTTCTTGCAGGAGTACTGCGCTCCCTTGATCACGCTGCGTCTGAAGAAACCTTTACAGCCCTCACAGCTCAGCACATTGTAATGAAAGCCAGATGCTTTGTCTCCACATACACTACACACCTCATTCCCCAGCATTTTAGGTGCAGGACCTTTCTTTCTCTTCACCGGCTGACCCTCTACATATAATCACACAGAACACAAAGACACACACATAAACTACAGAACAAAAAATATGTAAAAACCTACACCAAAAGCACTACATTTTTATTTACTTAAAGGGACAGTTCACTCAAAAATGAAAATTCCGTTTTAAAGGGATAGTTGACATCCAGGGTTCCCACTCTTTTAATACCAAATTCAAGGACTTTTTAAATCACTAATATTTTTTAAATCGAACACCTTTGTAGTTTACACCCCCCGCATATAGTAACATGAAAGTCTTCCAGTACTTAACATTTCATTCATTCATTCATTCATTTTCTTTTTGGCTTAGTCCCTTTATTAATCAGGGGTTGCCACAGCGGAATGAACCACCAACTTATCCAGCATATGTTTTATGCAGCGGATGCCCTTCCAGCTGCAACCGGGAAACACCCATACACTCTTACATTCACACACATACACTATGGGAATTTTTGTTTATTCAATTTACCTATGTATAGCGCATGTCTTTGGACTTGTGGGGGAAACCGGAACACCTGGAGAAAACCCACGCGAACACGGGGAGAACGTGCAAACCAGTGACCCAGCTGGGGCTCAAACCAGTGACCTTCTTGCTGTAAGGTGATAGTGCTACCCACTGCGCCACCGTGCTGCCCTTTATTTAACATGTCACTTACACTTAATTATTACATTAAAACATCATAGTAAAGATGATGTTTTGAATTTGAATTTTTATAAATGTAGACAGTTTTTAACAGTCATGTTCAAAGAACTTTAAAAGTATTAATTGAATTCGATTCTGGTAATATTCAAATGTGATTACTAAAATATTGATAAAAGGTTCATTATTTGTCATAGTTCTTGCATAAGATTTAAATGTAAGACTTTTAAATTAATAAAGTCTTAGTTTTTTATTCAGTTTTTGAAAGCAGCACAGTAAAATTGTAGAAATAACACCATAAATCGTATATTAAGCACTTTCAAGGACCTTTGTTTTTAAGTACTTTCCAGGCCTTAAATTCATGTCTTTAATTAAAGTACTTTTAAGAAGTGTGGGAACCCTGGACATAGTCATCATCATTTACTCACCCTTCACCTGTTCTAATAGGTCTCAACCTATTTGAGTTTCTTTCTTCTGTTGAACAACATAAGACATTTTGAAAAATGCTGGTTGCTGGGACCCATATACTTTCACAGTAGTTTTTTTATCCTACTATAGAAGTCCCATAAACCAGCATTCTTCAAAATGTTGTCATTGAATAATATCTTCTTCTTTAAAGGTTCCGTGAAATTTAAATAAGTTTTTAGATGTTAGTTTCAGTCTGTTAGTTTTATGGATATCTATTAGCTAGCTTGCTCCAAAACAATGACAAAATTGACAAAAAAACTGATATGAACTGGAGACTTCTGGCAGTTAACTGAAGTGCATGGCCGCTTAACATTTTGTCTCCCGTTCTGTCAGAGTTTAATTCCCTAATTAATAAAATTAAGACTTATTTCTTGATCGAATTTAATGACGAAAGCTGAAAAAAGCAGAAAGGGCAAAGAAAAACAGTTCGGGAAAGCAGAGGAAGTCGGTAATATAATTTTAGAGGGTAGCGTCATGGCTGAGGACCAAGGAGAGTGTAATAGCGGAAAGGATCCAAAAATCCAAAAATAGCAACAGTGGATGATAACATTGCTGTCATCCACACAGACATAAAGATGATGACCATGGAGATGAAGTCAGAGCTAAAACTAATATATACATGCAAAGTTTGCAGTTTGCCGCTTAAATGTATCAACAGTTTATTTTTTTTACGTGACCTCATACTTCAATTTCTCATAAAATCTTGACCAATCAAATGTTCTCTAGTATCTGACATGTCCCGGCCCCTTCAAGAGGCTTCTCATTTGCTTTTCATTTGATGCGCTTGAGCTAAACCATTCTCACTGGCAGAGCTGTGATAAAAATCAAACGCTATTGGCTGTTTTTTTAAAGGGGAGGGGCTACTCTATGTCCCACCCTCTCTTCATTTTTCAGTTGAGATGACGTCAAACAACAATAAAAAATGCACATTTATAAGCACTTTATGAGACCTTCAACCACTTCACGGTGAGTAAATCCCTATTTTGGGGGTAAACTATATCTTTAACCAGTTAAACCAGTTTATTCACACATTTACTGTATATATACACACACACACACACACACACACACACACACACACACACACACACTCATAATGGCATGCATGTTCATACTTGAGTAAAGTCACATGTTGCACCTTATGCAATAGGTAAAGTTCAACTCTGAATTATATGCTGACTATACTGTAAAATGATGCAGATAATGGAAAGTACATTATCTATGCCATGGGTCCAGTTATTTAGTCTCACCTGGCGCAGCTTTGTCCTCTCGGAAGAACATCTTGATGTCGTTGGATTCCATGAGCATGGAGTCGTTCAGGTCATCGTGCGATGTGTTGTACAGGTCCGTTTGACTGAGAATCTCCTGTTTCACTTCTGCTGTCGCTGCTGAAGGGCCCTCTTCACTGTCACAGCCCAGAGAGTCCCCTGTACACACACACACACATCTGATGATCAACAACTAGACTAGATGAGTAAAAAGTGCATTTTGTGGAACATAAGTCGCACAGTTGAGATGGAAAAAAACTAAACAAAACAGATAAGTTCAGAACAGAAGATGCACAAGTCACATTTA
>CAIGQZ010001108.1:19297626-19315124 GCA_903798205.1 Danio tinwini
ATATAATATAATATAATATAATATAATATAATATAATATAATATAATCTACCCACAAAGCAATATATAATGTTTGTCGCAAATAACTGAATATGGTGTCATTAATCATTCCAAAAACAGCACCTCAAATTGATTTTAGTGAATAAATAAATGAAGTTTACCTTTCTTGAAATGTTTTAAAGAAAGATTGTAAAAAAATATAAGAGATACAGGACACTTACTTTGAAATTGTATTATTAAATGCAATGACATTCATACATTTTTAGTTTGTTATGACTAAAATTATTTAATATGTTCTCTTAACCAATGTTTGTATCAAAAACATTTCTATTGTATTTAAAGAGAGGCTAGAATCTTACCATGACCAACATCAGTGATATCAGTCGCAGAAAGGGTGGACATCTTCCACACAGCCACTTGTCATAACGAACCAACACTGCACCTGCAGAGCACAATCAAGAAGCAAACCTGAAGTCTTACCAAAAAATACAAATCAAAGATTCTATTCATAATGTTCAGTCAAAACTGCCTCAAACTGATGCTAGCTTTAAATACAGTTTATTACAGAATTAAATCTACCTACAGAGTCGAGTGTTTAAATCAGTCTAAAGAACCTGTAATAGGGGCAGAACTCTCACTCTCATCGCTTGAGACCAAATGCACGCATTGTTGATTTTCACTAATGACTGTCAGTGAAGTTCCTTAAGCAGTCACACTTCTGTATGGAAAGCTCACACAAAACTACATAGTCACCCTTTCAGATCATGGGAATTTTTTCTAAACTGCTAAACTGTGCACAGCAAAAAATAAGAAGGGAAAAAAAAAGAAATTGAGAAATATTTAGAAATGTGAGTGAGTTTTTTTGCCAACTAAGCACGCTTTATGAACTACCTACTTGAGAACAGGAATTGAAAATGCAAAAAACAAACTGGTCAGGACTGGTCACTCATGGGTGTAGCTGTGAGAATTAACAGTGAGAGAGAGTGATTTGGGGAAGGATACTTTGGTACAAGTGAGTTTAGCATAAGTTAAAGTTTGACCATGCAAAAAAACAACAAAAAAATTGGTTGGCAGTGGCCTCTGTGTGGGCAGTCCACAAGAGTAAATATGACCCTGACTTAGGAATGAATCAAAATATGCTGATTCAATTCTACATTATGATCATATCAGCAAAAACTACTACTAGGAAAAAAGCAGGACGTCTAAGATGAACTACTTTAACAAACAATAGGTCTCGCTCAATAATTCATTCATTCATTTTCTTTTCGGCTTAGTCCCTTTATTAATCTGGGGTCACCACAAAACAAAGAACCGTCTCGCTTAATAGACGAATTACCATGTTTGTAAACATTCAGAATGCGCGCGCAGTGAGGTTGCAAAAAAAAAAAAAAACGGGAGCGCTAGCATTTACAGCGAGGAAATGACATCCGAGTTTGTTGGGAATGACATCTGAGTTTGTTGTTGTCTTAGAAATAATTTATATTGATTACATATTATATACATTATTTACATAATGCTTTCAGCGTATTATAACAGCTTGTCACCCAGTGATAAGCACAGTTATTCAGCAAAATTAACGTTAAAGTGAGCGGCGTTCGTCTATTTGCGATAGATAGCACCTTCCCAATGGATATTGGATAAGACGAAATGGCCAAGCATCCAGCCCAAATTGTACAACTATCTCATTGAAACTCCACGTGATTTTACAAGAGAGAAGTTAAAGTCTTTGGATGCCAACAATTTTATTCTGTGTGGTCATGTGCAAGAAATAATGTTCCATGATTACCAGATTCAAAACTTTGTAGTGCTAAAACCGAGGTTCTGCCTAGCCAAAGACACAGGTAAAAAGATGGAGCGATACAAGCCCTGGGTAATCAAGCAAAACTTCATTCTGACAGCGAACGGCACCTTTACGGCAGGGTATGTGAACTTACACTTTCACATTTCATTCTTAGCATTGTGTCCGCAGCTTAATTCACCATATTTAACAGTTTTTGCTGAAATCATTGCTGCATTTAAAAACGAGTAATGTGTATGATTTAGCACAGCGTGAATTTACCTGATATAACATGAGAACTACAGAGCCGAGCATTTTTAACGAGGATCCTCACTTCATTCAGTTCCCTTTTAGCCAAGACGTCTGCGGTTGGCATTAAAAGCAGTATGGTGTATGGTAAAAGTTAAGTTTATTATTTTTACATTTTTTCGAATTTGGCATCCTACCTCACAACACGACATGTTTGCTATTGCAACCGGTCTCTTTTTGCAACCGGGAACCTGTGTGACGTAGGTTGGTAATTCGTCTATAATGATTGTGTTAATTATTTTACATTTGTATGCACAGATTTCACACAATTATTTTCTGCCTACAGAGTATTCTATTAGTGTCTGTTCAGAGAAAGCTTGCAGCTCAAGCTTTAAAGTAGCATTTCTTACTCTTTCACTTTATGTGATGATGAAATATACCTTTTATCTTCAATACACATAAATTATATATAATAATATTGTGAATATGTAATATAGAGATGAGATAAAATAGCATTTTAACACAATTAGAAGGCTACTCAGAGTATGCATGTTTTGTGTAGTCAGTCTATTTTCATAGAAATTCATTCATTCATTCATTCATTTTCTTTTCGGCTTAGTCCCTTTATTAAACAGGGGTCGCCACAGCAAAATGAACCGCCAACCTATCCAGCACGTTTTACACAGAGAATGCCCTTCCAGCTGCAACCCATCACTGGAAAACACCCACATACCCAAATAAATAAACACACACATACACTACAGACAATTTTAGCTTACCCAATTCACCTGCACCGCATGTCTTTGGACTTGTGGGGGAAACCAAAGCACCCAGAGGAAACCCACACGAACATGGGAAGAACATGAGAAATTCATTAATTTCTAACTTTTTTCCTTTTTAAATTGAGAATTAATTGAATAAATGAATAGTCATTTGCAAATTATTAAGGATACATTTTAGTATGAACGTTTTTGGTAAAACAATGTTCATGACAAGATTTGCAAAGCAGATTTCACAAAGATGTGCACATGCACATTTAGTTGATAAGACCCCATGCTATTAACTTACACTGACAGGCCAAAGACATTTCAGTTCCTCCTGAAATTTATTTAGGTGACAGACATGAAGGTCATTCACTATAATATCATAAAATAACCAACTATTAACTCTCTAACCAGAGTCAAGATGGCAAGAGAACTTTTCTGATTCAAATTCATTCAGCTGTAGCAAACTGTAGAACATATTTATTTAATTAGCTAGTTAGTTATTTAGTTTTCATTTTTACAGTAGTACAAGACAGATTTATAATATTGGTCATAACATAAGACAAAAATCATGAATAAATTAGGCTACAAAAATACAAAAAGCATACACACTAGGGCTAAACAATATATCAATTGAGCTTCAATATCATAATGCGAGTATCCGCAATAGTCACATCACAGGATTATATAATTTATTAAAGAGTAAATGATGAAGCTATTATTAAATATTGTTATTTTTTTATTATTTATACCATGATGACCATGTTATTTTACATTTGATTGTTCAATTTCTGTACTTTAATACCTTTAGACTACCTACAAAACCATAAAGCATTGTTTATTTATTTATTTTTGCTTGTAATTTAATATAATTTTGCAGATTTGCTGCATAGAAAGAGACTTGATCCTCCCAGTCAATCTAAATGAATGAAATCTTTCTAAAAAGAGCAAATTATTTGGTAAAATTATTTTCATATCACAATATTTATTGCGGCAAAACAAAATATTGCAATGTCAGATTTTTCCAATATTTAGCAGCAGTAATACACTTTAAAAAATGCAGGGTTCCACACAATTCCTTCATGTTGTCCAAACACAAATTGATTAAGTTAACCTAATTGTTTTTACAAATTTAAGTATATTGAACATAAAACCATTAAGTTGTCCCCCCAAAAAAATTTAAAATTGTGCTGATTCATTTAAAATAAGTAGTTTGAACAAGCAGCAAGTTCATTTTTTTTATGTGTGTAAAATCTGAAAGATTAGCATCAGTCACACTAAATACATAAAAAACACTTCAAAGGTGTTATTGTGAGTGAGAGGCCCACTTACCCCTAGAGTGACAATTTGTTATTGTCTGTCCATGTTGTTGTCTGCGTCACTAGCAGCACATCTTGTTTATCCTCTCCAATAGCCTGGATGCCATTAGATGAAACTTCTCTCTTATAATAGCTTCTTCTGTGTCACAGCTTTCTGGTTGATGTCAAAAAAAAAGAAAGAAAGAAAAAAAGAAAAAAAAAACTGTATGACTTCTGTTTGGAAATTGTGTACCACCTAAACTGAAGCGTTAAAATGAAGTTTACACAAACAAGAAAGAGAGAAAACAAGCCAATGGAAAGACTGACAGACAAAAAGGTGGGTGAGTGAGTCAGAGAGAAAAAGAAGGAAAAAGGAGGGAGAGAAAGAGAGCAAGAGGGCATATGAGAGGTTACTATCGGTCGTTCACATGGCTGTGAAATTCCCACTGAGGCCTGAGCTCGAGCCTATTCCACTTGTAAGCGTGTCTTCCCATAACACATCTTTCACACATTTTGGAACTTAATACAGAAGGTTTCAGAATCACTACAGGGATGCATAAAAAAACATCTTACTGAAACACAAAGAGGTCACTTACTGAAAATACTCAAACCATGACATTCTGCCTAGCTTGGATAGTGTTTATTGAAATACAAAAAAGTAATTATGGGGGTTTCATCACAAGACATCTAATAAATATGTGCTTCAACAGTCAGTCAGGATAAAGCGACGCTGGAGATGACCCTGATTTTGAGTCATCTCGCTGTGCTGTTACAGCTACGCCAGGAACAGTCCAAAGTCCAGGTTATGTCACCGACCATATAAAGCTTTGAAAAATAAAACAAATAAAATGAAAACTGCACCTATAACGGATTATTTTCAAGCAGCTCCAGATGATGAACAAAAATGCACTTTCTGAACAACCATTTTCTAACATTTAAGCTGGAAAGTTAAAAACAAGTCACAAGAATCTCAAGATACAGATGTTGCTAATAAAAAAACAACTGCATGATAATCAGCGCACATCCTATCAGCTGTAAGATAAGACAGTGGATGAGTTGTAAACTGGAGAAAGAATCGTGTCATTGTCTCAGTTCCACTTTGTTCAATTTATTGTGTAGGTTTTTCATTAAAACGAAACACAAAAATTAAACAGAATGTGACCTGAAGTAAACCAACGAAAAGTTTCTTTCAATGTCCAATGTTCTGCACTTATCAGTGGGCCGCTACCTTTGTCCTGTAAACCAGTTTGCTCTACATCTGCCCGATCAAGAGTCAGGTCATGTGCAGGCAGATATGATAGCTGGATAGTGAGAATGAGCAACCGTTACGAGAATAACAGGCCATCGTTCTGACACATTCATTTCAGTGTAAAGTGTTAAAGGGGTCATTAACTGAGAAATGAAATATTACTTGAGCTTTTGATATGTGAGAGATTATCATACTACAAGACTATCCTGTCAGTTTTACACCTGAAATTGTCCTTAGTTCCTGAAATAAGCTATAAATTGACAGCTGGCCCAGAAAACACCAGGGCGTAGAATATACCCGTTTGTGATGTCATAGGTAGGTAAAATAATATCAGTACATGATTCTAAGCTCCACGCAATGATTAGAGCATAACATGCTCAAATGGAGCCACATAGAAGCAATAAACATGTTGTTGAAGATTGGAAATTACTGTGCAGTGATTGCTGCATAACATTTTCTTCTAATGATATAGGCAACAGACACAAATGAGTCAAAACGAGGGAGATGGTTGTAAAAAATCTATTGTAATCTTTTAGGCAATTATGTGTCTTTATTTATCATTTTAAAATGATAAAACATTTAATATTTTTATTTGTATTCACAATTTCACATTCATTATTGAATAAGAGCTCACTGGCCGAGTAGGTTATGATATAGATTCACACCTGATTTACACGGGGCGTGAACGTCAATACTTGACGGCTGGCGTGTCTGAAGCTTGGCGCCAAGGCGATCATCATAGCTGCGTCAGCCAATGAAATTAGACTGCAAGTGTCTACTGTCTGATCTGGGGTATTTGCATAAAGTTATCTGATAGGCTGACGCTTCCATTGTTGTTTGAAAAGTTGAGAAATTCCCAACTTTTGCAGTGAGCAATGCCGCTGAAGAGGGGCAGACAGATCCACAACTCAGTTCAGCAATGCTTGACGTCATCCATTCAAAGTGAATGGTAAGCCTTGATGCTGACGCCCAGTGTGATTGAGCGTTATTTATCTTTAAAGTGAACAAGTGCTTATCCCCATTTATCAGCAAACTGAATTAACTAAATTTACAATCAATAAACTCTGTTTTATTATGTTAATAAAATATTTTTTTATTTTAATTGACAATTTCACATTCATTATTGATTAAGAGCTCACAGGACAAATAGGCTATGGAATTTTTACTTGTGCAAATAGCAGCAGCTTAAACCTGATGTGTTTCTGTTAAAGAAACGATATAACTATTTATATGAAATGGATACAATGAAAGTGCCAACAGTACACGAGAATACTTTATTTAAAACACACAAAAAACTTGTTAACATGTGATGTAGGTTATATTTCTCTGATGCACTTCACATTTAATGAGATATTAGAAAAAAACTAAAGATCTTAGCTAAAGACTAAAGCAAACTAAAGTATTAAAGATCTCTTATACGTTCAATTTCATCTACAACATCAAAATTGTCTAACATTCGAGTTGTTTAAAGAGAAGGTCTGTAAGCTAGTCAGAAACTCTGATGCACACATCAAACATCATAAGTAAATCTCAGACAACAGAATAAAATAATATAAAAGCTAGTTCATGACCCCTGATATAATTTACTCTTGACTCTGCAGTTTGTTTCATCACAACGTTCTGCTTGAATGTTTCAAACGCTGATAGAGGTTAAGGTTTATGTTCAGCTTGTATCAGGAAGTAGTGTTTTCCAATTCTCTACAAGCTTCCTCTAAATTTGTCATGAGAGTTAAGAGGAAGAAATCCCTACTATACATAGGTTGCAGAATCATAATGTGAGGCAACTTGGTACAGTTGATTTGCACCCCTTAACAAAGAACTACTTAATATAGTTCTGCTGAAATATGCAAGATTGACAAAGAAACAAACTAAAGCGAAAAGATGAGTAGGCTGTAAATGATAAGTAAGCTGCAAATCTGTATGCACAATATATGAACAATTTGTCAGTTTGTCAAAATGTAATATTTCTACATATTAAAAAAAAAAACTTGCTAATTTAAGTTAGATATTAAATGCTGAGTACTGCTGGTAATCTGTTGATATTAACATCCCAATGAAACAGAAGGGGTGATAAATGTTTACTTTTCTTCCCAACTTTAAAATGAGTATGAGAAGGGTAAGAAATGTGACTGAACAGGTGGTTGGTGCCAGATACGTTGGTTGGACCATTTCAGAAAACTGCTGATCTTCTGGGATTTCACAGAAAACGAACTACAACTTGCATAATGTGCTGTAACTTTCAGATGGTAGGGTCTTGGATGGCACGATATTGGAAAAATCAAATATTGCAATATTTAATTTTCTTGTGATAATTATTGCGATATGAATACAGTTTCACAAGGTGGTTTAAATATCTGTATTTGACAGTTTTCTGTGGAGTTTAACAGTATAACATTATTCAGGTGAAACAAATCAATAATCACAATGTAAAAAAAAATAAATAAATTCTTACTTTGTCTTTGACTGTTTCTAGTCAAAATATCTCAAATTCTTAGATCAAGCAAAAAATATTGGTTTGTTTTCACCTTCAGAAGAAATGTAAAAAAGAAGAGTTTTTCCTTAAAACAAGCACAATTTCTGCCAATGGGGCAAGTGAAAAATCTTGCTTTTGCGTTGAAATGTAGATATTTGGACTAAAAACAAGACAAAAATTCGAAGTAAGAAAAGCATATTTCTCATAAAAATAAGTAACTACAATTCATATTTGTACACATCCAAACATCCTAATTGTGCCCAAATGTTTTGAAACAAGCTTGAAATGCTCAGCCACAGGCCTTAAAAACCTGCAAATGATAAACTTTGACTATTATGGTTGAACTTAGCAGTGACTCAACAAATCACACATGTTCTGTAGCTCTTGGTCAACATTAATTCACTCAATGTTGCGTATCTTGCAATGTGACTATTCTGGATGTGAACATTGCAATATCGATGCTGAAATTATATATTGTGCAGTACGCATGGGACGATAACCGTTTTCAAGGTATACCGTGGTTTGGAAAAGTCAAGGTTTTAAAACTGCCAAACTTTTCTGTAATACCGTTCCTAAGGTATGTGTAAGATCTTTTTTATTTACTTTTTTTTTTTTTAGGCCAACACTATCTTCAGTAAAAAAATATATCCAAAGACATGGTTTAAAATTGTAAAGAAATCTGTGTTTTTGAAACAAATGAAGACAGCAGAAGTCAATGATTCATTTCAATTATTTAACCTGACATGTTTACTATAACACAATATTTTTAATGCTTTACAAAATAAAATACATTGTGTTCAAAGGGGAAAAAGGTTTTTGTTTTTTACTCAGACATTTAAAAATAAATATTTTATAGCATAAATCGCAGTACCGTCAGAATCTTATACCGGCCCATACCTATTGTGCAGCCCTAGTAGGGTCAGATCATAAAAACATTCTATATTCTATCTTGTCATGTATCAATGGCTCAGACTGCTGGAGATGTAATCGTACAGGGGACATTTTCTTGGCACAGGCATTGAAAATTTTAAGTAGATCTGTAGGCAAAAATTATTGGGTCCAACCCAATACTTGTTAGGTGTACCTAATACTTTGACAGATGTGTGTACCTCTGAATGTAACAGATGATCCAAACAGAAAAAAAACAGAGCAGGTTCTATAGATTAAGTAAGATGTTGATGTTGCTCTCAAAAGCAGAGGCAGATCAACCTGCAGGAAAAAGTTTAATGAGACTAAATGATTAGAGAAGTCTGTTGACTTCACCAGAAGGCTAAGTTATGACTTTGATAAAAAATATTTTCACAATAAGATCTATCATCTGTATTCAGAAAATAGGCAGCATTTACATTACGCATGAACTTTACTGAACAACATTATTGAAAATATAATTCTTATTTTTACAGCAGTCACTTCGTGTAATGATAAGAGGAGGTGCCTCTCCTTGTCACACTACATGTTGAATTGTAGGTTATCACCATCACCACTCTCAAAGCCACTTTTACAGTAACATCAAGTAAAGTTACATTTCAGGGCTGCTAGCACCACTTATGCAGTGTTTACCCCACACTGAGGTGCCAAACATGCAATCCAAAACAATGCCATGTTAAAATGGTATGGCTAAACAACCAATTGCCGATCATTTGCCACATTTACATTGTTCAAGGCAGATACTGGAACATCATACACTGGATTAATGTTTAAGTGTTTGAGGGGAGAAAAAGTGCCTAAATGATTAAAGAGTCTGATGCTACAAAAATGTCTCCCCACTGCAAGGAGGGCACTAACTTGGATGGGATAACGGCAGAGGACAAATAGATAACAAGTATGGATTACCGTCACTTTACTTCAAGTATGAACAATACCGGTACTTTTCAAGGACAATCACACTGCAACAGATATAAAGGGGCATTAAGCCAGTTTTTAATAATGCAAAATGTGAAAATGCAGTTTACAAATTTCCAGGATTAACTGCTACTCGAGTAAAATTATGAACAGTGTAAACAACGTTAAAGGGGGAAGCACAGGATTCCCTTCACCTGGGATTTAGAGTGACCCTGGGTAAACTGAGAAAAGAAATGCTGCAGTCCAACTCCGTAACACCAGTCCATGTTTTTATACCTGCTGCTAGCAAGAGAGATAAAAACCCGATTAGAGCCACTGGAAACGTTTGTCTGACACGAAAGAGCCACACAATACGATTCATGAAAACAGATACGTCGCAGTGACTCTGCTGCTGTCACACACATAATTGTCCGCACATGTTGGGTCACTCGAACTGTCATAACAGAGACTCGAGCACTCGTATAAACAACTGTGTAACTGCAATTTCACCCGCACTTCTGTGAAGGACTCAGTTCTGAGCAAGTTAACCGGCTTTAGTCTGCACTTCAGCCCAAATACTGTACCTCTGAGGATTAGCCTTTAATAAACCCAGGACATCAACTAGGCAGATTACGACTCATTACAACAAATAAATAAATTATACTGTACAGCAGTGTTAGTGGAAGTACTCATCACCAAGCCAAAACACCCCGTTAGCCTGCTGTTTAAAATATCTCTGATGAAACTAAATGAACAACAACAATAACTGCGACATACTATGTAAACACTGACAAAACACACCTGACAACTTTACGCAAGGCGAGTTAAACTTCTTTCTCTTGATCGGGGCTGTTTACAAGCGTTATACTAAACTGACCACTGACAGTCGTATCTCCTATCATGACAGCTACATGAGCTAACATGTACATCATCATCACCACTAACACGGAGACCACTCACTGCTGCGTGTAAACACTCATGGAAGTAAACCCTCTCGAGGGGTGACAAGTCAAATGACGGTCTTGTGTTATTGATACCTCGCTCTGCTGAAGATGAAGATCTTTAATCCAGCACGGAGAACTTTACACTGGCGATGTGAAGAGAGAAACGCCTAGGTAGGCCGTGGAGAGAGAGAGAAAGCTCTAAGATGGCTACATACAATCACAGGACTGTTATTGTCTTTTGCCTTCAAAATAAAAGTCCCTTGGTGACAAGCGCACTACTTTGACTGATACATGTTTTAATTGTTTTATAAATTATTATATTGATTATTGAAAAATTATTTTAAGGATTAAAAAAAGTCAAAAACATTTGAGGCGTTTGATGCCGATTTATATTTGTTTACATCATATTAGTTGGAGATGACGGCTTGTAAGTCATCTAAATGAAATTACTAGGTAGTAAACATACAACATGATCATTGTTTTATGTAATAAGTTATATAGTTGATATATATATATATTTTTTTTTCAAATAGTGCTTTGTTTTTATAAAAATTTACAATCCATTTAAGAGCTGTTAAACACTTAGTCCTGAAAATAAATTCATTTGTCAAATTAAAATATTGCAGATCTTGATTGCTCTTGGAATACAGAAAGATTATTGTGAAAAATATTTTAAAGAGTAATTGCTCAAAATTTATTAAAAGTTAATACAATTGTATTGCACATAGTTTATAAAAATGTATTGCACAAAATACTTTTTGAATTTTATATGAAGTGTATATATATTTCCAGAACATTTTTTAATGTACAATTGGGGGGAAAATCCACAAATCTAAAAAAAGATCAAGATCTGGCATTTAAGTTTACCTTGGGCACAGAATGTTTCTTATAGATGAAATTCGTTTCCCATTCGTTTAAAATGCACTTTGTTCAGCCTTTTCAAATCACAGGCATCATGTACATTTTTATTCCAATGTGTAAATATGAATTAAAGTAAATTAATGAATGTGAATGCGTGTATGGGTGTTTCCCAGTGATGGGTTGCAGCTGGAAGGGCATCCGCTGCTTTAAACAAATGCTGGATAAATTGACGGTTCATTTCGCCGTGGCTACCCCAGATTAATAAAGGGGCTAAGCCGAAAAGAGAATGAATGAATGCGATTTTACCTATTGTCCAAGCTGGAGGAGAAGGTTAAAGACATGTTCGGACAGTCCGGCAGATGGCAGTAAAGGTCCCACACTTTACGCTTCAGCAGGAACTGAAGAAGAACCAATCAAAACATCACGTGATTCAAATAAACAAAAATAAAAAAAATCTAAGGAAGTCAATTCACTCGGTATATAAACGAGCTAAAGCTAGATTAGATATAAGCTGTGGAAATAATTAGTATATTTTGATATATGCGAAAGCAAATGTATGTAGCCTTTTCCTGCTTCTGTGCAGTAACGTTATCTGGCATGTGACTGATGGATGAATGAGCTTGGCAACTAAACTATAGTAGAGCTCGCCGATAGTAAACAGTTTTAAAACTGCTATAAAGAAGACTTCGATTAACCATGCGGAGAAGACCACAGTCTGCAACTTTCACATCGGCATTTCTGAGGTAAGTTATGGCTATTTCAATTCCTGTGTTATTCTCGTTATTTGCTGCCGAATGGTTAAACTTAGGATTTGAATGTTATATATATAAGTTTGATGTAATATATTAAGCTGTAACTTATATAATGTAACCATTTAATAATGTAATATTACTCGAACATAGCATACGTCAGGATGTTTGCTGGGCTATCAAAGTTGTCATTTGGCTAGCAGCTCGAAAGCTCAGAATAACTCTTTAATACACAAACTCTATAATTCAATGTTTATGATTAAAAAACAACTTTTGTTGAAAAGCAGGGCTGGAAGTGAGAAAACTACAGCAGCAGCCACATCACACTCTCAGTTTCACACAGACCTATGGCTCTGTTTCACTGTGCAAAACTGGATACTGGACTTTGGAAGGCCGATTGCTATGGTACAAGTTAAAACAAGATGTTATCTATACATTAAAGAGTCATTTTTTTCTCTTTTTTTAATACTAAAAACAATTTTGTATGTTCTTTCTTTAGATCATAATGCCACTGGAATGGTTTCCTCTTAATAAGCCAAGTGTCGGAGATTATTTTCACATGGCATATAATGTCATTACACCATTCTTACTACTAAAGGTACGCACTTTCCTCTATGATCTAAAATAATAACAATAGTGTGTATGCGGAGTGTGTTTTTACACGCCTCATGAATGTACTTTAAGTTATTATGCTGCAGCAAATGTAGTGTGTTGTTTTGATGTTCATTTATTAAGCTGATTGAGAGGAGTCCTACGGCCCTTCCTCGCTCTGCTGTTTACCTCAGCATCATCACCTTTGTCATGGGCGCAAGCATACACCTGGTGGGAGACTCTATCAACCATCGTCTCATTCTCAGCGGATACCAGCTTCATCTTTCTGTCAGAGAAAACCCCATTATTAAGGATCTGAAGCCTGCTTCACTGGTAAGCTCGGTTTACAGATCAAACATATCATATTTTCAGATGAAACCTTCAGAATATATTAGTATTTGTTATGATAATGATAACACGTGCTGTATATGAATTTCAGATTGACTCCTTTGAACTTCTGTATTACTATGATGAACATTTGGGGCATTCCATGTGGTAAGTGTATTTTCTATTCACACTTTTTTCTTTTTTTCTATTTTACTACATTAACATAAACACGTGTGCACACTAGAAGGATTCATCCTTACCAAGTGTCAGCATTTTCACTAAACATTCTGATCTATAAAAAAAATAGAGGATTAGATATTTCCAACCCATGTACTCCACAAAATGGGAGTCTGCTCCATCTCTTTCATTTCTTTTCAATCCCTTCTACTGTTCTCTTTCCATGTGCTTTTGGGTAGATTTTCAAAGTTACACACTGTAATGGCTAATATTGGAGGTTAGAGCAGTGTTTCCCAAACCTGTTCCTGTAGGCACACCAACCGTACACATTTTCAACCTCTCCCTAATCAAACACACCTGAGTCAACTCATCAATGAATTGGTCAGATAAGGAAGACATCCAAAATATGTACTGTTGCTGTGCCTCCAGGAACAGGGTTGGAGGGAAAACACTGGGTTGGAGGATTCAGTTCAAGACTAGTGGAATTAACATCTACCATGTTGATCTCGTTTTATTTTTTGATGTTATTATCTGCATTGCAACACATGAAATGAACCCAAAAATAAATAAAAGATACTTTGAAAAATTATAATTTTGAGACCAGGCATGAACATACAGTGTTGAATTGGACATTTTAGGTTGACTCATTTGTATTTACTGAATAATAAAGCACTACTTAAATGCAATTACTGCCAAGCTGCTCTTACCATGAAACATATTTAGTTGTAATGTGGAAATTTGAATACCATTAGACAAAATTTTTATAAGGAGAGTACTTTGATGGACATTTTTAAAAAGGTACCACCAGGTAGAATCTTAAGATATTTATCTAAAAATTTACTGAATAATCATATTTAACTTTGAATATTTTTTGTGAATTTTTTATTTATATATTTCTATTTATATATTCCTCTATGTAACTTTTTATTGAAATACAAATTTGTTTTTATCATGTAATATTTTTATGTATATCCATTTTGCCATGAAATAGCCATAAGTGATGTGGCAATAAATACATAAATTGATAAAATCTGCATTGCAACAACAATGAAAACTTTTATAAAAATCGTTTTGAACATTAACTTTCAAATGCTTCTCTATGCAAACATTTAGGGAGAGAGATGCAGAAATATGACTGTGCAACAGTGTCCATTAAGTACACTGGCTAAGAGCTCCAATGCGTGGGAAGTTAAGAAAACACATGCAAATATAAAAAACTCTAACAAATTGAGGAAACCTCTTCATCAGTTTGACAATACATGCAAGTCAATTCTCACAACACATGCTAATATAGTACTGCACTATAGCACAGACCACAATAGAAATGTATCAGGGGACCCTCAAATGCTGTTTAGAGTCAGCGGTAATTTAATTCTAAATAGATTTTTGTTAATTCTTTTACTATTCTAAGTTTAAACATCTCCTTCTCCACCGTTCTAGGTATATCCCATTCTTCCTTATTATCTTCCTGTATTTCACTGGCTGCTTTACACAAGTTAAAGATGAGAAGATGAGCACCTCAGGTTGGCTGCTGCTTGGCCCCAGCGCTGTGTATTATTGGTAAGATAGCTATTCACGTCAGTTGGTAGCATTTTCTTTGAGAGGTAGAATTTCAAGTTCATGTGAACGAACACAATCAATATGACAATCTGAATTGTGAACTCTTGAAAACTTGAAACTATTCTTAAAAACCCAATATCTGCAGTCTATCAATTTCTAGAAGTTTTAAAAATACGTCTATAAAAATCTGACTTTTCAGATGTTAAATATTCAAGTTAAGAAATAAAAATATTTTGATGGTATATAATATTCCACTTTAATATTCCAGTTTTATTAAATTACAATTGTTAATAATTCAAATGAACACAATTCAGACTGTTTCGGCATATTTTAAGCTCCATAAATCAAGTCATTTTACTTCTGCAGTGTGACATTTCCAAGTGAATATTCAACAATACATCAAACTCGTAAATTAAAACGTTAAAGGTCCTGTGAAGTGCTTTGAAATGTGCATTTTTGTTTCGATGTTTGGTGTTATCTCAACCGAAAGATGCAGAGAGGGTGGGACATGGTGTAGCTTCTCCCCTTTTTAAAAATCAGCTAATGGTGTTTTGTTGTATCTCCGCTCTGCCAGTGGGAGTGGTTGAGCTCAAATTCATCAAATCAAAAGCAAATGAGAAGCGCCTTGAAGGGGGCAGAGCATGTCAGATGCGAGAAAACATTTGATTGGTCAAGATTTGATGAGAAACTGAAGTATGAGGTGACGTGAATAAAACCGTTTATTCATTTAGGTGGAAGTGGCAAACTACAAGCTTTACATGTTTATATTCAGTTCAATTCATCTTTTTTTGTATAGCGCTTATACAATGTAGATTGTGTCAAAGCAGCTTCACATGGAAGTTTATAGTGAATTAAAACAGTGTCAGTTCAGTTTTCAGTGTTTAAGTTCAGTTCAGTTTAGCTCAGTTCAGTGTGGTTTAATAATCACTACTGAGAGTCCAAACACTGAGGAGCAATTCCATCGATGCGCAGCTCTACAGATCCCGAACCATGCAAGCCAGTGGCGACAGCGGCGAGGAAAAAACTTCACCAATTGGCAAAAGTGAAGAATTTAAAAAACCTCGAGAGAAACCAGGCTCAGTTGGGCACGACCATTTCTCCTATGGCCAAACGTCTTGTGCAGAGCTGAACATGTTTATATCAGTTTTAAATCATCTAAACACATTTTTTTTTACTGTTTAGGGCATAGCTATTTAAAAAACTTTATTTTAATTTCATGGGACCTTTAATGTTGTCTTCTTATTTCTTCAGGTATCTGATTACTGAGGGGCAGATCTTTGTCTTGTATGTCTTCACCTTCTTTGCTATGGTTGCCACTGTGATGCGACAGAGGCGAATGGGCTTCGTGCTAGACAGCAATGGCCGTTTCCTGTTTTATAACTTCATCATTACTCTGGGATTGGTTCTGGTTTGGGTTGCATATCTGTGGAATGATAAAGTGTTACGCAAAAAGTATCCCGGTATCATCTACGTCCCAGAGCCTTGGTCCTTCTATACGTTACACATCAAAGGCAGTTAAATACTAACAGCAAATCTCAACTACATTTCAAACAAATGGTTCTTTGACCAAATTTAATGGCACTGAAAAAACTATTAAAATGCAAAGACCGCAGTTGCTTTTAAGAGTTGAATCTTTAGAAGGCAAGCAAGACAATGCTATGTTTGCCACTTTAGTGTACTGAAAAATGAAGAGATATCTTCATTGCGACTTTGTCAAATTGTTGTTTTTATACCCTGGATTGGTTTGTACTTTCCAAATATATGAGTGTTATTAGTCTGTGAGTGTGGTTATCAGCTGCATGCTACCTACAGTTTACTGACCTACTTGAAAACTATGGCTGTTATGTCCTTGTTTTATCTAAATAAAGTTTGTACACCCTAAATGTTCCTTGTTATGAGTCAGCGAGTGTGATCATGAGCTGCACCTATACTGTAGCAGACAGTATAACATGATAGCTGGAATCCTATATCAATGTTCCTATGACAACAAGGCTATCAATTACGTCAACACTGCAGTGGACTTTGGTTTCTCCAGGTAAGGGAGTGACTCTTCCCGAACAGCTCAAACTTGCGTAGACATGGTGAGTTTGGTATTGATTTTTTTTCCCTTTTTTATGTGTGATTTTCACCAATTAATTGTAAATTTGGCAACTTACCTGTTTTGTTTAAACCTTTACAGGCAAAATTCCTATCACAAAATCAGATTGATGGTAAGCTGTGTTACACAGACATACTGTGTTTTGTAATCAAGTAATATAGTAAAAATCCCTAAACTATTTTGTTTTTGTAAAACACATGTATTAATACTGGTGGCTGTTGTTGTAAAATTGTATTGTGCTCATGCAGAGTTCAAAGAATGTTTCTCACTTTATGACAAGAAGCGAAAGGGGAAGATTGAGGCAAAAGACCTTATAACAGTCATGCGCTGTCTGGGTACAAGCCCCACATATAATGAAGTGGACAGACATCTGCAAGTCCACAAAATAGGTAACATTTTGTTTGCTCTGCACATTACAATGAATTGTGATGTATATCTTCCTTGTCTACTCTTCAGTAGATTTCTGTAGATCACCACTAGTAGCCAGTAGCAATTTACCTTGGACTATAGTGCTAAATGCTGATAACTGTTAACAATCAAGGAAAGAAAACTATATATATA
>CAIGQZ010001108.1:19326716-19341871 GCA_903798205.1 Danio tinwini
ATATATATATATATATATATATATATATATATATATATAAAAAATTTCATTGTATAAAAAATTATACAAAGACAAAAATTTTTGTAAAGTGGTTTAAATTAGCTTGAAATCTTACATTCACGGGCCTTAAAAACACAAGCAGATGAAAACCTTTCACTCTATTAAGTTAAAACTTCAAAATGCCTCCGTAATGCTCTGAACTATGGTGCTGATCAAGTGTAATCCCCAGTTTATTAATTCCCAGATCTTGCAATGTGATTGTTGTGGATGTGCACATCTAGATATCAATGATTTAATGATATATTGTGCAGCCCTAGTGCCAACCACAATTATACACATCAGAACAACCAGCTAAACAACATCTTGCTTGGCCACAGAGATTGACAGATGTGTTGTGGCATATTGGACTTCAATTCTAAAAGGCACTGTGCCTTCAGTTGCAGGTTTGGGGACCCTTTGTATAAGCTAAAAACAACGCTGTCTAGTTAAACTAATGTTCAATTAATCAAGTAATAAAACCATAAATACTTGTATTCCTCTTCTTTGGCCAAGAGGTCCATTTGTGGTGGTTTCTTCAAAGGAGCGGAGGAAGTCCTGCTCTGAATGCTGGTGCTGGAAGGTCTTTCCAAGTAAGACGTTTGAGGCTTTTTAAACTAAGTACAATGAAATCAGTATTATTGAAATTATTTATCTCTCTGTTATCAGAAATGTATTTTGCATTCTACTTCTTATGGCTTTGGGAATTTAACACAAATTGGCAGGGTTTCTGTGTTAATTAATCTTTCCACTATTTCAGGTCATCTTAATGTCTTAAATCTGAGTTAAAAGTCTAGTCTGCTGGTATTTTGGTGAAAATGTGTTCACTATTTTCTTACTAACAATTGGTTCCAAACGGCTCCTTTATGTATTTCTCTCTTCTGTTGAACTCGAAAGAAGATATTTAGAAGAATACGGAAACCATTAACTGACAGCCATAGTCTGAGGGTAAAAAATTGAATGGAAAGCAATGGCTACCAGTTCCCAGCATTCATCAAAATATCTTATTCTGTTTTAAAGAATGAAACTAAAACATAGAGACTGAATAAAATTGTAGTTTTCATTTTTTGGGGAGTGAACTATACCCAAGAAATTGTTTTCTAAGTAACCAAACAAAGTTAACTTTGCTTATTATGCTTGAAACAAGAACAGAACAAAAGTGTTGTATTAAAAGAAATATACAAAAATTTAACATTTATGTTAAAGCTACAAAATGCATTGTCTAATACACAAAATATGATTTAAATTAGCTTATAATCTTACAGTCACAGGCCTTAAAAACACAAGCAAATGAAAACCTTTCACTCTATTAAGGTTAACCTTCACAATGCCTCCACAATGTTCTGAACAGTGGTGCGAATCAACTGTAATCCCCAGTTTATAAATCCCCTGTGACTGTTGTGGATGTGCACATTGAGAGCAGACCAAACATAGTCAGCAGGACATAAAAATTTATTTTCTATTTGTGTTAAGCTTATTTTTCTGAGACCATTAGCAGATAATCATTCTTAATAATAAAGCTGCATTGCTTTGATCTTTCTTTACGTGATTTTAGGACCTTCAGACATTTGGTCTGGAAAACAAGAGAAAAGATAAAAAAATGAAAAATGCTGAGAAAGAGCATCACGTTTTGCAGTTCATCTTACAGGCAATTTTGTTTTGCTCATGCTGTCTGCATGTTTTAGTGTTTAAGGGGAGAGTTATTCAAATCTGAATCTCGTTGTGCAGTTTTTACTAAACTAAAATTGATTGGTAATATGATGAAAATTGCTATTGATACAGTTAACATTACACATTTTGTTATTGTGCTTTCTTCAAATAGTTTGTTGTTCATTTTCTTTACATGGTCTTGAAAGGTCTTTGATAAGTCACTCAATATCCTTCAACTTTTAGTCCCTAATATATCAGAGGTTGCCACAGCGGAATGTACCACCAATTAAGCTGCGGTCACACTGGACTGTTCTCCCCACAAACTTCCATTCATAAGCACACGAATGCGTCAGACCGGAAACACAAGCTCGTGCGCACAAGTTTCGCAGTTCACTGGGTTGGAAAGTTCAAGCTTGGTGAACTCTGACCTGCAAACTCAAATCACATGATTGCATGAGACCAAACGAAGATCAAAACACGACCGCTCTGGACAGAAATTTAAAACATGAAGCAATCGCTCGCTTTTTTAAATGTCTAATCATCTTGTTTAATTCCACCCCTTTTCGCAGCGCCATTCGACAGAATTTCACACGCACAAACTCTAGTGTGACCGCAGCTTAAGAAGTCAATTGTCCAATTACTTTTGGACCATTAACAAGTGGGAGGCACATATGCAAACAGTTGTAATTCCTACAGCGTTCACCTGATTTGGATGTAAATACCCTCAAATTAAAGCTGACAATCTGCAGTTAAAGCACGTTTCATTTAAAATCGATTGTGTTAGTGTATAGAGCCAAAAATGTTAGAATTGTGTCGACGTCCAAATATTTATGGACCTAACTGTATGTTTTATTTTATGCAACGGAAACACCCACATACTCTCTCATTCACACACACACACACACACACACACACACACACACACACACACACACACTATACTTAATAAGCATAAAGTTTATTTCCATAAACCACCATAAACCATGATTAGACCAAAGTAAAGTTAAATTGTGTCAAAAAACAACTGCTTGTTCTAACGTAAATTAATTGTTTTAACACCCAACAGACTACTTAGTGTGAATTTTTATCTAACACGGGATAGCTCGGTAAAAGGGTTATATTTCGTTACACTTACAGGACGGAGCGCAGGTCTGGGTGTGCTGTCTGCCATGTTTGTTAGTGGAGAGAGGCCCGTTCCCAAGCAACAAGGTCTATTAGGGTTGCCAGGTATGTGTACCAAAATCAGCTGAAACTCTAATCAAAAATAGCCCAAAATAGTGACTATCCATAAAAATTAAACAAAATATGCCACTTTCATGCCCCAAAATATATATTTTACGGTCACTGTTATGTAACGTTTTACAAATACAACTGGAAAATTACTAGCACTAGCAGTAATAATAAACAATAATACACAGTAATAGTAATGTGCTCATTTCATAATTGAGCACTTATTTAAGAACACTATAATCACTGGTTTACTGTATAATATGTAATACAGTCAGCCAATACTGTTATTATTGTTTGTTATTAATTAATGTCAAAACTTAATAAACCTGGAAAAAAATCAACCCGCCACAATTTTCCTCCGGGAAAAAAAACTTTCCGCTTATAAGCCATTTATAATTTAAAGACACTTTACAGTTCAATAAGAAAATTATAATGTTGAACACAATTTAGTTCTCTTTATCCCTTGTTTTTAAATAAAATGCGATTGTTGAATGGCTATTTTATTTCTGAGAAAGAAATTAATAAAATGCGATTGTTTATTGCCTATTTTATTTGTGAGAAAAAACTAGATTATATATATATTTAAATATCTATATTTATATATATATATAATGTATGTTTGAGATCATTGATTATTTATCCTACTTATTATTTGCAACACATGAAAGGGGAAATTCTAGCACAATCTCCGAGATGAAATCTACGATAAAGCGATAAAAAGACAAACAACTGAATGCGATGGGAGTCTTGTAAAACAACAAGTGATATATTATCAATCTTTACGCACAGCCAGTAATGCTTCAGAGAATGGGCGATTATTCCTCTGAACCAGATGAACTCAAGTGCTGCCTGCAGCTCCCTCGTGTGGGTTTCCGCTGTCGGCGCAGTGCGCATGCGCGCTCTCAGCAGCAGCAGTGGTCGGCAGGCGAGCTGTAGGTAGGTAGTGTGTGTGACTCTCAACCTGCTGCAGCTCGAAGTGTCTTCATGCTCCTGGTGCACCCACAGGGATTCTGAGGAGCTCAACTGCAACCCCAAACCATGAATGACCAACGTGATCTGGCAAAGCCGAATCCGAACAGTCCCTGAAGTCAACAGGCGGTGATCGTGATGTGCTATTTACGGAGGAAAGCTGCATTCTCCAGGTTCAGGTTAAGGCCTACTTGTTAGATCCCCATCCTCGTCTCAGCAGAGTCGCATCGTGATGGCAGATGACCAGCAGCAGTCCGGACCCGGAGTTGGACCTTTACCTTCCGCGGTTCAGGGATTGCAAGGGCCCGAGGCGAGTGCTCTGCAGCTGAAAATAAAGAACTCTATCTGGTAAGCGCTGTCCGAAATGTTGCCCATTTTATGTGGGTACTGCTGCTGCTGGATATGCGAGAGTTAATGGAGTCGAAGGCTCTCCATCCTAATTAGCTCTATTCCAGACGGTCCCTCGTTTCCAGTTGACAGCGGCTCGTGGATACAGTACAGTACGTGTATTTAACTAGCCAGACCAGTTCTTTCCTGATAATGAAAACGACAAGTTAACTTAATCAAAGTTGTTTGTTTTGGACACGAATGTTTTGGTCTGTCTGAGCAGATTATTAAAATGAGGTGGACTACCTGTCTATGATTGACATGTAAATTTTAAGCGTTATTTTTTCATCAACGTGCTGCTTTTGACATTGTGAAGACAGTGGAAAGCCTGGGTCGTGGATTGGGCGAATGGTTTCCCGCGACCACGCGCTCTATACAGATTCAGTGGGCGCGCTTCGATGGTAAACAACTCGCGTGCAGCAGCAGCAGCAGCAGACGCGCGCATTTAAACGGCCAGCGTGCAGACACGCTTTCCTCGCAGACTTTACTGCATCCCAGAGATATCTGCTATTCTGCTCTTCTTTATTTTTTTACTTTGTGTTGTGCTTATCTAAGATTTATTTTCATTCATTCACCGGGTAAGCGCTTAGTTGAAGACATCGTGGAGCATGCAGCCATAGGGCTCATGATGTTTATAGCGCTGCAGCGCATGCGTTCTGCATGCTGTTGTTTTTACTAAGTATTTATTGTAAGGACAATATATTACGTCTGCGCGCATAGTCATCCAACCCAGTATTGTATTGGGTCAGTAGTTTTACCTGAAATTGATCATTGTATGTGAACATTGCTTGTGGCAGCGAAAATAAAAAACGCTGACACAATTATTTTGCAGCGTCCATCCCCCTCTCCTCCACCACCCTTGTTTTTGCATGTTGAGACATGCTTTCAACGACGTGCATCTGCAGCAGCGGCTATACGCCTACTGTACGTCCTGGGACTTAAATTTGTTTAGTAGCACGTGCATTATATATATTTATATATGTATGTGTGGGTGAGCGTTTCTATAAATATTGCAATATTGGTTTCTGCTGCTGATTTTCTGATATCAGGAGTTAGCTTTTAATATTAATTGCATATTTTTGTTAAGAATTTCAAATTATCTGCATATTGATGAATTAAGATATTAGTGAACAAAATATTATTTCCAGTGAGAATTCTTATCACTAATATAATGGTTTACAAAGTACGCTAGAGTTCAGATAATCTGAACAATACAGTGAAATATGATCTTATTTTAAAACAACACTTTTCAATGTTAATATCATTATTCAGGTCTGCAATGTGTGACATGATCTGAAATAATTCTGATATGCAAATATGCTGATGTGTCTATATATTTGTGGAGATTGTGAGGTATTACCTTTCAAAGTTTTTTTCTTTAAAACAACTTTATTCATTATTATTTTGAATTATATATTTTTTGGTCTAGATGTAGTTGCATATGGTGGACTTGACTTATCAGTCAGAGTACATTTTTAGAGAGAATATATGGATATTTAATATATGGATATTTTATTAATCTATTAATAGACAAATAAAGAAAAAATACACTAATTTAATACTTAACAATATTTGTATATATCTAGAACTGATTGTTTAAAGGCAAGAAAAATAAAATTTCCTTACCATTTTTTATTTTATTTTGTGTGTTGGTGTAATCAAAACATAAGCATCACAGCTCTTTTACGTGTTGTCTTTGTTATTATTAAAGTTAGCGCACTTCTCTCTGGAATGCGAGCTTGAAGATGTGCGTCATTCACACACAGACTGTGCTGTTCATTAAGCACTACTGAATGGATTGAGCATATGATGATTGTACTGTCTCAGCGGGTGTTGCTTGCCCTTCTCTCTGAGCAGAGCTCTAAAGGTTAGGCCTGCCGATGTGATAGCTGATACCCCTGATCTGCATTTGGCATGCTGGTTGGCACATGCTACGGTCTCTGTGGAAAAGATCAGGGCATTTGGCAATGGTGTTGGAGAGCCTTGTGGAAAAAAGATTGCCATTTGCCAATAGCAACTACTTTATCACTGACGTCCTGTAGTTTATGCATAGGTGATGAAGATTATTGATGCATATATTGTGCCTAGGCCCTATACTGAAATTATGTTGGTAGGAGACGAATTACTAGAATCTCACCTGGTAAGGAAAAATAATTTAGGTTTGCGGACAGACCAGCAGAGGGGGTAGTTTTAGAATGATTCATACTTTTGAATGACCATGCAGTTCATTTAGATCTTTGGGCTAATTTTAAGAGATGCTGTCAGGTAATAATTTTAGACTAGCATGTTTTATGTTCAGAATCAGCTGTGCTTTTGGTGCAATATTGTGATTATAGATAGATCTTTGAGCTAATTTCAGAAATAATAGGGTTTATGCCAAATTTGTCAGGTGATTTTAGACTAACAGGCTTTATGTTCATCATATTGCCTCACAAAGATGAGTTTGGTCGCATTATTTTTACATGGCTGTGAAAATCAGCGTGCGTGAATCTTTGTTCATCTACATATGAAGGGAAATAGGATGGAATTGGGAGGAGGGAAAGAGTTCCAAACACAATGGTGAAAATCACCTTCAAAGAGAAATGAAAATGAGCCATTGCACCGCTGGCAAAAAGCCCAGCTGTTTTTACCAAGGTGCTCACAACTGCAGCTTTGGCGCTGTTAGACGATTCTGTTTTGGTTTAGCCTACATTTAGTCTGGTGCTTGAACAATGGAAGGATCTGTGTTTGTGGTCTTGCTGCATAAACTTTCTATTAGGCCTGCAAAATTGTCTCTATCCCTTTTGAAGGTTACCTTTTTCCTGTTTGAGAGCATGTTCAGCAAACTAGTGTTGTGTGTCATGGAATTTGCTTTATGTGAATTACTTAGAAGGTGGGATGTATGGCTTTGCACGACATTTTGCACTTTCACACAGATGAAAGACCAGAACAGTTTAATGGGAAATGCAGTTTTATCGCATGTCCTGTACACACATTTGCTAACCCAAATCACTTTTTTTTTAATCAACATTTTCATTAATCAAAGAAATCCGTTTTTATAAAATACATTTTACAACACGTTAGGGTGATTTCTAAAGAAACATATACTGATAAGTAAATTCTATTTAAAAATGTATTGCAATATAATTTCTTATTTGAAATTGTAACAAATGGTCCTTAAAATATTAAAATCTGATTCATTTAGAAAAATTGAAGCCATAGTTAGCCGGCAGCTAGCTCTCTCTGCAACTGTCACATGGTTGCCCACTGAAGCTATGCAGGGCTGCGACTGGTCAGTACCTGGATGGGAGACCACATGGGAAATCTAGGTTGCTGAGGAAGTGGTGTTAGTGTGACCAGCAGGGGGTGCTCTGTGTGGGTCTAAGTATATTGATGGGGACTCTATACTGCTCAGTGAGCATCGTCTTTCGAATGAGATGTTAAACCGAGGTCATTAAAAATCCCAGGATGTCCTTCAATAAAGAGTAGTTTAACCCCAGCATCATGGCCAAATTCCCCGTATCATAATTGGTTTCATCCCTTTGTCTCCTCTCCACCAATCAGCTGGTGTGTGGTGTGGCGCAATATGGCTGCTGTTGCGTCATCTAGGTTAATTCTGCACACTAGTGGTGGACGAGGAGACCCCCCCCCCCCAAAAAAAGTGTAATGCGCTACGAGTGTCCAGAAAAACGCTATATAAATGTAAGAAATTATTATTCATAGTTCACCCATAAAGTCACTATTTACTCACCCTGTACTTTTTACAAATCTATGTTCTCTTGTTGATCACAGAAGAATATATTTAGAAAAAAGCTGGAAACATGCAACACTTGACATCCGTAGTATTTGTTTTTCCAACTATGGAAGTCGGTGGTTGCAGGGTTTCAGCTTCCTTCAAAATATCTTCTTTTTGTGTTCAACGGAATAAAGTCATAGGGGTTTGGAACCACTTGATGGTGAGTAAATTGTGAGTAGATTTTTATTTTTGAGTAAATTATCTTTTTAAGGTCATTAAAAACCTTAAGTGCTTTTTTCCAAGGTAGTAAAGTTGAATTATCTTTTCATTATACATGCATATATTTGTTCAAAGAGTTTGTATGCTAAAGTTTGACAGAATTGAATCAATGTGTAGTCGAAAAGTGGTGTTCTGTGTAGTTTATTTGTGGAATCCCGCTAGATTTGATGTCATTTGTTACCATGCTCATTGCTTACTGACTGGTATGTGATATATAGCACAAGTCCCTTCACAGTAAGTTGTTGGAACAATGACTGAGCATTGGGTTAGTCACTTGGTCTCTTGTGATTCATTTCCACCCTTCTGTGTTGCTTTGATAAAGAGTTATCATCACAGACTAAGACAGTTTATTTGTTCTATCTTAAAATCGTTATAAAGCAAATTTAAGTTAAAGTGTCACCAATGGTTAAAAATTAAAGTGGTAATAGACAACATCTAAATGCTAAGTGAAAACGGAGCCTATGTTCAGTCATATGATGTTGTGGATATCAAAGCGCACTCTATCCTCTATATCTTTCCTCTTGTAGATATCAGTGATTTGGCAGCTGTGTGTTTGAGACCTTACATCACCCCTCTGCCCACAGCAGTCAGGGAAGCCAGACAGTTCCTGTCAGAGAAGCAGCTGGAAGGAAGCCTTTCACTTAAGGCCAATTTATACTTTCGTGTCAAGTGAACGCTGTAGTGTGCTATCATAAGCTGCACACACAGCCAAAACCATCTTCAGCAATTTCAGTTTTGTATTCTGTTTGCATTGCTCTGCAAATTTACACAGTCAAAAGGTTCATTTTTGGTGGGATTGGGATGTTGTACTGTGTTCTTTCTTGCAGTAGTGCTCATAATAAAATCAGGTCAGCAATCTGAGGTGAAATTTACCTGTGATTTAGGTTTTGGATAACCAGCTTGAAACTGCAAATAAAGAATAAATTGCAACACAATATCTCTCAGTAAGTTAAACAGACCCTTGTGTAGCATGCTAGCATCCTCTGCCGACTAACAACCTCCAGGTTCTAATACAAATCTGGTAACATGGAAACCTTAGACTTGGAAAATGAAAGTAAAATAACATGAAGAGCTCTATTTTAACGAACTAGGTGCAAAGTTTAAAGCGCATAGCGCAAAAGCATTAAGAGTGCTGTCCGAATACACTTTTGCTATGTTAAGGACGGAAAAATATGCTCTGTGCCCTGTCACATGGTCTGACAGGGTTGTGCTTATTCTCTTAATGAGTTATGAGTGTTTTTGAGGATAACGTGCATTAATCAGGTGGACAAATGTAAACTTGTTTTTATTAAAACAAATATAAATATGCATATAATAAATGATACTGCTAATAATAATAACATTATACAAAAGCAAGTTGTCATAAATTAACTGAAAAAGGCATGGAGGCATGAAGAAGGCATGGAGGCAGGGGTTTTTATATTTATGTATGAAATAATAATTTTTGTAACATTTTAATCCTTTATTTTTTCACATGTAAAGATATTTGTGCATTGCTGTTACATCCTGTGTGTATTAAGCTATGTGTAAGCATTTGAACCCACATAGGCGCTCTGCTCTGGACTTTAAACCAGGTTTTATTTGGTTAATGACAGTCTTATTTCAGTTCTTCAAAATAGCAATGCGCCAACAATACGCCTTAACACACCTCTATTTTAGACCTGCACAACCACAGAGTCCATGAATCCACAAAGTGGTGCAAATGGATTTGCTATTTAAACAACGTGATGCAAAACGTAAAAAAAAATTGGGCTTGCGCTGGTCTGAAAATAACAACAAATTGTGCAAAACATGTCTTGCGCCTTATTGCACCGGGTGTATGATAGGACCCGAAGTCTTGGCATGGTGTAATGAAGTAACAACACAGTACAGTAATTTTTTTTTTCCAAGTAGTTTAAGTAATTTTTCTTTTTCTTTCAACTTTCTCTCAACTACATTTCTTCAATAAATTCTATATTTTACTTTGAAACATTTCCCTGAAAGACATTTGTTACTTACTACAATGAAACCAAACCACTGACGCATCAGTGCTGTGCTGCATTGCGCATATGCAATTGAGTCTCACACAATCTCAGCGGTTCATTTAATTTTTTGAACAAGCATTTTTATGCAATTAATAATTTTCGGCAATAAGATCAACAGCTGTACATGTTACTCGCATGACAAATGACTGCTGTGATGAGGATGAAGACTCGTAGCCATAAAATAAAGCGGCCCCTACTAGGGCTGCACAATACATCGTTTCAGCATTGATATCGCTGTGTGATCATTCCCAATAGTCACATCGCGAGTATACGCAATGTTGAGCCTGAATTTATTTGATCATTTCGCAAGTATTTTTTGAGACCTGTGACTTGTGAGTGTTTTAAAAACATTCAGGCGTAAGAAATTGTAGTGTTTTTAACTTTAACAAATTAATAACGATAAATTCTATTGAATTGTTTATAAAACAAAGACTATGCAGTATTATTTTACATGTGATCAATTACTGTATACCTGAATACAGATCGACTCCTTTGAAAACAATAAAACGCTGTACATATAACTTGTATCTTTTATTAATTGAATTTAATTATGCTTTTAGGTTGTTTTTTATATTTTATGCAGATGCAATCCCCTACAGAATCATCCCAATCAATCTAAAATGATAAATTTTTTTAAAATAATTATTCAACACATCTAGTGAAATAGATATATAATAAATATAATTAAATTTTATTATTATAATAATAATAAATAAATATAATTTTTATATAATCCTTTTTCTTGGCTTTCTGCAGCAACGAATTAGACTACTAGATTGTGAAGTGTATTGTTACTATAAAATAAAATGTACACTTGCAAGTTCAAATAAAGTCCTTTGATGCAAAACTATATACATTTAACCTCTGAACACTGCAGATATAATAATAGGGAAAAAAGTCTTCTGTGGAGCAAATTTTTGTCATGTCCTATCACTGAACGAGGCAAGCAGTTTGACAGGGAAAATTCATCTCCTCTGAAACTGCAGACAGCGTAGACAGCAGAAACACCGCCAATGACCATGCTAATGACTGAGAGAGTGTGGATGTTAGCAAAGTACCTGAGGCTAACAGTAACTATTCTAATGAGGGAAAGACTGAACAAGTTATATTACTGTCAGTAGGTGAGGAAATATCCCAAGATCCAGGCAAATGGCCAGCAGTAATAAATCCTGGACTTAAGGACAGTTTGATACAGAGAGGGCCACATCAAACGAAAGGTATAATTTTTGTAAAAGACAGTGGAAACAGGAGATTTTCAGAAGCTCATTACTCTCGTACAATAGCTAACAGGGAGAAACTGGACAGACCGTGGCTTATTTATTCAATTAGCAAGGACTCCGCGTTTTGCTTTTGTTGTAAACTTTTCAGTGAGAGCGAGAGAAAGTCTGGTCTGGGTAAAGACGGCATCAACGACTGGAAAAATCTCTCCAGCATACTGAACTCACACGAAAAGTCAAGTGAACATGTAAAATGTTTCCATAAATGGAAAGAGCTGGACACACGATTGGCCACTCAAAACACAATTGATGCGCACAACCAGCGTAAAATATTAAGCGAAACATTACACTGGCAGCAGGTGCTCAAACGTCTGGTGAGCATTGTGAAAGTAATGGCAATGCAAAACATGGATTTCCGTGGCAGCACAGATAAGCTGTATGAACAGAACAACGGATATTTTCTGAAACTTGTCGAGACATTTGGTCAGTTTGACAGTGTACTGGCAGAGCACATCAGAAAAATACAGTCTAAGGAAACTCATGTTCACTATTTGGGCAAAGACATTCAAAATGAAATCATAGGTTTGCTTGCTTCACATATTAAACAAGACATTCTCAAAATGCTTAAATCACCCAAATACTTTTCAATAATCTTGGACTGCACGCCTGACATGAGCAGAATGGAACAGATGACAGTTATTGTGCGCTTTGTGACGGCACTGGAAAGAAGCGTTATGGTTAAGGAGCATTTCTTAGAATTTGCCCATATAACAGATTCCACTGGTGCTGGCATGACAGAGGTTCTGTTTGAAAAACTGGGCGAGCTTGGAATTAATATAATGGATATGAGAGGTCAAGGATATGACAACGGGTCAAATATGCGCGGAAAACAAAGTGGTGTACAAAAAAAGAGTGTAGGACAAAAATCCAAGGGCGTTCTATGTGCCGTGCAGCGCTCACTCTCTCAACTTAGTCGTAAAGGATGCTGCCTGCAGGCAGTTGAATTCTTTTCAGTTGTGCAAGAACTAAAACAACACATTCCTAGTGGTTTGACAGTTAAGCCACTATCCAATACTATATGGCAAAGCAGAATCGACGCTCTCAAACCCATCCGACACCATTTAGGAGATGAGCATAAAGCACTTCTATCAATAGCGGAAGACGACACCCTGACAGGTGTTTCGGGTGTCAGAACCAGATGTGAAGCCAAAAGCATTGCTACCAAAATCGAATCATACCCATTCATGTGTAGTATTATAACATGGTACGACATTTTGTATGAAGTAAATATTGCCAGCAAGATGCTGCAGACAATGGACTTTGACATCACTAACGCAATGGCACAGCTCAACACGGCAAAGCAATTCCTTGTGGATTACCGCACAGAAAACAATTTTGAAAGAGTGCAGTCCAGTGCAAGAGAATTAGCGGATGAATTGCATACAGAGGCCGTTTTCCCTCCACGAAGCGCAGTGCGACAACGAAAAAGAAAGGAAATGTTTACTTACGAAGCAGATGATCTCACACCTGTCATTGACTCAAAACAAAACTACAAAGTGGGCTTCTTTAACCAAGTGCTCGACAATGCCATCCGCTCCGTTAAAGAGCGCTTTTCCCTGCTTCGAGATCACGGGCATGTATTTGGATTCTTATATGACATCGCATCTCTAAAAGAAAAGGAGAATCGGGAAATTCTTCAGCATTGTTTAAGACTGGAAAAGGCCCTGACTCATGGAGACTCGATGAATGTAATGGGCATGATTTGTGTGAGGAACTTACTGCTTTGTGTAGACGCCTGGTAGCTGGATCTAAACCTATGGATGCACTTAAATTCATTTGCGAAAAAGAGATGGAATCAATTTTTCCAAACATTTTTGTCGCGCTGAGAGTGCTTCTCACACTCCCAGTCACTGTGAGCTCTGGAGAACGCAGTTTCTCAAAGCTTAAACTGATTAAAAACTATCTTCGAAGTACCATGTTACAGGACAGGCTCAATGGACTAGCAACAATTGCGATTGAGCACGAACATTAAAATTGAAGAAGCAATCAAAACATTTGCCGGTATGAAAGCCAGACGAGCGCACTTATAGGTAGGCTTGTGTGACCGTGTATGTGTGTGTGCTAGTCAAGCAACGCTGAAATATAGTTAATTCGCTTCCAGAAATGGTTGGTTATCTTGAGGTGGGGGCGGCATGATCTTGGTTTGCCTAGAGCGACAGTTGAGCTTGCCCTGGCCCTATCTGCCAATTACTTTTGGATGCAGCATTTGAGCAAGAAGGCACCTCACAAACACAACAATTTATGTACAACAAAATTGAGAGCTTTGGTAATAACTAAGTGAATATTTGATTACTACAGTACTGATTTCTCGCTAGAAATTAAAATGGGAAAAGTTGGTCCAAAGCTTTCTCTTACACACAAAATGACACCAAAGCATATATTTTAGATACTCTGTATTTTTTATAGCTGAAATGCAATGCACACAATTGTGGAACCTCAAAGCAGTGAAGCATACATCTTTGCTGCCTTCTAAATTTGATCAGAAGAAGGTACCTCCAGAGATCAATTACAATTTTTACATAACATGATACCTTTCTGCCTTGGAATGCTGCCTCGGAAGACAGCATTTTAGATCTTTTGGACACAGCCTGAATATTCATCTCTACCTCACACTATCGAACTATCGAATGGCTTCAAATCATTGTAATGTAGTGTATGAAAACTTTACGGGGCTTTAAAATCTGTTTATGGCTTTGGTTGGGCTTAGCAATATCACAGAAAATTCATTCATTCATTTTCCTTTGGCTTAGTCCCTTTTTTCAATTCACCTGTACAGCATGTCTTTTGACTGTGGGGGAAACCAGAGCACCTGGAGAAAACCCACACGAACACAGGGAGAACATGCAGACATCACACAGAAATGCCAACTGACCAAGCCGGGGCTCGAACCAGCAACTTTATTGCTGTAAGGTGACAGTGCTAACCACTGAGCCACCATGTCGCCCATCATCAATAATTATCACGCAATATTATTGGTCCCATCTGGCTTATACCTGATCCTTTTAAAAAATGTAGTCTTGAAGCCGATATCCAATTTATCTGCGTATCTGATGAGCCCGTCTCTACAGTGTGCTAAGTGGTAATGACTTGTGTGTGTGTGTGTGTGTGTGTGTGTGTGTGTGTGTGTGTGTGTGTTTATGCAGACATGAGGTTTAGCAGTAGCTGAGTTCAGCAGGTTCAATGGAGATTTCAGTGTGTTGGTGAGAGAGAGAGAGTGAGAGATTTCTCTTTACCAATCTCTCTCTCTCTCTCATATACTGACACACAAATATTACACATGTAGGTCATGCTGACTAGCAGTAGTGTTATAGTCTGTGTTGTGATGTCTGGCTGCTCTTGCTCAGCACTCTGCTCAAGTGGAATTAGCAGAGGAGCTCACAGGCCTTTGCCCTCTTCGCGGGACGCCTCTATAGAGAGCAAATGATAGAGATGTCTGAGCTATCCCTTCCAACTAGGGACACAGTGATCTCTCTCTCTCTCTCTCTCTCTCTCTCTCTCTCTCTCTCTCTCTCTCTCTCTCTCTCTCTCTCTCTCTCTCTCTCTCTCTCTCTCTCTCTCTTTCTCTCTCTCTCTCTCTCTCTCTCTCTT
>CAIGQZ010001108.1:19341971-19378568 GCA_903798205.1 Danio tinwini
GAAAAAAAACAGTTACTTTTAAAGAATGATTTTTGTGTGTTTTTTGTAGTAAATAAAGGTAAATGAGGTATGGAGTATTAGGATATTTGATTTATGAGGTTGTGTTAAACTGTAGTTCGTATGTAATATGGATTGATAATTGCATGTTAATCGTGTTACAGTGAAGTGTCGCCCCTCACAGCTCCCTTTCGGATGTTAAACTTAAGCTCAGATAGGCACGAGCACTCCAAAAATCACATCAGTGACTGGTAAAAAAAAGTAATCAGGCTGACATTTGAATTCACTAACAACTTCCTGGCAGTGATGTTTAATATGTCATAATGCTAGGTTACATCAAATTGTGACCTGATCCAGTGCTTCCCATAGGTTTGAAATATAGTTGCTGTGGTAGCTGGATTGACGCACACTTTTTACCCACATCACATAAATAGTTAACTATATGTGACAAACAAAACATAATTTAATAAAAAAAATATGTTTGTAAAAATAATTATTAAGAAACTATTTCTTTTCAGTGGTTAAAAAAGACGGTTGAAATAAAAAGAGAAATCCACTATTTCTCTTACTTCTATGATATTCCAGAGCCATGTGCACCCACTGACAGGTAAAACCTCTCTCTATCTCACATTCAAGTTTAGGTTGCTTTATTGGCATGACATTTTGTACAGTATTGCCAAAGCATTTTAGATGTATAAAATACGTAATATATTGACATAATCAAATTAATAAAATATTAGGGGTGTCAAAATTAATCGTTTTTTCGGTGCACCGCAATGCAGATGGGGACAATTCGATATCGGTTCAGTAATAGATCATAACCAGTTATTACGCACTGACGTCATTTATCCCCTATGCGCGATGTCACGGTAGAATACTATGGCGAAGGAGGCGAGGGTGAGTAAATAAAACACTCCTCCTACTTAAAACATTGGGTAAAACCAATAAACAAGTTTAGAAATGTACACAAACAGTGACATAAACGCTGATCAATTGTCAAAAGAAAGTCCTGTTTCCATTGACAGGCACGCAATTGGTCCAGCCATCCTCCTGTCAGACATAGCAGTATGGTTTTGGTGTGCTCCACACGTCGCCTCTCATCGGGGTAACATCAGAGCTCATTGGCCTGATTCAGCATGTAGAATCACTGTCAGCTGAAGAGAACGCTCTGACTGGTAATTCAGCAACAAATCAGAGCGAGACGTAGCAAGAAAACAATTCAAGTCAAGATGGAACACAAAGAGGCCAGATGTAGTTTCGCTACATTTCACAAATATTTGCAAACAATATATATGGATTGTTAAATTATCAGACATATATTTGGCAGCAAATTCCTCCGTGGTGAGTGACACTTATTGTGAAAATGCTACTGAACGTGGTTTTCTTTACACTATTTTTAGTTGTCTCCACATTGATCAATTTATGATGATGTGATGGTGCTTTACGTGTGTGCTCTGATTTGACTTTTTCCCACTGAACTGGGAGGGTTGTGTGACAATTGATATTGGGTGTGTACATATGTACATAGGATGTAGTTTTCCTGCTGCACTGCAAGCTATATTGGCCCTTCATTGGAAACTGCTGGAGTTCAAGCTCTGGAGATATTGGCTTCAGTCAACCTGCTGAAAGCCCTGGCTTATACTGACCTAACAGAGGAAAAGTGGCTATTTTGAAGGGGTGAGAAACATCCTCAAATATTTTTTGTCTATCTTTTGCTGAACTTTAGATCAGTTTTACCAATTTACTCTTCTCATTTACAATCCTGAACAGTTTTAGCTTGATTTACAACAATCTGGTTATCATATTAAATATCAAAATACTTTCCACAAAATATTTTGTTGACCATTTCAAGTTTATACTGTAATTGTTCTTTTGCAATGGTTCAACAATATTTTCTATCAACATTCCTTCAAAAAAAATTTTTTCTTTAGATTAGTTTATTAATCAGGATTCGCCATAGCAGAATAAACCGCCAACTAATTCAGCATATGTTTTTCGCAGCGGATGCCCTTCCAGCTGCAACCCAGTACTGAGAAACAACCATACACTCCCATTCACACACAGACAATATGGCCGATTTAGCTCACCCAATTCACCTATAGCGCATGTCTTTGGACTGTGGGGGAAGCCAGGGCGGCCAGAGCAAACTCACTTGAACACAGGCAGAACATGCAAACTCCACACAGAAACACTAACTGGCCCAGACAGATTTATACAGTATTTTTAAGAAATCTTCAATGATGAATTACATAAATGAAAAATATTTTATTCAACTGAAAATAAAAATCACAAATTGCTAAACTATTTAGGTGCTTAACTTGTGATTAATGTTATTTAAATTCTATTTTAATGAATTCTATGCAGTAAAGGACATGCAAACACTGCAAAATATTTTGCTAATCTATGTATGGAAAATAGTGTTTATATATAATTTTAAATATTAGCAAAATATTTTCTAATAAATGAATGGAAAATAGATTTTTAATCAACTAAAGACAAATCACAAAATGTAAAACAATTCAGGTGCTTTTTAAAATCAACTTGTAATGAATGGTATTTTATATTTGTTTTAATGAATTGTGCTATAAATGACATGCAAACATGACATGCAAAAAATGTATGTAATCATGTCATTTTTGGTTTTTAATATTTCAACAGTTTCACTTTCATTCAGCAACAGCTTTCATTTTTATCCAGACAACATAAATGTGTGTTCGGTGAGGATGAAAGTGTGTGTGTGCGTTTGTGTGTGTGTGTGTGCGTGCGTGTGTAGTCCTTTACTGACTCGATAAGTGCAGAGAAGTGTCAAACAGCTGAGTGTGTATGGCTTATCTTGTCGCAAAATGCAGCTGAAAGTCCTACACAAAGGTAAAAGTTTGATTATAGAGTTTACATGTCTGTACTGCACTTCAATAATGCAACTGAAATAGGAATACTCCACATGTCTTAACTCGATTAGTGTTTACCACGATTTTGTCTTTAAGCATATCTAAAGTGCTATTCCATGTTATGAGCCGTGGTTAATGTGTGTGGCTGCAGTTGTAGCAGCCTCTGCTTTTGAATGCGGCAACCCTTGAACCCCGGTGAGGAAAAAATCGGTTACATCACACTCACCCGCCCCAAACGAGTGACGCTCAACTCCGAGGCCAGCCTGTCAGGTGTGTGCAAAGCACTTGATGTGTGGTTCTAATCCAATCCTGCCTCCAATCTTCAGCGCTAAATTCACCTTCAGACTCCATCATAACATCACAACTCACGGGACAACTTTTCACCTCAATGAGGAATCTCGTCGCAATTTAGTCTAATGGGATCTCGTAGCCCGAGATCTTGTTGCATCCTTAATAACAACAAAAGATAATGCTTTATTAAACCTTACATAATAAGAAGTGAGTGCTGCAGCAAGCCTATTGGGCACTATAATAGACACCAATGGTATGTTTTGCAGTCCATTTGCATTACTGACTTCTTATGAATGGGCTGGTCTGTTGCATAACACAACCCAACTTATTCATTCATTGCACATAAGATTTTGCCAACTCGCTTATGTCTAGGCTTACCACCCACACAAACATTTCCAGGCCACTTTCACACCATGTATGACGTATAGTGGTGCAATGCACAGACGTACTGCTCTCTAAATTAGGACTCTTTATCTGAGTATCAGGTGAACATCGGACTAATAGTGTTAAACTTTGCTGTTGATGAAAGCTCATTAAGCAAGTCAGGCGTCTGCTTGAAACAGCCTAATAACAACATAAAGTGACATTGACGGCAAATCCTGTTTTTACTGCCTGCCTTGACAACATGGGTGCAATCGTTAACCAGCTTCAAAACTACCTAGAGACAGTTTAATGAGAGTTACCTGACCTGATGCCGCTTGGGGGCAAACAGAAACTCACCTAGTAACAGTTCTTTAGTTCTCTGACCTGGGGTAGGGGGGTGGGGTGGATATTTGGCTTTAGCCTGTGGCATAAGCTTGAATGCTTTTATATTGGATTAAGAAGTCAGAATGTTAGAGCAACACGATGCCTGATTGGATATCCTATTGTATGAAACGTATCTTAGGTGATTGGCTATCAGGGCTCAACAGTAAGGATGGCCTGATGACTCTGGGCCAGTGCCAAAGAGTTCTGGGTTCTGGGTTGCTGTATTGAAGCCACATTTTAAATTCAGTGGTCGTGTGCATGGTTTTATGTCTTGGCAATAGAGTTGTCACAATTACAGACTTTGTTACCATCGGGCCTAACATTAGAGTGCTGTTAAGCTAATTGGCCATTGTGTTCATGTGCTCAACTAAAATGACTGATTGGCTCAGAAAATCATCGCTTGGCACTCTTCACTGAGCAATTACACAGATACACAGAGACTTGAGCATTTAAAGCCAAGACTATCAGATCCGTCCACTGATGGACTAGGTGATAGACTTAGCTTTCAACCAAACACTCACAAAGCGGGAAATGCTGAAACAATGCTGAAACATTTACATTTGGCTTATTTTGTGGTTGAATACTAAAATAGTTCAATAGTTTAAAATTAAAGTTAACAATTTTAAATGTTTTTATAATTGTTTTTTTTAAAAACAAATTATTTGTTCATTGAGTACAACTCATTTTTAAATAAAGTTTCTTTTATTATAATTTTTGTATAAAAAATTAAAGGCATTATTCATAATTTGCAGTTAATTTACTTGGGAATATTTTTTACAACTTAAGGCATTTATAAAAAATTTTTTATTTTATATAGCATTACGTACGTGTTTTAAATAACAAAAAACACTCACTTACACGTTTTGTGAATTGAAATATCATGCAGTTGATGACGTGATGAGCAGGCGTTTGAATATTTTGTATTAAAATGTAAAAAAGCATAATAAAAGGGATTAATCTGTCATACAGAGCTATTGTGGCTGAGGTGTCACTAGACAAACATGACAAGTCGCCACAAAAATATTAAGGGTGAACTTTCTAAAATAATGATTGCCTAACAAAACTCGCTCCCGGGGCCAGATAGATTATTTTAAACTCAACAGTGAAAGAGTTCATAACAGAAGTAAAGCAGCGGTGGTAGAGTTACTTTGTGCTTTGTATCGCAAGACTAAAGACACATTTTTAATTCACTCGCCTTGTTTTGATCATTCATTTTTCCATCTGTTGTCATGTACAGCTACACTGCAATAAAGCTTGTCTTACTTAGTAATTTTGTCTCGTTTCCAATTAAAATATCTAAAAAAAATCTTACATCAAGACTAGACAAGAAAAATGGCATGAGAAAATGAAGTGATGCTTCAAACTTGTGTTTAAGATTATATCCCATTAAGATTATTTTACTTACCCCATTGGCAAATAATTTAGCTTGTTTTAAGAAAACAATTACTTAATTTTGGGGGGGGGGGGGGGGTTTCAGAAAAACAAGACATAGTTTCTTATGCTATTTCATGTGTCTAGTATGTATCTTGATTTAAGTTTTTTTTTAGATATTTGGATTGAAAACAGGACAAAACTACTAATTTAGTTTTTTTGTATTTTATTATTATCATTATTATTATTATAACAGCTCAGGGATGTTCAAAGACAACATATTTGTACACTTTCTAAAGATTTTAGTTCTGTTTTTGAATTAAGGGTTGGAAATGAATGCTTTTCTCTCTTTTTTTTATTTCCGATTCATTGAATAATTAAAAAAATAATCAACATATTAATCGATTATTAAAATAATCATTAGTTGCAGCCCTACCGAAAATTGTCCGGGATATGGGTACCAATTGACTTGTATCAATCTATGTAGGTTTTTATTTATTTATTTTTTTTACAGATCTAGGATTTGATGGATTTAAAAACAATCCAGGATTTTTCCAGCATTTATCAATCAATTGATCAATTTATTGAAACTAAATTGTTGATGTTGATTCACTGTGAATGTGTCCTACTCTCGGGTGTTCAATGCATCTGCCAACCTTTACTTTTGGATCTCTCAGTCTTTACAGTCATTGCATTGCCTGTCATGACATTTGTGGTGGTGTTGAAGAAAAGCAGACATTTGTAAATCTATACATTACTCCTGGTGAAAAATTTTACCCTGTCTCCTTTTCCATACCTGTATATAGAGTCTATACTGGTTCATTCCGGTCTCAAACATCCCGATGGTCAACACATTCTGATTGGCAGGAATATTTATAGACCTCCAGTGTTATGGAACTTTAATGCAAGATACTTTTTTTGTGCATGAGCACATGTGTTCCTGGGGATATATTGGTCCGAGCTGGACAGGGCGGATTGGTTAGAGGATGGAAAGATGTTTTGAATGCCATTGATTTATTAATAAAATAATCTTTATGAATGTTTCTCAAGTTACTCCTGTGTCACACTGATTCTTTCTCTTCTCTTTTTTTTCAGCAAAACTGTACAATCCAAGGTGGATTGCATTTTGGTGAGTAATTGCTATCAATTTAAAATGTATATTCATATAAAATATTAAATGCATTAAAACACTCTAGAAATGCTGGGTTGTTTTAACTCAACGTTTGGTCAAATATAGACAAAATACAAACATTGGGTTAAAAAAAGTCATATAGCAGTTGAGTTTCACATAAAAAGTCCAAATTTAATAAAAATATCATAGAAAAAAAAACTTTTTCTCTTTGTAAAAGAGGCCAGCTAGTAAAGTGCTATGCGGGTAAACCTCAATCCTAAAGACCTCTAAAGGTGCTCTAGCGACAGACGCTAGAGGCCATGGTCTTTAGCCTATTTGTTAGAGCAACCGACCGGTTTGATCCCAGCTCAGAACGGGTTGGGTACAGTAGGACTGGTTGGTTACACTTGGGGGCTCGTCCGGGATGGGAGTGAGGTTTAGGGTGGTCGTGTTTATTGACACATGGACTTCTTCATATGTGGCATAATAAACTCAAAGTGAAGTCATTCCTTCCTCAGATTAAACAAATATATAATTAACTTTAGTTCAGTATTTCAGTACAGATGTTTGTTGTGGTCAAAGAAATGGGAATTGGAGCCACTGTTTATTATAGGAGAAGCACATATAATGTGCTTCTTCTAGAAGTGATCGAAAGTGGCAGGGGAGTCAAAAGTATCAACCTTTTTCATTGTTTTCCTGCTGATCTTGCCAATTCTTTTTAATTTCCTACTAACATTTGAGTGATGTTGAGCAGGTTCTTAAACACCTAATTGCTCATTGTGATCACATGCTCAACAGTGATGTCTAAGAATCCACACAGCTAGTGGTCGACCAATATGTTTTTTTTAAAGACCAATACTGATATTGTGGAAAGCTGGATGGCCGATATTTAGCCAATATAATTTATTTATTTAATTTTAATTATTATTTACATTTAAATAAAAAAAATGATTGAATTGAAAATAATTAAAAAATGGATTAAAAATAAATGTGTAAAGTAGTCAAACGTAGACATTAACACAGTGGTTATTAACTGGTGTAGAGAAAGAGAGAATTATTTCTTACTAGTTATTACTACTAATAATGAATAAACGGTGCATAACAGTCCCCAAACTAGTTTTTTATAATAAAATTAGGGAGGTGTTGTGAGCCACCAGAGTTGTTTAAAATAAGCTGCATGCTAATCTGGTAGTTTTTTTTATTTATTTATTTATAATAAATTTGTATTTGGGCACCTCTTCATGGGCTTGATATAAGCACAATAACAGCTGACAGATCGGGAAAGTACTTTTTTTTTTCTTTGGTGAAACTGAGAGACATTTTATTGCGTAACAAATACTTAATAATGTTGTGATTGTGTTTACCTGGCAAACCAAGACTGGATGTGTGTCTCACTGCACAAATCATAATTTTAATCCTTTAAATGTACATGCTTAATCTGTCATAGATAGGATCTATCGATCAAAAGAGTTATCAACAATTCATTGAGTAATCTTTGGTATCTCCAGTTCCCACCCAATACAATAAAACCCAAAACAAAGTATATGATTTCCTTAGAGTCAAATCTTTAAAGGATGAGAGACTCTTGTGTTCTCTTTGTTGGATAGACATTCTGAACAAGGCTTAGGAGAAACAGCGGTCAATCAGGTGCTGGCACAAAATAACATTATAGTGTTGTGGTTAGATTCAGAGTTAACTGAGCATCAGATACACTGAGCAAGTATTGATATGAACACAAATTAGTGCGCTCACTGTGCTGTCAAGACACAGACACAGAGACAGAAACTCTCAAAAGCTGTTAGGCTGAAAATATATCTGCTCCAAACTTATTATTAGCTTCAAACTCAGCCACTAGTGAGTGAAATGTAACAGTTTATTTGCCAATGGTTAAGGAAATAGACATTTACTTGCCTAGGTGTAATACTTGGTCATATATGAGAGTTTTAATTTACTAGCTTAGTTGAGGGTTGTACAAGATGCTTCTTTTAAATACATTTGAACCAACCCCAAACTTTGGAACAGTACTGTATATCTGCAATGAGCTGTTTTAAAGTCTATTTTTTAACTGATCAAGCAGTTACACCCTGTATTTTTTTTCATGGATTGTGTTAATGAGCAGGATTTGTTTTTTTTACCACAAAACTGCAGAAATTAAGTGTTTTGAGTTGTGTTTTGTGGTGTGTGAGGAGGAGAGAAGGTGACAGTGATCTGTTAATGGCCCCTCAAGGTAACAAGTGACACAAAATCCTCTTCAGATATTAGCCAGTGTGTCCGTGTCCACCATTCACCTCCTCTGTCCTCTCCTCTAGTCTGCCCCTGTTGACCTCTGCTGGATGTTGCCGGCTCTCGCAGAGTCTTGCATCAGCCTCCTCTGATTAAACGTTCATTCCATAGTAGTATCTCTAAAAGCCCTGCTGTTTAACTCATATTACCTCACATAACATTTACAACGTCAGTCAAAAAATCTGATTATATAATAATAAATTTCACTTTTATGTTTTATATAATATATAATGTAATGTTATCATATACTACAATATAATATAATGTAACAATAATTCAACAATGCAGTTCCTGAACAACATGAACTGGAGTGAATGCTGCCGCATAAGTTTTTAGGTGAACTGCCACTTTAAGCAGCTCTTTGTAAAACATTCTGGAGACTGTACAATAATTCAGTCCATTATGTTCACTTACTGTACTGACAGACTTTGAGGACTCTACTATTACCGAATCATCACTTTGTCTCAGTGCTGAATTGTTCCAGCATCCGGCCTGGAAGAATTTGCTTGTAATAAATTCTGTAGGCTTGTCAGTACGAATTGGGCAACATTCGTTGAGTCGTTCTGAATAATGCATGAGTTATTCACGCATGTCTAGTAGGCTCAGCAGTGCTGAGTAAGGGGCCTGCACACTACTCAGGGGACGTTACACCTGCATGAATAAGCTGAGTGATGATGAGCTACAGGTTCCTCCTATTGTGGTCATGACCTGCTTGCTATTGTCCACTTCATCTCATAGTTGAAGCTGATGAATGAATGAATAAATGAAGTTGTGAAAGTGCTTTTCACAAAGATGTAGATAGTCCAATAGCCAAGTCTACTGCAAGTACATTTTTGTTGTCAGTTAATAATTTAGTTTTTGGGGCCACAACTAATCGATAAAGTCGATAATTGTCAGTAATGAAATTCATTGTCAATAAATGACATTATTGATTCGTTGGGCTGCTCTTGTGACGACGAGATACACAGTTGTTCGAGCAATGAAGGGTAGAGAACCCTCCATTTGTTGTGTCGAATTTAATTTCCCCTGTTTCCCCTCAATTTCGCGTTTCCGCTTTGCAAACCGTATTCACGCACAGAGCTGAATTCAAAGCTGAATTCGACACAACACAGCCTGTAGAAAGAAGGCATGGGAGAATTTTACATTTAATGCAAATAGAGTGAGACACCACATATTTAAAATCAGCAAACAACTGCAGCAGTAGAATATTACGATTAGTCAATGTTTTGGTCCAATGTTGTGGTCCAATGTTGTCCAGCAAAGGCTAATAACGTTACATTTGTGCACTTACATTTCCAACTCTGATTGAAAAATAAATATTTGTTGTTTATTTATTATTTATCATTTTTATATTTCAACATGTTTTGCTGCTTAATATCTTGTTGTCATCGTGTTTGTCGCAATTTCATAATGTAAATATATTAGTAGTACAGCACTTGTTTTGCTTTTTGTTTATTTAGATTTGGACATTTAGAGAAGTTTTACTGTTCAAAAACAAACTTTGTTTTTCATTTAAGGTTTAAATTGAAGATCAATAAACTCGATACCTGGCTTTTGTATACTATTTGTAAGTATACATTTATGCATAAATAATACACTGATTAACAGTTTTATGTAGTTAAAATAAGCAAAACGGCAAATAAAAAAAGTGTTTTGTTTTTAGCTGATTAATCAAAAAATTTATAAAAATCACCCAACTAATCAATTATCAAAATAATCAACATTTTGGATTAAAATCCGAGAGCCCTGCATTGACATACATTACAATGTTTATTTAGCAAGCATTCATTGAATTTATTTAACGTTTAAAAATGATTACAGTTTCCAGAAAATTATAAGCAGCACAATTATTTTTACACATTGTTTATTTCTTGAGATATAAGTCTGTATATTACAATGATATCCCAAGGATTGTGTGACACAGAAAACTGGATGCTTGGTCATCATAGGAAGTAAATTACATTTTAAAATATATTAACAATAACAACAGGAATTTCAAATTGTAATAATAATTTTTCTGTTAATTACAGTACACTTACAATATTTATTACAATAAATAGTTACAATAATTAATTATAGCTTATTAGACACGAACCCTCAACCTAGCCTTGAACCTAACCTTGGCCATAGTGACCATCTCCACATGTTCAAGTACACTGTCGGTGCACATGCTGTAGATTTTGGATCATGAAAATTCCTCTGAACATGAAGCTTCTTTTTAAAATCTCACTGGCCCTAGACATTTGAACGATAGTGCATGAATGATGTTTTTGTTTTTTCAACATGCATTTGTTTATCCACTCTTAAAAGTCACACCGAGACCTCTCTTAAATAGGGTTGTCCGCTTGGCTCCGAGACGTCTGCATTCTCGTGCCATTTTTACTTACCTTTCTTACCCCTCTCCAATGTTAACTGTAGCCACGCTCAGTGGTTGATAACTTTAGCTATTCACTAGCCATCATTCCCTTAGCAACGAAGAGACGAATAGAAAAGACAGACACAACTATTCTTAGAATTCAGCAGAAAGGGGAGGGCAGAGATTCAGCAAAGTGTGATGATGCCCTCTCTGATGACGAGATTTTTAGGTGACAGCTACATTTTTCTGACTGTTTTCCTCAAGTTTTATACACTTTCTGTGTTAATGTTTGTTTTCACATGGCCTGTACTCTAAGGAGGTAATTTGGACATAATTGGTGTGGCGAAAAGGGACTTTTGAAGATCCCCACTTTCATTCCTCCCCCAGGCAGACACCATGAAAACAAAGGCTTGTTTATGCTGGCTTAACCGACTGCTCTGATCGCTAAGGGATTAGGTATTCTTCGGGATTATTTTTACCTTGGATGACTTCCTGTTTGGGGTTATGCCGTACAATCCTATTGAAGTCTGTTTATTTTTATTCGCTGCTCACAGCTCTCCAGGTCTCAGCCCTGGTTGCTGAGTAAATCTCTCAGAGTTTTAATATTGCATGTAGAGTGAAGATAAAAATAATCAGAAGTTTATGAACACTTCATTTTTAGTAATGTCATCTTCGTTTAAAGTTAACCTTCAAAATTTTAATGACATTTTAGTTGTTGAGTATATCCATACTAGATCAAATTTAAAGAATGCAAAGACAGGTCCAGTGCACACCAAGCCAATATTAAAGAACTTGTTTCACCTCGCATACTCTGCGTCCAGTCCGGTCTGGACCAAAAAGCTGCTCTTAAATGCATCAAACAGATGATAGCAGACTAAAACAAGAACGTATATTCTTTATATGTATATCTGTTCATACTCACAGGTGGCAGTGTCTGTTCACAATTGGAATCCGGAGCTAGTGCTGCACACTAGGGCTAAACAATCGGTCACATGCGATTGTCATACGTATTACTCTTTAAAGCCTGCTCTGCAATCAGTTCTGAATTTCAGCACTTGTGTTTAGCTGGAGCATTGCTTCCTACAAACACACATAGTTCTCTGCCAAACTACAGAAAATATTGATATTATCATGTGATAGTCAAAACACAAATAATCATTGTGCGATATTGACAGCTGTTTGCTTTTTTGAACTATGGCCCTTTGTAAATGCTTATGTTAAACCTGAAAGTATGTGCAGAAATACCACATAAAATTATGCTTTTACTCCACTCACTTTATAGCTTCAGTCGAGTGTTTAAAATAAGTCCTGTGAAATGATGTGCCTTCTTACACAGAATAAAGCATGCAGCACATTTCATAATAGCATTACAAGGGGCTGTTCACACAGAATGCGTTTTTTCTTTTTCAGTGCACTACGTTTCTATTGTTTCCAATGTAAACATGCTTGACGGATGTGTGTGACTGTTGCGCTCTTGTCTCGTGCCTTTTAAAGCACCACTCACTGTGTTTTTTTTAGATGCCATGTGAAATTAAAAGTACCTAAACTTTCACATGCAGCACAGCTCATCAATGTCAGATCCACAGTAGTGGATCAAGCAGAAGAGCTTGGAGACGAAGCAAGCTTTGGACAGCTCAGTGGCTGTCTCCGTATACCCTCATGGTTTGTGCTGTGCTTTTTGTCAAACTATTCTGAACCGTTGCCACTTGCATTTTGAGAGCACCTTTTGGCCTTCTTTACTACTGATCACATCAACGTACTTTCCTCACATGATGTGCAAGACAATTGCAGCTTTTGCTAAAACGCAAATGCAATTTTTATGTCAATGTAATTTTGTCAGTTTAGTCCTACTGCACATGTACAAAGCAGCACTTGCGTACCATTGTCAAAGTACTTCTCTCTCACCACAAAGGAATTTACTCTTCAAATATGTCTGATAATCTGATATTTCATAAATATGTAGGTAATGCAGCAAAATGGCAGCTGCCTCCTTTGTGTTCTGTTGTGACTTGCGTAGTTTGCTTAGTTTCATCACTTCTGTTTTTGTTGCTCTCGTTCACTAAAGGTCGGTACTGGTTATACATGCAGTCTGATGCAGAACAATGGACAACCATCAGCTTGGGAGACCATCCTGGCCTTTACCCTGTTTAGCACTGAACTGGTCACAAATTCCTGCTATAGTGTTGTTTAACTAATTGAACATTGAGATTCTACCTATTATCATAATTCTACTCCTACATTTGTCTTTAGTGGACGATTATCCTTTTTGGGAGTCTTGAATGAGTTGGTGACATTGAAAAGATACATGACAAATATATCACAGATTTAGAACAACCAGCTTCTCTTGCTGAAAGGTGCATCGCTTTGGCCTTCGTTGGACAACATGCTGTTTCAGCCACTTTAGAATGGTCACCATTACCAAGTCAGAAAACCGTGAAAGTTAGGCTCCTAGTTAAACAGGGTTTGTCAAATAATCAGGGAATTTACCACCATGTGCCAGATTAACATCAATAAGTGTAAGATATCTGAAAGTGTTCTTTTCTCATTTTCTCTCAACCTCATTTACTCATGAGGATAACTTCAATAAGACCAAGCAGTCAGCTCGAAATTTCAGAAATTGCAGTTTTTTGTTGTTGTTTTTTTCAATCGCAATTGCATCTCTTGGTGCAGAAACCATTTGAGAAATCACTATTATATTTCTATCAAATCTATGTTTAGAGTGCATCAGAAAGGGTGAATGTTTGCATATTAAAGCTCGGGTTTTTGAAAGAGCATTTAAGTGAATATGGGGAGCTGTGCCTGGAGCGAGAGACTCGTGTCTGCTGCTCTCTACTCGGGCAGAATTTAAATCAGCTCTGCCCCACCCAAACATCTTACACATTCTCTTTGAAGAGCTGTTCACTGCTCTACTACTACACTAACACTCAACAAGAGCTGCAAGGGAGAGACCCGGAGATCACAATAACATTTTTTATGCACATGTCTGTCTGTGTGTGGAAAGAGAGTAAATATTCATTTGATTGTTCATGTGCTTTATTTTTGGATGGTGTAGGTGGTGTGTAATTTAGGCTGGATGGGTGATGTTGACGAACATCTATTTCCCCTTCTATCTTTCTAGAATTAAAATGAAAATGGAATTGCGAATGTCATAGAATTTGGCAAATTTGATTAAATGAAAAGACGTTTTTACCTAATTAAATCATTTTAATTATGTTTTTTTTGCACGATTTTCATTTATTCGGATAGGACCGTGTTTAGACAGGAAGTGAAGTTGGAGAGAGAGAAAGACTGAGAGTTAGAAAGGTCGATAAGCCGGTACTTGAACTCAGGATGCTCCAAGTGCAATGGCATTATACACTAACTGGCATTTTATTAGGTACACCTGTCCAATCGCTTGTTAACGCAAATTTCTCATCAGCCAATCACATAGCAGCAACTCAAGGCATTTAGGCATGTAGACATGGTCAAGATGTTCTGCTGCAGTTCAAACCGAGCACCAGAATGAGGAAGAAAGGTGATTTAAGTGATGGTTGTTGGTGCCACATCCGCATGTTTGAGTAATTTAGAAACTGCTGATCTCCTTGGATTTTCACGCACAACCATCTCTAAGGTTAATTTATTTGGATAGGACAGTGTTTAGACTGGAAGTGAAGTTGGAGAGAGAGAGACAGAGAGGTCCATAAGCCAGGACTTGGGATGCCCTAAGTGCAATGGCGCTATATGTTGGCACATTGCCCACAAGGTGCCAGCCACCTAATTTAATCATGATGAGGACTAGTTACTGTGACTATTAAATTGCAAAAGACTATTTAAATTTGAAGTCTGCTCTGCATGTTTTGCATGGCATAGTGGCACAGTTTCATTTACTATATACTCACATGTGACACTTGTGGTATTTCCGCTGCATCTCAAATAAAGACATAATAGTGTCCTAACTATTTAAACATTAGTAAGTCCTGAAAAAAAAGTATATTATGTCTGTATATGTAATTTTTGTTTTGTTAACTTGTAAAATGTTAATCTGTTACATGTTTATAATGGATTTAACTTTGTGCAGTTTGTGTTACTTGAATTTGAATGCGTTTTTGTACTATTTCTATGAAGTAAAATGCTATTTTGTCATTCTATTGTTTCATTATTTTATTATTGGTATCTGTGCTTAGCTTTTCATGCTCTTAAAACATGGCACTGCTAAATATTAAACACACATCATCTGTGCTTCTGTTGTTTTACAGCAAGATGTGGAGAAGCTTACAGACATTGAAAAACTCTACCTCTATCTCAAGCTGCCTTCTGGACCCAGCAGTGGCAATGAGAAAAAGTGAGTGAGCTTTACTGTACACTACGAAACCATATCCACGTCATATTCAGGGCATTGCAACTCTGTAGTCATCATTTTATGACCTTTACCATATTACATTTTGCTAATGATGAGACACAGCCTTAAAACAATTCTTCGTTAATTGAAATTTTATTATTTAATTCTTTTCTCTCAGTGAGCAGAGCTCCATGACATCAAGTCGTACTCAGCAGATGCACGCATTTAGCTGGATTCGTAACCATCTTGAGGAACATCCCGAAACATCGCTGCCTAAACAGGAAGTCTACGATGAGTACAAGTAAGCAAAAATTGTGTGCCATTGTGCATTTTCACTTTTAAAAAATCCACTTAAATAGATTTAAAGAGACAACTTGAATTGTTAGGATCTCTGGAATGACAGAAGAATAATTATAGAATAATTTCTTTAATTCTATAGAATCATTGTGTGATATTTGTGGATATTTTTGTTTTTATGATGGGATAAATGCTGATCATTTTCAAGTGGTCTCTCAATTTGTTTCCATACCTGTATAAAGGCTGATTTATACTTTCACCTTGCGCCACGTTGTGGACCTCTGCTGACTTCGCATGCACCTCACCAAATAGACGAGGCTTTTATACTTGACGCGTTTGTGTTGTGATATTTTTTAAAACAAAGGGGCGGTCAAAATAAACCCATCGTCAAATCAGACGAATAAACAAAGTAGGAGGAAGTTTCTGGAACTACGTCATATCATTAATATTGTTTAAGATTTTTAAGCTATTTATTTTTAGAATTTATTTTATTGATTATAAAGATTTTTATAACCATTCAAGATTTTTTTTTAAATCAAACTTTGATGCATCACTTGCTTTTGTTCATATCTCGGACAGTTCTACCTATTAAAGATAAAAATCAATGACAACAGAGCATAGGTTGATCTTTAAATATATATTTTTATTATGGAAATAATAAAAGCCAAAAAAAGTACACTTACTAAAAAATACAGACTTTTCTTTTTAAGATTTAGCCAACTGCACAATTCTCACATTACTGTCTGGCTAGTTTGTGTCCTCTGCTTATATGCCAAGGCAATAATGGTCCAACATTCCTGACCATTATCACCAATGAAACCTAGAAAAACAGGGCACCAGTATATTGTAAACCGATAGGTTCAAATATTATTTTCCAGTTATCAAAAAAAAAAAATGTTACTTTATTTTAGTTTTGTAACTAATAAATTGTTTTAAATTCAAAATTGTAATATATATACACATCAGTGTAAAACCTGTGCAAAAACATATTATGTAATAGTAAAACCACCTGGGTCTCCACTTTTGCCATAGCCTCTCTTTTTGGTTTTAACACTTATCCCTCAAGTTTTTTTAACAAAACTTTCCTCCTTTCCCACGGCTGTTGCAATTTCTAGCATAGAATTATTTGTCATCTGGTTATTGCTATGATTACCCATGGACAGATCATAAAGATGGCTGTACAGTCTTACCAGTTTCAGCCAAAATCTCTTCAAAGCACCGTTAATTTTGACAGCAATTTTTTATTTAGTTTTATTCTTAGTCTTTTGACTAAAATTACATTTTAGTTTTAGTCATATTTTAGTCTTCTGACTCATTTTAGTTTTTGTCTAGTTTTAATCGACTAAATTTCATAAGATTTTCGACTAAATCTACTCTTTAGTTGGTTGACAAAAATATATTTGGTTTAATTTAAGTGTAATTTAAATAAATATTGTATACATGTATTTTTACAAAATGTTTTAACTTAAAATAAATAAAACTGTTTAATTTAAATTTGGAATATAGCTTTTCCATTGAAGACCAAAAATGAGATATGCATTGTTTATTTATATCATACGTACTATGTAAAATTATGTGTCGGCAAGAACAGAAGACTACTGAAAATGTAGGACTTTGCAATTATTTAGCAAACCCTGTTGAACAAAAAGCAGTCTGTTGAACAGTTTCAAGCCTTTAAATCTTTAAAAGGACTTAAATTAATTTTACTCCACTTTGCAATGTCAGTGTATAGCAAGCTTTACTGTTGTAGATTGTGTTACAGTACATGATGCTTAGCTGAATAGCACTGAGTAAATAAGTGGAGTAATTTGACGTTTAACTGATAATGTGTTATCTTGTAAGTCAGTCTCATTACTCTAGCTCACATAGAGAAATTCTAAAGCAAAAATGTACGTTTAAAATAAAAGTGTGCTTCACTTCAAGGCAGTTTCGTAAGAATGCGACTCCCTGATAAGCAGAGATTATCGCGTTACAGTATCATTACCTCCTTACAGTAAGAAATAATCACATCACTGAATGATCGCCGACAGCGCATGTGAACCTAGCGCGAGCTTGATCAGGCCAGCTAAACTGTAACATTAGCCGCAGCTAAAATGAAACTCATGAGGAAACAACTCCTCATGAAAATGAATGCCATGATCATGTTACCGATGTAATAATGTTTTATGTGCAATCTAACGGAGTCAGTTCTCTAAAGGTCAGCAAGAGGCTACACCGTTTTAGTTAAAAAGCACACACTCGGGTAAATAAAAAAAGATCGAGTTTACTCGATGATTCCTCGGCCTGATGTTGCTTTACATTGGTTGATTTTTTCCAAAAAAACTTCCCTCGATCGCATTCTTGTCTCTTTTTTTATACCGACATGAAAATGTCAGTATATTTTTTTATTATAGTTGTCGCCATAATCACTTAATTTATTTAGTTTTCGTCTAGTTTTAGTTGGTAGAAACTTGTTTGTCACGAAAATTATGACGAAAATTTTTCATCAACGAAATTAACACTGCTTCAAAACGATACGTTCAACTCAAATCAAATGTGACGCCGTGCAACCGGTTCGCTCAAGTCTCTCACGCACTCACGCGAACGTGTCAAATATAAATTAGGCTTAAGAGTAAATATTATTTATTGTTATGTTTCACTTATTTTTGGCTGCTTTTAATGTGGCCAACCAATTAGGATCAAGGCCCAGAGTTTTCTGTTTCTTAAATAAATATAATGTAATTCAGCAAGCTGTATTACTCGGGGCTTGAGATGCCTTTATTTTGGTCAAATTTTAATTGATTCCTATTACTTGTGTGTGTTTTTCAGGAGTTACTGTGATAGTCTGGGGTATCACGCTCTCAGTGCTGCAGACTTTGGAAAGATCATGAAGAACGTCTTTCCCAACATGAAGGCACGTCGACTTGGCATGCGAGGCAAATCCAAATATCCTTCAGTGGAACTTTTTGTGACAATCCCATCCTCCCCCTCTTTCCAGGCCCCCAAAGCAGGCACGCACATATTCACCTCCCGTCCCTGAACTCTGTGTACTAAACATCTGTTGCTGTAATTCACGTAGCTGCTAAATATAGATCAGAAATCGAATCAAATAAAACTTCCTTGAGTCCTTGAGCAGACTTTTGATGTATTGCAAACCCACTTACTATTGGCTGCCAAATACTTGATCTTCAAAAGACATTCAGCTAAGTGGCCATTAATTCTGTATGGTAGTAGAGATGATTTCTTTGTGCTGTGTTATCTAGTGCAGGCTATAGCTTTACCTTTGGTAACTTTATTTTAACAGTGTTCAAATATTTATAGGAAAAAAAGAAAGCTAAATTTTACCTTGAAGATTTTAAAAGGTGATGTGTAATATATCTTCCTATATTAAAAGTATCTTTAGAAACTACCATAAGAGTGATAGACATAACAACAACATATCTTTAGCTGTTGCGTCAAATCTCAGAAATTATGTTGTATAACTCTGTCAGGGTTATTTTTGCTCTGGGTTAAAAGTGCATTTGTGAGTATGAATTGTATTTTTAATTTCAGAGTGGCGCGTCACTGAAATAAACCATGCTTGTTGTTGATGGTTGCCACTGAAACAGAAACTCAATCCTCACCAACTCTAATGCACAAGAAAGCAAAGCATTCATTCTAGCAGAGGACTTTGTATTTTCTTGTGAAAGAGAATTGGCTATGGGCTTTTTTGTGATTGAGCGTTTCTAAATAATAATGCACTTGACATGAAAACACTGATAAAAAAATTATAAAAACACTGGCAAATATATCATCTTTTTATTTTGAACAGTGTGAAGTCCTCTGTAAAGAAATGAGGTTAAAGGTTCACTAAGAGTTTAAGAGATGGAAACTACATTCTTTAGTTTTTTTAAACCCAAACATTACATACATAAGAATAGATAAATTAATATTTAAATACTGTGATATTGTATTTTTTTTTAGCATAATAGCTTTGTCTGGTCTGTACTTATGACTTCACCTCAGCCCAGATGCCTAACCTCACTTGTGCTTTTTACTTATTGACATAATTGAATCAAATATGTTTTAATTCCATAGTGTTAACAAACAATTGATCTAAAATTAGCTTCAAACTAATGTGATTTAATATAGTAAGTGTGATGGACAGATTTTATTTCCTTGACTTCTGTGAACATATTGCTATAGTGGACTTAGGAAGAAAACCTTTGTGCACATGCCATCTCTTCCCAACTTAGATCTTCACAAATCGGGTGATGGGGTGAGTTACTGGTTTTGTTTCTCATTTATTTGGATTTTTCTTTTTCTTTAAAACCTTTCTTTTCTACTTTTTTATTTTTGTCATTTTAGAAATCACTCAGAATACCCAGAAATGGCTTATGTTTTAACGGTTGTATTGATTAACATTATTTTCATTCTCAGTGTGAAGTGTTTGAGTCTACTGGTCAACTGTCCAGTGCTGAAGATGAGGTGCGCATGGCCGCATGTGGGTTGGTGTGCGAGTGGGCACAGAAGGTGCTGAGTCGGCAGTTTGACAGCGTTGAAGATCTGGCTCGGTTTCTTTTAAACAGCCACTACATAGGAACCAAGTCTGTGGCTGCTCTTACTGTGATGACCGGTTCCCCCTCAGGTAGAATAACATTGGAACAACCTACCCCTATTCTTGGAAATGTCTCCACCTTGTGGCTGTTAACCCCATTACACACTTTACACACTTTCTAAAACTTGTGCTTTTTTTCCCCACAGGAGCAAAGATGTCAATTCAGTCATCTGCATTTGCTCCCACAACCGATTCACACTCATTCCAGCCTCAGGTTAAAACCTTGGTTTCACCCTCCATAGATGCCAAACAGCAGCTACAACGGAAGATACAGAAGAAGCAGCAGGAACAGAAACTGCATTCTCCACTCCCTGTAGAGGCTCAGGTCAGGAGGGCAGATGGGGGCATAACCCCTGTAGCAGGCACAGGCATACCCTGTGGAAGTCCTGCTCTTCTGTCGCCACAACCTATTGGCATTGTTGTTGCGACCGTTTCCAGCCCAATCACGGTAAACTACAATTTTTACACAAAAAGTACTAATATATAAAGGTTGTTTACATTTTTTAAGTGTAAAAATGTATTTAGTTATGGCACCTGTTTTTTTTAATAAACAGTTCTTTCTCCTCCTTTTACTCCTTTCCTGCAGGTTCAGAGAAGTAGGCAGTTAATGTCTCCTAGCCCTGTTCCCATGGCATCTGCAGACAGCAAAGTTCTTCCTGTAAACTTTCAAGTGGTTACCCAATCTGTTCAACCTGTTAAACAGTCCCCCAAGACACCTCATAATATATCAGCTAGTCCAGTAAGTGACCGGTCAGCCCGTCACCGGTATGCTCAAATTCTGCCCAAGCCATCTGCCTCAAGTGGCATAACCCTACGTTCACCAACCTTGCTCATCACCAACAGCCCCATAAAGACTGTAATGTCTACTCCACACGTCAGTTCGGTCAATGTAGTCAAGATGACGACTATATCTCTGGGCTCTAATGGCAGTGGGACCAGCACGCTAACAGATGCTCCTACCAGCAACAAAGCCAGACCTGCATCTGCTGGAGTTTCTAGTCTCAGCGACGATCCACAGCCAGTTACACGTGTCCGCAGTGGTTCTATAGCTGCAATGCCATCTGCTTTGGCTCGGTCAGGGCGCTCAGCAACCATAACACCTATCAGCGATACTAAAATTAACACAGAAGCCATAACTGGAGGTGGGCAAGAGCAGGGTGGTATTAGTAGGCTGGCAGCCGCTCCAGATGTTGGTGGTAGTGGTGTACCAAGGTCAGTAATGTTCAAACCCAGAGCAGCTAGTGTACCCACTCCTCATGACAAGGCCTCTCCTGGATTGGGCACAGGGACCAAATGCAATGGAAGGACACTCGTTAGAGTCAATACTATGGCTGCTGGCAGCAATAATATGTCCAACACTAATGAAAACACTTTGTACCAGATCCCAGGCAGCACTCAGTCAGTCACTGATAAAGTAATGACATCACCCAAAGATGCAGTGTTGGCATCCAAAAGCCCTTACAAAAGACCTGGCTTATGCACTGATTTGAGCCCAACACCTGTTAAAAAAGCCCACATCTCAATATTACCAGACACTGGATCGAATGGGCAAAAGTCAGATATAATGGTGAAGCAAATTCCAAGATCATGTACTCCAGTCAAGCCAGAAAGTGCACCCCTCACGGCCATGGCCAAAGTTACCGCAGGTCCGGTAAGGAATTCTGGCTTCCAGACAGTTCACAGGCCACAAAGGATCTCCCAAACCAATGCGATGCTATGTGGCCTAGAAGGAGCTTCATCAGGATTGGACTATAGAGTTCCTGTCACCCCTACAGTAAGTCAGAATACTTCATTGGAGAATACAATATTTCAGTCTGTTTGCAGGCCTCGGAGCATCTCCCAAGGGAGATGGGAAGGATCTTCAACAACTGTTGAAGGCAGAGCTGTGGTCACCCGAACTGTGAGTGCTCCAGGTCAAGCTTTGCTACAGCAAGCTACAAAAATCTCACAAGATTTGCTTATAGACCAGACCGATCCTTCTGGAGTTTGTGAATTGAAAGGTGTCTTTTGGGACAATGAGCTGCAAGATGGCACTCAACAACATCAAGATGTTTATGGTGCACAAATGGTGCCTGAGCCAAAGAAAATGCCTACCCCAGTGATGGACCCCCTTCCTGCAATAACTCAAGCTTCTGCTTCCAGCCAAGAGGCTCAGATGAGTGACTATGGCACCCAGACCAACATGGGCTTCTTCACATTTAATGATGATGACATGACGCAGGATAGCATTGTGGAGGAACTTGTACAAATGGAGGAGCAGATGAAAATTAATAATAGCATACAAAATTTCAGCAACTGTGTGGATATTGCAATGCAAAGCCAGCAACAATCAATGCAGGCTACCATGATGTCTACCCTACAGACCAACACCTTGTACTATAGTTCTGCTCATAGCAGGGGTACCCCTATCCAAACACCCACTCCAACACCTACTCCCACTTCTGAGATGATGGGAAGTGGCCAGGGATTGATGCATGAAAGCCCCTGTTCACGCCTAGTTCCCACTACTCCAGTCGACAGTGCTCTTGGAAGTAGTCGACAAACACCTATTGGCACACCACACTCTAGCTGCAGCAGTAGTGTCCCACCCAGCCCTGTGGAATGCAGGAACCCTTTTGCGTTTACTCCGATTAACTCAAGCATCACTGGATACCATGATGGAAGTACTGTCTCTTCAAGTCCTGTAAAGCCCATGCAAAGACCAATGGCCACACATCCAGGGAAGACTAAACTGGAGTGGATGAATAGTGGATACAATAACAATGGTGGGAACTCTAACAATGGCATTAGCATTCTGCCCAGCTACCAAGACTTGGTAGATGATCACTTTCGAAAGCCTCACGCTTTCGCCATCCCAGGCCAGACTTGTCAGTCGCAGACCAGACATCATGACACGCATATCAGCCGCTTGACACCCATTTCACCTGTTCAACAGCAGGTGGCAAGTATGGCTAGCCTCAACAAGAAAGAGGGTTTTGCGGTCCCAGCACCCCTTGATAACAAGGCCAACACTTCCTCTGGAACATTTCGTTGCCGGAGCGTTAGCCCGGCAGTCAGACAGCGCAACCTGAGTGGGACCCAAGGTCCAAATGTTCCCGACACCATGGTCTCTCCTTTCAACTCACCTGTAACACCTGAGGTGCTAAGCATATTTTCTAACAGTGAACCTGATGCAAGCATCAGCAGCATGGCACAGAGGAGTCAGTCCGTTCCAGTTACTGTGATGATGCAGTCGGAGTTGCTGCCCATGCAAACAGGCCAGCAGATTAATACCAAAAACATCACCAATGTCCTCATCAGCAAAATGGATGGTGATGGAGATGACTCAGTACGTGGCCTCGGAATCAACAACATGCCATCCAACTATACTGCCCGCATGAATCTCACTCAGATTCTGGAGACCACCACAGTGCCCAGCCTCCCTGGCAGTGCCAGCCACCAAGCTCTGATCTCACCTTGTTCATCAGCCTTTGAGCCCCAGAAGCCTGGTTACCTCATGAAAAATGCCAGGGAGGAGCCGATGATCTTCTCTGTAGGTGAAAGCCAAGCACAATCAGCCTCAGTGGAGCACCAGCCACCACCACAACAGCAGCAGCACTTGGGTAGACGGCAGCTCCTTGGGCAGGAACAGCAGAGTCAAGCCATTCTGTTGCCTTTACAGCAAAACCTCCAACAAAATCAGCACCAGCAACCCTTGGATCTAGATCGAACAGTTAAAAATCTTTTACATGAGGAAAGCTTGAATACTGGCTCACAGCTTGTGGGTCAAGGATCAGAGCTCAGTGCGGGAGGTTCAGAGTTTTCCAACAATATGCGACTGACTTCAGAACTGACTGGTAGCATAAATGATTTAAATACTTTGGACACCAACCTTCTTTTTGACCCCAGTCAACAGCAAGGACAATATGAAGACTCCACACTGGAAGAGCTGAAGAATGACCCACTTTTTCAACAGATTTGCAGCGAGACTGTGAATTCTGCTGGCTTTGACTGGTTGGAGAGCAAAGACCAGACAACAGTGGAAATGCTGGGTTAATTTGAGCTTGTTTTAATATTTGTACAGTTTTGTATGTATGTACTTTTGAAATCTCCTCAATCTATGTATTCACCTCATTGTTGTGCGGCACCTACTACAGTAAAGCCCCTGTATGTAATGACACAGGCAGAAGTGTTAGGCTGAACAGAAATTATTGCGCTTTCAAGACTGCCATTTTTGTTTTTTTTTTTGTTTTTTGTCTCAGTAATTAGTGCAACAGGGGGAGTGCTGTCACATTTTTTCTCCTCTTTCCCACCAGTCAGAGCTTTACATAAGAATTCATCACAGAGCTTTCTATGCCTCTACACTTTTTAGTGCATTCAGTTACCAACTTTTATATAAACCTTTGAATATTTTGCGTTCAAAGGGCATTGCATGGAAGACTGGAAAATGAGAAATTCTTTTAAACCCTTTATCTTAAGAATTTAAGAATTTGTATTTTGATGTCACCAGCTATGTGAGGTATTGTACCTTTTCTAATTAGCTTTTTTTCATTCTGTGAAGAAAAAAAATAAAATCGGTGCTTCCATGTGCAGAAAACTCTAATAAGCTTTGAACATACTGTAATTTCTTACAGTAAACCGAACAAGAGATCACATCAGCAATGTTGAGCTTTCAGGTCATGCTTAATATTGAAATCCAACAGCTTAAAAAGCTTAAACTCGCAGCAGCTGTTCAGAAAGTAACTTATTGTTAAAATTTGCAATAAGAGCCAATTAATCTTATTGTCAACCACCATGTTAATTGGGAAAAATGCATATACTTGCACAAAATGGTTTTATGTTAGATAAATAACTGTACTTTTAGGGTTTAACATCATATATATTAATGTTTACCTAAATTGAAGTCTATAAATTAGATCCCATGTTTTTTGTTTTTGTTTTTTGGCATTATGCTTCCCTAAGCTGCGTCTCAGGTTTCCCAGCCTGTAGATTTAAAGAGATCAATCAGATTTTATCCAGCAGGACAGGCTGGGTTTGATAAATGCGCAATCACTAAATAATAATAGCACTGGATATTGCACTAGCTGGCACCTTTTATTATATTTGCGAATTGAATATGGTCATGAAATGTCTCATTTTAAGTCAGAGAATTTGAAGGAAATATTGGGGGTATTACTAACCGGTAAAACCAAAATGCCAAAGGAGGTTATAGTTGTGGAAAGATAAGGTGTAAAACTATCCCAAATGTCTATTGTATCTTTAACTATGCATTAATGAGGTCAAGAAATAGTTAATTAGCCAGATTTTTGTCTCCTTATGAATATTTCCCCAATTGATGCTTGTAATTTAGCAGTTTGCATAAATGAGATTGATTGAAGTATATATGCTGTCATGCACATGCCTCGTTCTGGCATTTTCAGTGACTGTTTTCTACTTGAGCACTTCATTCAGGAACTTCTTTGTAACATGCACTATTTAAAGAGCCTGTACCCCTTAATCATAAAAACTTACCAGCTGTAAAAACATCAGGAAAACTGAAATTACCCAGATTACATTACTAATAAATGAGCTCATTGCTAATTTCATCAAAAATCCCACCCCAACTCCCACTTGCTGTGAAAGCTGAAATGAAGACATTTAAAGCATCATTAATCCATTTTGTACTGAAGTACTTGAAGTACTAGTAGACTGCTTTTATAACATGAGACGCATTGTTTGCGGAGTGTGGTAGTTGTTAAAGTCCATCTTAGCCTTACTTCCATACCAAAGACAAGTTTTGTATTTACTGAGAAAAAATGCTTAAAGGAATCCTACATTTTTACTATCACCACTTTCAAATTCAGCTATTAATATGCATGTTTTTAAAACATTTGTGGAAATCTCACCTAGGCTCCAAAGGGGCCAATATTGTGGGTGTTGAAAAGGGAACTTGTTTTGTTGAATGCATAGTGTTGTTTGACCACTGTAGCACTTGAATTTATTTACAGGACATGTCAGACTTCATGCTTCTGGTATTTGTAGCAGGAAACCTTGTTGTTATGCTTTGTAAATAAGCTCCATTTGTAAAGGGTAAAAATATGACAGTGTATTCCCAGTTTTACTAACAATTATATTGACAGTGCGACAGAGTTAATGGTTATCACTGGTCATTTTGACCATTTTTGTTTTTAATTGTTACAGTTAATAGTTTTCACAACTAGACATCTCTTGTATAGATATAGCTTGTGTGAGTTTAAGCATTTTTTTCCACTTATTTAATGTTCACTGGTTTCTATTTTTTATAGCATTTTGCCTTTGTTTTGCAGATGAGTGCTTTTGTGTGAATATAGCATGGATTTTAAAATGTGTTCTGGTTTTATATTACCAGGTTGCATATCTTTTTTGTGATAGACAGGGATTTATCCGTTTATACTGGAAATGTAACTACTGAAAACTCACAAAGTTCTTGCAGTTCGTATTATTGCACTAATTTCTTTAATGAACTTCAGCTTTGAGAATTTCAGTGCAATACATAAAGCCCCAGTATACTGTTTTAAACTAATTTTTAGGGGTGGAAAAGATTCAGATGAAAAGTGTTTGTGTTCTTACGTTTAAGAGACAATTAAGAAGTACTTGTAAATGAGTTAAAATGAATTGAAATGTTTAATTAAAAAAAACGTTTAAGTAATGCAATGTTCATTACATGATCAAACGCATAAATATGCATTTAATTCACTGTACATAAATGTCATGAATCTTTATAGCAAAATAAGTGTTTCTGTCCAACAGAAGGAAATTCACCAGTTGCATTGTTTTGACAACTCGGAAAATTACCTATGATAATTTTTTTAAATTAATATTATTGTTATTTATTTTAAAATGTCTTCAAACATGAGGAGTCTTTCCTCTTTTAGTATGTATGTTACATTTTTTTGAACAAGCACTACTATTTCTACTTTAATGAAGAGGCAGGCCAGATTTGTGACTGTTCTATTCTCTGACCTGGTAGAACTAATTGTTCTCTGTGTGTTTTTCCTACCTTTGCTATTCTCTCATGTTGTTATTGTTTATGTACAGTCTCTTTATGCTAGTTTGATAAATTTGTTATGACATTTTAACAAGAATTTCTTCATTCTTTTGTATTGAAAGTGCTTACTGATGTTGAGATTTTTTTAAGTGGTTTTAAAAACCAATAAACATTTTGTAAAGTATTGCCAATGGTTTGTTCTCTGTAAGTGAAATTACCATGGGGTCTAAAACGTCTGACCAGGTTATATACAAATGTGCTTTACTGAAGCTTTTAGTAAATATCCATTTGAAAGCATTTAAGCAAAATCATGAAAATGTAAACGTACCAGTTTTAAAGGCAGGCATATATGAGCAATATCACACGAGTAGCAGTGCGATATGGCTGTATATTGACCTTGGTGGGAGGCGTGCATTGGCACAAGGCCACAGATCGAGTGCCTTAGTCCACCAGTGACGATATACTGCCACATCGCACTGCTAAGAGTTTGATATAGCATTTATACAACAGTTCGACGGCATAATCGTGTATATAAAAAAGAAAATCAAAAACGGTCTCAAAATCCTTATGTATGAGGAACTACTTTCTTCCGCTATTCATTCACAACTGCAGCTGACGTCAGAACAGCAGAAACCCTTTTTTAATTCACTAATGTCATTTTAGAGCTCATTCTCTAGCATAATGTCCAAAATTATGACAAAACAGGTGTTTTTTCTGACATTTTTAGATTATAAGGCTGAACAGCATGAAATACCCTCAATCTAGAGACATTTTCTGTTGCAATGTTTTTCAATAATTAACCCCGAAAAAGCCAAAGCAACGCAAACACTACCAGGTTACTGTTGTGTTTGTGATAAGTAAAAAACGCTAAACACATGCAGCCATTTTTTCTTTTTTTTCTTATAACTGAACCAGTCTGCAGTAACAAAAACAGGAGACTCATTAGAAAAAACGAGACCAACCAAAAAGTAACTTAGGGTTATAAACATTCCTCATATGCGAGCCCCATCTCATACTCAAAACACCACCATTACTATGGTATAAATACAGCACTACAACATACAAGAGAGAGATCGACTTAGAATGTCGCTTACCAATTTCATAATTTTATGATCATAAACTGATTTCCTACAGTAAACCGAACAAGAGATCACATCAGCAATGTTGAGGTTTCAGGTCATGCTTAATATTGAAATCCAACAGCTTAAAAAGCTTAAAGTCGCAGCAGCTGTTCAGAAAGTAACTTATTGTAAAAAAAATTGCAATAAGAGCCAATTAATCTTATTATAATCAGCTGTAGTTTGAAAATAATGGCTTATTATGTTGTCTCTGTCGCCATCTTGTGGATGGACAATGTCAGCCGTCTTTGGTCTGTTCGATGATAGGCTGACACGCTGTATCTCAAAAATTAATAATATTTAAAATAGGCATTAATAAATAAACTACATAGATGCAATCTAAACAACTGCATTATCACTTATAAAAGCCCCAAAAGTACATTATATTGTCCAACAGCTGCAATATTTGTCGAACTGTAGTGAGTTTATTGATCTGATGTCACTCTATGTGGGCGGAGTAATACAAAATAGGGGGAGGAGGCTAGATGAGTTCTGATATTGCAGAATATCGCACGGCTATCAGCCAATCAGATTTGTGATCTAGACAGAACTGTTGTATATATATAGCCCACTGTTTATTTTTCTCGTTTTCTGTTTAACAGAGAACTGATTTTTTCAACAAATTTCTAAACATAATAGTTTTATTAACTTATCTCTAATATCTATGTCATGATGACTATAAATAATATTTGACTAGATATTTTTAAGACTCTTCTATACAGCTTAAAGTGACATTTAAAGGCTTAACTAGGTTAATTGGGCTAACAATATTGACCTTAAAATGGTGTTTAAAAAATAAAAACTGCTTTTGCTCTAGTTAAAATTAAACAAATAAGACTTTTTCCAGAGGAAAAAAATCAGACATACTGTGAAAACGTCCTAGCTCTGTTAAACATCATTTGGGGAATATTTAAAACAGATAAAAAAAAAAAAAAGGGGGGGGGGGGGGGGGCTAATAATTTTGACTTCAAGTGTGTGTGTGCGTGTGTATATATGTGTGTGTGTGTGTATGTGTGTGTGTGTGTATATATATATATATATATATATATATTAATTATAGTATAGTTTTTCTTTTTTGCTTCAAAAAATACAGTACAACTCATTGATTACCGCTTTTCAACACATTTCACAATGTCATCTTTTGTGTTCAAGAAAGAAACTCGAACAGGTTCGGAATAACTGGAAGGTTCAAAATTATCTTTTTTTTTTTTTTTTTTAGAAAATCCGAAAAGGTCTTAGACGTGTGTGAACTAAATAACAAGGTAAACCAGTTTGTACTGTATTTTTAGCATGCTGAAACATTCCAGCCAATGTGATCTATCTGCCCTAACCAGGTTGACCACAACTGCAACTGATATAATCGAGTCACAATTATTCAACATACGTATGCATCTATTAAATATAAGGGACTACTACAGTGTGTCATGGAAGGTTACAGAAAAAGTGTCCCTTTTGCCTGAGGAGGGCCTTTTGCATGATTTGCAAATTTTAAACGCAGTACCAACAAACCGATCACGAATAACACTTCAAATTACCAGCAGATGGGGCCATAACACTAATTTACTCAATATCTCACTGACCGAATAACTTCTTATAAACAACACCTTCTTGCTTGTCGAGCTTACCAAGACAGTGCATACCCTATATAACATACACTGGTGAGTGTCATTTTAAACTGTGTGTGTACCGCTCCTATGCTTGTGTGAGGAATGACATCAAGACAGTGAGCTGCTGTATTTCCAGGCGTGTGACTCGCTGAAGTTTGCTCTGTCTGTTTCCTGGTGACGTCACCGCCCCGTACTTTAATTTGGCTAGTGCAGCCTCAGTTTCAGTTCAGTCAGTGTTGACAGCGGCTCGTGGTGGGACGGTGACTTTTCTGTTTTTTAGATGACTTCTGGTAACAAACAGAAAACTGCGGTGGAAAGCGAGCTTCACTTTTAGTCTTTGTGACCACGGAGAAGCCATGGCTACAATAACGTGTCGAGTGCAGTACCTGGAGGACTCGGACCCGTTTGTGTGCTCAAATTTCCCGGAGCCCCGCAGACCTCCGCAGTACGACTTTAATGAGCATTTGCCGTTAAACGAGCAGATCGCCGGTGTCCACAAACTGCTGGAAGCCCCGCTAAAGGTCAGCTTCATTGATTTCCCTCAGAATAAAGCTGTGCTTACCTGAGCTTACCTGCTGCAGTGCTTAGTGTCAGAGTGTCCAGTGGTTTTAAAGCTGTGTGTACGTCACGTTTCGTGACTAATTTTTGAAAGATTTGGTTAATTTCGTGAATGAATAATCTAGAAAGTGGTATGTGGGAGTTTATACTGGGACAGAGGGAGGGAACTGTGCGCATATCTGAAGTGTTGATGAGCAAAAATGCTGACTGGCAACATTGAGATCAAACTAGTAATGCTTGGTAAACTCTTTTTACTGTGCCATAAATTGTAGATATGTAATTAAAACTACATACATAAATAAAATTAATAATATTATTAATAGTAATTTACTGTGAGTAACTTTACTACTAGAAGGCAGCTACCGGTTATTTGAGTGTTGAGTATTACACATTGTGTTGATGGTTTTCCAAGAGATACTCTACCATAAGTAACTTTCTTTGTACATCACATTATTTTACTAATCCTAAAGTAAACCTATTATTGACAGGTAGTTGATATGGTTGCACATTGTCACCAGAATATCAGCATGTGTAACCACAATTTAACTTAACTTGGCTAAACACCATCAAGCATTCTTTTGAATGAGTGAAAGAAATGTTATGTAACCACAAAAAATAATCATGTGCTAATATAATTGCAAGCTGTATGATTGCAAACTTGCAATGCTATATTGTAAACAATTTCAAACATTCATTTATTCATTCTTTTTTTTTTCGGCTTAGTCCCTTTATTAATCAGGGGTCGCCACAGCAAAATTAACCGGCAACTTATCCAGCATATGTTTTACACAACGGATACCCTTTCAGTCGGCACCCAGTACTGGGGAAGCATCCATACACTACCCACACATACACTATGGCCAATTTAGCTTATTCAGTTCACCTATAGTGAGGAACACGGGGAGAGCATGCAAACTCCACACAGAAATGCCAATTGACCCAGTCGGGGCTCGACCCAGCAACCTTCTTGCTGTGAGGTGACAGCACTACCCCACTGCGCCACCAGGTCACGCCTAATTTCAAACAGCTTTAACTAAATATTTAGTGACTGATTTCGCTGATTTTTAAAACATTAATATGCACTCAAATTTTCTTTTGAAAATAATTATTTCTTTATTTTTAAAATGTCGTTAACATTCTGGACATTCTGACATATTGACTATACATGAAAATCATCATTCATTTACCACATTTTTTGCAGACTTGATAATGTCTTAACTTGGCCATGACACTAATATTTGTTCTGTTTATAATAGGTGTTTTTGATTTTCCAACATTTGACCAATCGATGTGTTTATAACGTATGATTTTTTTGTAGTTGAAAACTGTTTATTTTATTCTAGACATGTTTGACATTTTTAACGAACACAACCAAACGCATGGTGTTTATGCCAAAACATACACTGTATTCGTAGATTATTTCTCTTATGTAGTACAATGTTTCAGGGATGTAGATTGTTGATATCACCAGAACTGTATGTCATTTATGAGGCTGGAGCTATAATTTTGTAACATTTCTAGGAAATTGCTAAATGTATAATGTGTACAAATATGGATGAAAGATGACAGTGGGTTTTCATACATTAATTTAATAAGTCTAATGTGACATAATAATTTTTGTATTTAATAAAAATGCAAAATATACTAACAATGTTACCTAATTGCGAGTTTAAATCTTTACATTTTAAGTCATTTTAGTCATGTAAAATATTATACAATTTATTATATGATCTCTTATTCTTTTATATATTTATATACATGGCAGTCAGAACACATATTTTGTTAAATTTTTTCATAATAATGTCTGTTGTGATTTCCCAGTACTAGGTTGTGGCTGGAAGGGCATCTGCTCTGTAAAACATATGCCGGAATAGTTGGCAGTTCATTCTACCGTAGCGACCTCTGAAGTAGAGACTAAGCCGAAGGAAAATCAATGAATGTTCTGAATGAATGGTGATGGGCATTAATTATGTTGACCATTTGACATTTTACTTTCACAGTGAGTAAATGAGTTGTTTGAAAAATTTTAGATTTTCAACCAATATATTGATAAAAAATATTGCAAAAGCAGGTTGATATATTCTGCACACAGGGATTTGTTTTTTCCAAATGCATTTATATGTGAGTATTTTTATCCTCATCACAGTATGTGAGTGAATGTAAGTAACTCTTTGAGAGGGCTGCCAATGCCTGAGCTCCAGAAATGCCTGCAGCTGTAGTCTGAGTTGATGCTTGCGGAAAGGGTGGGATCTGTAAACAGAAGATAAGCTCAGCTCCTCAATCAACCCATTATTACAGCACCGCTTTAGACGTGACTCTGCATCAAACACTGCCATTCAGTAACAATAACCTCCCTTTTGCTATAGTTGACTGTTCGTGGTGGCAGTTTGTTTGTGTTTGAGTGCATTTACATAAATTCTAATGCGAATGTGTTGGAAACTGGATTTTCATGTATCTTATATTTTGTTGCTTAAAAGACTCAACATCCAACATCTTCTAGTTGCATGTTCAGAAAGCATGCATGGCTAATATGAAGTTGTAATGTGATTTTGTGTGGTGTACCATGGAGTAATGCTAGACAGTGATGTTCATCTGTTTCTCTTTTTTTTTTCTCAGCTAGAAGAGTGTGCACTGCAGCTGGCTTCCAATGGAAACTACCTGGATCTGGATTCATCACTTGCTGAACAGAGAGATGATGTGGAGCAGCTCTACGATGACGTGGAGTAAGAATGGATTTCACATCTTTTCTCTCTTTCTCCCATTTATTTTCCCCCTTGTAGTTCTCTTTGCTCAACAGAGATGGAAATTTGCATCTGAGACTCAACTTGACCTGAAAACAACTGCTTTGTCTGCAGTTTTATAATTGAAACAAAAAGACTTCCAATCTACCAAGAAAAAAATGTAGATTGTTTAAATAAAAGTGAGCATGTCAAAAATGTATTCTCAATATAATTAATTAATTTGCAGAAAAAAATCTTCCTTTTTCCCTTGTAATAAATTATAAAGAATAAACTGTTAGTAAAGCATTTGAGATGGGAAGAAAGTTCAAAATATTCCTTCAGAAATCAGGGAATACGCGGGGTTTTAAAAATTCTTATAATGACCTTAATTTTAAAAACTAAATTTTAGGCCTTAAAGTCTTAAACTCACTGAAATATTGTCTTGTAGGTCTTAAATCATTTTTAACTTGTCTTGATTTCCTTTGTTTATGTAAAGCTACCCGAACGATCCAACACGCATCCAATGACCAACAATCCATCCAAGTCAAAGTCAGCTTTATCGTCAATTCAACCACATGTACAGGACATTCAGAGAATCGAAATTGCGTTACTCTCAGACCCTATGTGCCTAACATATATTAATATAAAAAGTAGAATTTTAAAAAGAAATTACAAAAAATACAATTACACATATAATATAATCTAAAAATATAAGTAAACATAAATATTTGTAAACAGCACAATTGCACTTAATAGCACATGGCAAGGAGTGCAAACCAGAGTTGTGCAGATGCAAAACAGTATAGAGTACAAAAAGCTTGTAAATAAGATAAATATGATAAAGTGACAGTGTCTTAATAGTATATAGGGAGGTGGTGTGAGGTAACTAGCAGTCCAATGTTACACTAAATGTTAAAAATATTTAGAAAAACTATATTCATAACTAATATTATAAAAGTCTGTTGTGCATACAATTAGTTTTTAAAGAATTTTGATAATGTTGAATTTTGATAATGTTGAAAAATATATGTAGACAACTAGAGTCTGATTGTTTTGACATTAACAATATGTGGCTAAGAAATAACTAGAATGAATTTGAATTAGTTTTTTGATGGGGCAAGTTATTTTTTTTCTGCTGGGCAATTAAAAAAATGCTTTATAAGTCTGAAATTTCATTCTTCATGGTCTTAAAAAGGTCTTAAAAAGTCTTAAATTTGACTTTGTGAAACCTGCAGAAACCCTGAGAAATATCTAGTTAAAAATGGCATTTATGTAAGACAAACTAGTTAGTCTATTAAATATCAAAAAGTCATAATAATGATTATAATTAGATGTTTCAAGTCTCAATTCTTTCTATTGATTGGTCTTGAAAGACTGTAGATTTGTTTTTTAAAGACTTTTAAACGTGTGTGCCTCCTACTTTCCCTCCCTATAATTTTAACAAATTTGAAAAACATGAGAAAAAAAACAGTAAAAGTGAAGGAATATTTCCATTCTTGGGTCTGTCAGAGTTCTTACTCATATTCTAGAACCAAATTTGGAGAATTGTTCACAAGGTAAATGTTACTTGCTCGCACTCACACACAGATATTCTTAGCTAGGCCAAAGGGAAGGAGTGGACAACATTAGTCACAGATGCTGGGAACGCTGGCTTCATAATGATAGAGCGTTTAGACTGGATAAGAGAAGCTTGCAACACCGGACTGATGAATATGTTTCCTTCAGATGTGCAACAATTTGAAGTTTCAACCAGATTTGACCTCTGGGGACTTTATATTTTGAATGTTTGGACTGCTTTCAAAAGACAAAGGGTAGTTTTTCAGATGCCCTCTTTAATGTTATATTTAGTTGTTTTTTTATTTCATGTTGGTGTCATCAGACAGTGATGACCGACGTTGAGTAATCTCAATGCTCTTTGTCCTGAAAAGAGTATGTTGGCTTTTTAGATCTGAAAGACATGCTTTGAGACTTAAATAGTTGTTTTTGGTTTGTTGACTTAAGAATAAGGAAGTTAGAACTTTTGTTTCAGTTTGTGATGGTCTCATTGTAGGTCCTGTGGGACACTCGCGCTGGCTCACATTGTGTCTGAAATCACACACCCTTCTAAGCAAAAATAGTTCATAAAAAGTATAGTTTTTCCACATCAGTGGTGCTCATGAAACGGCAGCTAAAACGTACACAGAATACTGGATAGTAAGTGTACTCCCATGAGGCCACAGGAAATGATTTGTGAATGTCAGTAGAGTCAAGCAGCTGATGCTGGTCACATAATAATATGTTGTATAATATGACAAAATGATGAAGCATCTTAGATTACATTCATACTACATTCATTCATACTATTCACTGAATGTTTTTGTAGTTGATATTTATAATGCAATTAAAGCACATTGTCAGACAGTATGTGATTTCAAATGCAACCAATTGATTAAACACTTGACATGGCAACTTCCAAATTTTTTAATAGTTTGGTAAATTGATGGGCAATTCACATGAATTGGTGCAATCTCATTAGGAGTTAAACTTCATGTTTGCTTTTTAAAAAAAAAATGCTCTGCACAAGAAGTTTGGCCAAAGAAGAAATGGTCGTGCTCAACTGAGCTTGGTTTCTCTCAAGGTTTTTTCCTTCACTTTCGTCAATTGGTGAAGTTTTGTTCCTTGCCGCTGTCGCCACTGACTTGCTTGGTTGGGACTTGTAGAGCTGCGCATCGATGGATTTGCTCTTCAGTGATTATACTTTCAGCAGTGAAATTTAAACCACACTGAACTGAACTGAACTTCAACTCTGAAAACTGGACTGACACAGTTTCAATTTACTAGAACTTAAATTTTCTAGGACTTTTATGTTAAGCTGCTTTGACACAATCTACATTGTAAAAGTGCTATACAAAAAAAAGATGAATTGAATTGAATAAGTTATATTTCCAAATAAATTGCATCATATCGTACAAATACATATAAAATCACCACCTTATAAAATGGTTATGTTTTTCAGAGTTCTTTTATTAGATTTAAATTTAGTATGCGCATGAGAAAAGGGCATTCAATGAATTTTGTTTCATGTTAATTAGACTATTTCTGAAGATTTCAGATAATTCTAAATATTGTGTATTAGTTTCTAGTTCAAATGACCACATCTGTGTCACTCAATTTTTTATTCTTATGAGATGAATTCGAGTCTGCATGAGAAATGAGACCTCTGCATTTGAGGTCTGAAAAACAGTGACGCTATTTTTCTTTTCCTCTCTGTTGCTCCGTTTCCCCTCCTGCTCACTCTTGGTTTCTGGTGTGAAATGGTCAAATTTCCTCAGACCTGCACAGATTGTTCAGCTAGTGTGTGTGTGTGTGTGTGTGTGTGTGTGTGTGTGTGTGTG
>CAIGQZ010001108.1:19378968-19399810 GCA_903798205.1 Danio tinwini
CTCTCTCTCTCTGTGTGTGTGTGTGTGTGTGTGTGTGTGTGTGTGTGTGTGTGTGTTTATAGACTTATCTCATTTCAGACTTGGACCTGCCATTGTTAAGCAGGTGTGTCGGGCAGAACAAAGTAAAATCAAGAATATATATTTTTTTGTAGTTTGTAGTCTCACTCCCTGCACATCCATCCAATTGTTCCTTTGATCGGATATAACCAAATCGTAACAAACATTTCTAATTTTGTTATATTCAGGAAATTACTCCGTTCACTCTGTGTTTGTGTTTTGTCTTTAGCCATTTAGGTTCTCAATTTGTATTAGGGTTCAAATATTAGAGTTCCCCAATTTGTGTTATTTGTTTTGTAAACTAATGTCAGTGAATTATATTCACCAACTGTATTCTATGGCATTTTATTAGGATACATTTTGTTAAATACCCAGGCATGCTCTAAATGTTGATGTAATCCAATATTTTGCAGTATGCAATATTACTTCCTTTTCTGGTGAACATTTGTTTTATTTTGTTTATTGATTGATTGATATGGCAATTAAACTAACAGTAAAGCTAAACTGTCTATTTAAAGGTGCTGTATGTAAGTTTTTGATTCTTATAAAGCATAAAAGTACCATACTATGTTTGCAGATATTTAAGAAATATGATAAGTGAACATTCTTTTTTATCTAAAAAACAATGCTGAAGTTTAATTTTGCATAAAAAAATGTGTTTTCCATGCCGGAATGCTGTGTTTGTTTATGTTCTTTTAACCTGTCCAATGCCAGTATAGCCAATTATATTTCAGCACTCCGGGTTGCCTTGGTGGAAAACCGCATATTTTATTCATTCATTCATTCAGAAAGGCTCTGAAAGCATGCATCCGTGACCTCCGGTGGACAGTATCATATGAACTCCGAAATGAGACCAATTCAGTTGTGGGTATTACAGTTCATATGGGGTTATTAATTAGCAAATAATATAAATATTACAAACATAAACATTAGGTGAACAGGTTACATTGTAACTGCGTGTCCTAACACGCTTCATGACGAGATTTGCAGTGATAAACAATTTGGCTGTTTGCACCAGATAACACATGACAGAAATTTAAATACAGCCATTCAGAAGGACAGAATATGCACTCACTCATGAGTGGTAAGGTTTATAATATAATAATACATATTAAACGTCTTTAACATTTATTAAATGTAGATGTTTAATCGCGTGTTTAGTTCTAAAGTTCAATTTCAAGATCTGAGGTGAATTATCTGCTGCGGCTTTCAGTATATGGCAATACATGTCATGTAAAATGACATTTAAACTTGCATTGTTAGCATTTAACACTGAATAAAGCACATGAGGTTTACCAAAGGTGATCGCTGTCATAGTTTTCTGTTGTTCAGCTGTGAGAAATAGAAGCCATTTATAATATATCCATTCGAGGTGTTTGTTACAAGAAAAATTCCTTTTAATATGGAAAATATTCCTTCTATCGCGTGTCGTTGCTTTTATTTAGAACACAGTTTAAATCACTCGCTCCTGTCCTTAATCTGGCAACCTGCACTTTAGTTTGTTTTGATCCAGGAGTGCAATACCTAGTTCAATTACTGCGAGTCAAACTTACATACTCCACCTTAAAAAAAAAAGTCTTATTTAACTATATGACATGTTGATTTGATCACATATTTATGTTTAGGTCATTTAATGTACTTTAAAAAAATGATATTTTACAAAAAAAAGTTTGACATTCAACCATTACATGTCTTTTCTCTTTCAGTAAAAAGTTAGACATCCTGTATGAATGGTGTTTGTAATGTGCCTGCAGATGGATAAACTTGTAGACTGCTGTGCTGACAGTGTTTGGAATGAAGCCATTTATTCTTAAGAATAATGCTTATTTATTATTTATATTATATGATTTATTATACTGCGGAAACCTTGCCAAACTCTTGAGTAGGAGGTCTGTGACCCCCCTGAGTGTACTACCTTTTATGACAGGTACCGGTTTCACTAAATCATTTATTAGGGTTGCTTGGTAACACAGTCACTGGACCCAGCAAAAGACAAGTGATTTCATATGGGCAGAGCCAGCTTGTCAGTATGTGATCTGACCGCGGCTTAGGCTGACAGTCTCAGAATACACTGAATAGAGCTGAAACACCGAACCGCAGATCTAGAACTCTGAGTCAGCTTAACCTGAGGGATTGCATAACTTGGATCTGTAATACTACTTATACCCAGGCTGTTATTTGTGGATTTGTTCAGCCTTATTTTTCAGAACCACTTTATTTTCTGTTTATAAAGAGCTAAATTGTAACAGCAAGTACACTGAAATTGTTTATTTGTGCAAGGTTAATGAACTTACATTAACATTTAAAAGCTTAGTGTCAGTACGATTTTTTATCTATTTATTTGATTACATTGATGCTTCAAGTGCCCATTAAGAAATTCAAGGCCTTTAAAATTAGTTTTTTTTTTAACTTTCTTTTTATTCAAGAGTCTTTATTGAGCTTTAGAATTAATAATGTATCAACTAATAATAATAAGAAGAACATAATGATAATAAGAACAAATGTTTTGGGTATCACTTTAGTTTAGGTCACATATCTATTAACCACTGGCTTATTACCTAATAAATGTTCATTAGTATGTATAAAGCATGATCTTATTCTGCGTCCCTAGTCCTACCCAAAACCTAAACCCAACTTCTAACTTGATAGCTATTAATAAACAGCTAATTGGTAGCTTATTACGCTAGTATTGTTAGTTAATGGTTTGTTAATACCACAAATTTAGGCCTAAACTAAAGTGTTACCATGTTTTGTTTGTCTACCAATTTTATTAGATTGATTTCTGAAGGATCGTGTGAGACTAAAGACTATTGATGCTGAAAATTAAGCATTGCCATCACACAAATAAATAACATTTCAATATGGTTTAAGTAGAAAAGGGCTATATTATTGTCTAGTATTATTTTGAATGAATTCCATCATAAATTGCTATTATTTTTCTCCTTCCAATATCTAAAATCAGAGATCTATAGAGTACGTAACTAAATAAATAGTTTACAAAACATGTAAACAGATTGCAAAAAGCTGCTATTTGAAGCCTAACTGATGGAGATCTAACAACTCCATAATATACCATTGGAAATGCCACCATCAAGTCTTTTTATTTGGGTGGTCCTGTTTTTGCTAGGGGTACAGTGTTACATTGTTCGCATTTAGGGGGTGTATGTGTTTAAAGCATGCATGCTTTGTATGTATTTGTAAGACTATCGAAGTTGTAGCTACAGCTGGATCTCCTTCAGGTTCATTGAGACAGGAAACACGTCATGTGAAGCAGCAGCACTTGGAAAACAGAAGTCAAATTTGGGGTGTGTGTGCATGTGCGTGTGCGTGTGTGCGCATGTTTGAGTGGCTTTGTGACTGGATGTGTGAACCACACAGAACACTGTGAAGAACACGTAAGACTTGGAAAGGTCCATTTTTAGCCACTAAATGCTCTTGATGCATAGTTTCCATGCCTGTTCACTCTCTCTTTCCATACCTTAATCCCTACCGACCAATATTCTGTCTTTCTGACGCTGTCCTCAGTCTGCCTTCAGTCTAAGTGTGTGTGTTTGCAGCTGGAATAATGATGACTTTACATTATTCTTCCATCTGCGTTATCATTCAAGTAGTTACAAATTTAGGTGAATGGATTTTTTTTTGTATCTGTGATGAGATGAATGAAATCAAGTTACTGGAATCTTGATTGTCATTTTTTTTTTCATTTTTCTACAGAAAAGGCAAAAAGCCCATCTTGATTCTCCGTACGCAGCTTTCAGTGCGGGTTCATTCTATTCTAGGTAAGATCCTCGCTGGACACATATTTCGTAATGAACATACTGTATGACTGATTTGCATGGTTTTCATAAGCAATTTCATAAGCATTTGTATGTGTATGGCTGAGGTGGTGAGTACGTCACCTCTGGCTTTCCACTCTGGCTGTTGGTTTAGTTTGTCTTGGAGAAGGAAAAACTGGCCAGGTTCTCAAAAAATGCTGAAATGGTATTATTCCTGGTTGGTTTTCCCCTCAGTTGGGATCATTCCAACTATATCCTTGTAGACTTCATTGACTTTTTTTTTTTTTTTTTTTTTTTTTGAAGCAATGTTCATAAGAATACCCCACATAGCAGTTCAACTACAGTTGGAGTAAGTCAGTAAATAATTGGAAGTTAATCCATATTTGAGTTTTATGGTCATCATAGATGTCTTTAAGATAGCCTGTATAAATCTAGGTAGTACTGGCATTTTTGTAGTTGTGAAGTAGTATTGTTTTTTTTTTGTGTGTGTGTGCTTATTTTTGCACCAAATTGCAGTCTGCTCAAGTCCACTCAAGATGCTTAGTCAGAGCTTGTCTTTAGATTCTGGGCATTTAGAGATGACAAATTTGTCTTGAAATGAAAAAGTCTTGAAATTGAAACTCTGATCATGACTCTGATCATAACATAAAATCTTTGTTGGTTGTATCTATTCAACAAATTTCAAATGTATGCATACATATACAAAAAATAAATATTATGTAGTTGAGAACATAAGTCCAAATTCATTATGTTATTTGCAGGGCTTTGTGGGAAAAGGCAGAGCAAAATTTTGGGGGGGCATTTTCTTTGCCTGCTGCAAATCTAGATTTAAAAACAAACAAATGCAATTAATGCAAGCAGATGAATCTAGGCATCACATCTATTTTAGCACCAGTTGCTGTTTCAAAAAGTGCCTCAATATCAGATGTATTTTTAACCTCAAGTGTGTCTTCTTTAAAAATGTAATTAGCTAAGCAACAACTGTTTATCTCTAAATGACTATTAAGGAAAAAATATCTTCTGTAATTTCTAATGTCCATGATATAGTAAAAAGTTAACACCAATCCAGAATGCTTATAATCTACATGGTTATCTGAAGTTTCACATTTCTGGATTTACATTCCTTTACCAGTTCATATCATGTAATGTAAACTTTTTTTTTTATTTTTATTAATTTTACATTAAAAGCATGCATTTTTAGTAACAGGAAAATTGCCACGGAAGCTGAAATGATGTTCAATAATAAGTAAACAAAAAACATTATTGTTAGTATTCCATTATCATTAGTGTTATGTGACATACAGTCAGGTGAACAGGAATAAAATAGGAATTCATAAGCCATTCATATTAAGTATGAACTTCTCCTCCCCATGCTTGTTTTGTCTTGCTTTTGTATTGTCCTGATTTATTTGTCAGCCGATGGGATATTTAAATGGGTGATGGTTTTTGAGTGTGACTTGTATACGTTTGTGTGTATTTAAGTGACACAATGAGAGTTGCATTCTTCAATACAGGAAAGACCAGTCCAGCCTTTTGGGGGTTGTTCTGTATGATACACAACACTCCCAACTATCTTCAATAGTGAGCTGGGTGTAGTGCTTCTTAAGGCTGTGCAATATATAGTATGGACATAATAAAAAGTCTATCATCGCATGTTATGCCCCTATTGTTTATTTTTTGGTGTCACAAAATACATTGTTTATGGTAAATGATGCGTCATTACAGGGATTCTGCCAACTTAATTGTTTTATGCACAATCCACTTAAATTTGTTAAAACGATTACGTTAACTTAATCTATTTGTGTTGTGACAACATGAAGGAATTGGAAGCATCCATACACACTCATACACTACGGACAATTTAGCCAACCCAAGTCACCTGTACCGCATGTCTTTGGACTGTGGGGGAAACCGGAGCACCTGGAGGAAACCCACGCGAACGCAGGGAGAACATGCAAACTCCACACAGAAACGCCAACTGACTCAGCTGAGGCTCGAACCAGCGACCTTCTTGCTGTGAGGCGACAGCACTACCTACTGCGCCACTGCGTCGCCGGTTTCTCCAATATTATATTGACCAATTAAAATTGATTACTAAACTCTTGACAGTTTTTTTTTTGTATAACCTGAAATGTTTTCACATTTAGATCAGTCTGAATCAAAGAGCATATCAGTCCACTCAATCCCACCCCCGCAGAGCTATTGTGGTGTCTGGCATGTTCTGAGTTTGATTCATTGACTCAAACTGTGCTCACGCTTTCACTCTTTTGCTACAAACAGTGGCCAGGCTTTGTGCCAGCGCTCGCTGTGACTGCATGGTCATGTGACTCAGCTCTTGAACATGAGCCACAAGCGCACTGTTGATGCTGTCAGTGCCAGCTGACCCAGCCAATCAGATACGAATAAAAATAGTGGCTGATTTGACAGAGATCCAGAGTTTTAAAGAAGCCTTTATTATTAGTCATGGCTGTTTATTATTAATTCTGTTGGAACTGAAATAGGCTTGTCTTTTGGCTAGTAATTATGTCTAGAGAAATGGGTCATTTTACATTGTTGGGTTTTATATTATGATCTATCAAATCTATGCATATGAATCAGTCTTTATGTTGCATTGTGCACCTCCTCCAGTGTTGTTGTATAGCTGAATCACAACTTGTTTTTTATTTTTGCATAATTCCCATATTTAAATTGATTGTTTTTATATATTTTGTGCTCTTCCTGATAGCAAGTTGTCTGTGTCAGAAGAACACGGTGTTCCTTTCCATTAAGCATCGAGTGTGTCCTCTTTTGCTCTCTGGTGTTGACATAATTTATGGAAATGAAAAAATCTGCTGCGTTGCTTTCCAAGTTCAGGAAGGAGTGTGTAAAATATGTATCCTTTCAGAATAAAAGGACTACTGGCTATGCAATTATAACTCTGTATAGGGATATCAGTATGTATTATGCATACTGAAGTGCTTCTGATATAAAGTTAATTAAACATTTTAATAATAACCATAACTTGTCTGTTGTACAATGTATGGCCTTTATCTCAGTCTGTATTCCTGTTAGTTTAGAAATGAGCTGAAGTGGCATCATTTGCCTTAGTCATGTGTAATACTTCCTCCTAAAAAATTCATGACAATCCTAGTTTTTGTGTCGGGTTGAGGCAAGAATTGTTTTTCCTATTAAGTAAATTAATCATTGTATGATGAAAAGGTACAGGTTCCTACAAAACAATGTCATTCATCATATCCTGTATTAAATCACTACTTTTGTTTTTGTCTGCCAGTAAATGTTCAAAGGTTTCCTTAGAAGACTCCGCTGCCTGTTCTTGCCACATTCAGACTTTCTGTGACTGGATAAATTAGGCAATATCATTATTCTTTGTATTGTCTCCCACATAGTAAGTTTTGTAAATGTGAAAGAAGTTTTGTGTTGGAGAGTACATTACAGGTATTGGTGTCTTTGGTTCACAATTACTTACCTTTGCATGAATTGCAAAACAAAAACAAGAGAAAAATGGCATAAAACGCATGTTAGCGGTGCAGCAAACTTTAGGCACAGTGATTCAACATGGGGCAAAGCTCCACAGGGACCTCTACAATATCTAAGGATTTAAATCTAAGAATTTAATTTTAAATCTAAGGATTTAAAGTTAGATTAAATAAGCATTAAACAAGTTCAGTAACTTTTTTTTTTTTTTACTTAAATTGGGATATTTATGTGTGTGTTTTTTTCTTCTTTTCTTCCTGGAAAAGTCATGTAAAAATAAGTCTTAAAGGTGCAGTAGGTGATTGTCTTTAGTAAAAAATTTTTGTTGTGCTGGTTGAAAGTTTCTTTACATTCAAATAGTAATGATCAAAGTAAATGATCTAAATGTATTTAAATGTATTTATATTCTGGGTAAGGCATGAGACTAAAAATGTTCATTGAATTAAATCTTGTTGGGCTAAAAATTCCCATAATTCTGATAAGTAGCACAAACTATCTGCCAACAAATGATTTGTACATCTACGGTCGTTTACTCAGATCCGCCATTTGAGTGTCAATACGCATTCAGGTGCACGAGAGAGAGAGAGAGAGAGAGAGAGAGAGAGAGACAGCCTTTAAAACAAATGCTCAATCAATTTTTTTAAATCCTGAATCAATATTGGAGTTACTTTTGCACGCTGGCGGAAGGATGACACCATGGCTGACGTATTTCTTTTAGACAGGTAATGTTCTGTTTTAAAACTAATTTAATTTCAGTCATGCAAAGCTGATGCAGATTGTGTCGTTTTATGAATGGGTTATATGCACAGAAGTGTAGTTCAGCCACTAAAATCCTCCGGCGATTGACAGGACTATTTTCAATTTCATAAGGGACCTTTTACAGCGTCTATAATGTAGATTATTATTTAGTTTAACAACAAAACATAAGTAAATAGCTATATTCCACCTAGCCTGCTTTACTGAGGTGAGGTTAGTTTTATATTCACATCACATTGGTTCACTGGTATAATTCCTATATAATATTCCTGCACCCTGTCGGCCAAGCACCATAGTTGCTTTAGGACAAAGCACGTGAGAGAGTGAGTGATCCTTGCATGCATGAAATATTGCTTTTGTAAAAAAAAATAAAGTTTTGTTTGCTACACAACTAAAAATGTGCTAGATAGAATAGTTTTTCGTTCAGAATTGTAGTTTTATAAAGTACTATAAAGTTTTCTAAGTGGCAAATGACTTTGTTTTTGGCTTTGTGTTTTCAAAGCTGTTATGATTATGCTAACAGTTAGCATTTTTGCAGATCACCTACTGCCCCTTTAAAACCACATGGGCATTTCATAATCATCCCATAAGTTTTTTTTTTCTATTTCAGACTTTAAAATATTATTTAGGTTAGAAATTGTTAGTTGTTTAATTATTATTATTATTATTATTTATTATTATTATTATTATTTTTTATTATTATTATTATGTGTGTTATGCTTTCATTATCGTAATCCTTCTCCAGTAAATCACACAAAGAAAGAAAAACAGGAAAAGTCACGTGGCCCTGGAGTCAAGAATGTAAAAAAACACTGCTTTAGATCTTCAGATAGAAAGTGCAGATATATGGCCATATATTGTAATCATTTGATATGAGCTATGTGTAATGTTAAAGCTACATTGGTACGTATATAGATTTTATCGTCCATTCATGTTAAAAGCAATAATTAGCTGTTAGATTTCTTGTGCTTTGCTTTCGGTTTAATCAGCCTTGTACATTTTTGAGATTTCTGAGCTTACAGAGCACAGCTAAAAATATTGTGGCAATTTTTTTTCAAGTGTTTCCTAAGCCGTTCTGTGTAGGAGGAACAGTGTCATTTAAATTGGCCTGCAGGAAATGCCATGCTGCAGATAGGTCATCCCTACGGCCTTGTTCTTCTATTTCTTACTCTGTTTATGTGTGGCTGGTCAGCAGCAGCACATACTGTTCACATTTTAGGAAAGCCACCCTGTATGTTTGTCATTAGCATCCATTCCCTAACACTTCTACAGGCTCCTATCTCTCGCACAGATGTGAACATGAGCTACATGTATTACTTTTCATAGTCAAATAAACATTTTATGCAATCGCTTATGTGGTATTCTAAATCTTTAAATGCACTACATTGTGCCAACACAGGACAGCTGTGTTTATTTTTAATTTGACAGCACCCTGCACACTTTGAACCCTCTTAAACACCTAGAAACCCTCTTAAATACCTAAAAACCTCTTCTTCCATTTATAGCTTAAAATGTAACTCTCTCAAACTCACAGAAGATGCTCAATGACTTAGATCTGACTAAACTGTTGTTGTCTGATCTGCTTCAACTCCCTGTGTCTCCATAGTGTCCAGGGTTCCCACATTCATGAAAAACCTGGAATTATCAGGGAATTTCCATTTCCAGCCTTGGAAAGGTCACAGGAATTAATTATATTTTATGATATCACCTTGAAAATGTATAAAACAGCACATATTTAAGACAAAGAGGGATAATTTGACTATTAAAGCTGTCATGAATTGAAATGGAATGTAAAGTAGAACAAAGAGTGTCAATTTGTGATATTACATTTAGATCTGCATAAGTTGCATTTAGATCTGCATAAGAAATACATAAAATATGCTGAATCTAAAGCCCTGATTATTGTCACAAATGTTTCTGTTGAGCTTATAAATGAATTAGCCAATTAGAGGCAATTAAATCGCTGTACTTGCATAAAGCATGATGATCAGTATCTGCTGCAAAAATGTAATCGGAGCATCCCTATGCTGTAAAAAAATATTTGTAAGTTAGCAGTTTTCCTTATTTTGTAAATCATGTTCATATTTTTTTCCCCTGTATTTATGCTTTTGAATGAATGCTTATTTTATGCTTTCTCAAGACGGCAGCATTTAAAAAAAAGATCTTCATCCGGTTCATAGTACACATGCTGCAAATCCTCACAGCACAAACACATTTTAAAAAAAACACGCTGCATTTTACTACACCGCAAACAAATTTATAAAATGCACTGCATTTTTTCACAACACTTTTAAATAGCATGGGACACAACGGAAATGTTTCAAGAGGACCCTAAACATAACAGACTCGGCTATTTAGGTTATGGGTATTAAGGCTAATAAAATATAAAAGACAAGGGAATTGAAATGTTAAAATAAACAAACAAAAAAACTCACCTTTCAAAGATCACCTACAACTTCACTGAGCAATAGTCACGGCACAGCGCCGTCCATCATGCTTTTGCGTCTCCTTAAAACATTTGCGTTGTGTTCCATTTATTTATTTATTTTTTGTAAGTGTTGTGAGAAAATGTAGCACATTTTTATAAATTGTTTGCATTGTGAGGAAATGCAGTGCATTTTATTAATTTGATTGTGTTGTGGGAAAATGCAGTGCATTTTTAATGTGTATGCATTGTAAGGATTGAGAGCATGTGTGCTGTCAAACAGATGAAGATCTTTTCCCAACCTACTTGCGTTTTTTGTATATGCATGTGTTTTCTTAAATTGTCTGAGTTGGTTTGTTGTTGGTCTGTTGTTTTACAGACATACAGTATATAGGCAAGGCAAATTTATTTATATAGCACATTTCATACACAGTGGCAATTTAAAGTGCTTTACAAAAAGAGACGTGTAAGAAAGTAAAAACTAATAATAAAAGTAGTTAAAAACAGATAAAAGCAGATTAAAATGTGTTAAAATAGGTTATAAAAGAATGAAAAAGAAAAGAAAGACATAATAGTGCAACATATAACCAAATATTATTTTTATACATTTATTATTTCAAACTAATAAATGGCAATTAAAGTCACTTTGTTAAACTAATCAAATGTTTACAGAGCAAATCCCATAATGCACAACTGTAAATAAACAGAAAACACAAAATACGTTTTACAGTGTAGCTAAAACATTTAATAAGGTCAGTGTTAGGCACAGGATAAAAAGTCATAAGTAAATGTATGCTTGGAGAATGATTGTGTCAAAATGTGTGAAAGTGATTTTTTATATCGACTGCTCATGTTCGAACTTGTTAGCTTACTTGGCGTGCAATGAAATGCTTTGAAAAACAAGTCTATAGTCTGGAGCATTTATGAATCCTGTTGGCATCTATTCCAAATGTCATTTCCATTCAATTGACTTCACCATAGCAGCATAAAAAGGTGAGTGTATTTAAGTCTATTATATGTATAGTCATATTTGATGTCCTTTTTTTGTTTGTTTACGATCCTCCCAACCCACTTTGCTCTGAGCATGGCTGCCAGTGTTTGGTCTATAGGGACGAGGGTGATTTAGCTGGACCCAGACATACTATTGGGGTCTATTTAGAATGTGGGTTTGTTAAGAGGTACAGTCCGGTATGCCAGCAAGAACTCTATGTTATACATTCTGAGTCACATGATATTTAATTTTATATTTCTTTTGCCCCCCTTTAGGCTAATCAAAAGCTAATGTGCCAGTGCACATACTGCGGGTTTATTTTGCAAAACCCTGGAACATTTTTCCATGATGCTGCAAATCCAATTTTAGCTCCCCATCTCTTTCTTCTTTCCATCTGTGCCCAAGTCGTTTAGAGGCATTACAATGTGATCTCTCTCAGTGACATCTTTTCATGCCGTGTGTTCCTCGTCCACCATCTAAAGCATCATAGTCACTACTGAAGCATTTCACATCCTTGTGTTGGCTTTTCTCTTGGGGCTCTGTATGACTCATCCACAGGCTTTCATCTCCAGTGAAAATACTTCATTATACTCATGCTGGTATTGTGACTATGTGCGGAGGTCACAAATTTGGACCTGGATTTGGCTGGAATGTGTCCAGCTGACGGACTGTGAGTCATTAGCCCAGGAAATCCTGCATCTGTGCTTGTCTGTGTTTACATGCATTTTGTCAAAATGCCTAGACCACATCTTTGAAAATTCTTAATATTCTGGAAAGACTTTCCAGGTTAGTTATCTGAAGCAGTGGTTCATTAAAATAAAAATTTTCTTCACGAAAACAAAGGCAGGAATTAGTTTTAATCTTTACATAAACAGATGAGCTTTCTAAGTTTTATTGCCATCCTTTTATTTCAGAAAAATCACAATAAGGGGTCGTTCACACAGAGTGCGTTTTTCCTCTCCAACGTGCTACTTTTCTGTTGTTTTTCAGTGTAAACATGCACTGGATGGACCTGTGTGACTGTTATGCTCGCGTCTCACATCTTTTGATCGATGGAAAGTTGAAGGATCTTAAATTTTCACATGTAATGCAGCTCATCACTGTCAAGTCCAAAAGCAGTGGACCAATCAGATGAGCTTTGAGGCTTTTGTTTATAGTAGAAAGTTGGCATGACAACTGCTTTATTTACCATTATGTCATAGCAGAGGATGTGTTCATTTAGCTTTGTCCAGATATCCTGAGTTATATGATGTATCTTGAAGTGTTTATCAAAACATGTAGTTACCCTATTTTTAATGGGTCTGTTATTACATCATGTTTATAATATCGCATCATGTGGACCTTTTTTAAAACCCATTCCTGAGCACAGCGTCTCATAATTTTAGAAGAAAAGATGGGTTCTATGTCAATGAGTCCTAAGAGCTTAGTTATATGGCATGATGCTTAAATGTGCATTAAACATTTATATTCAGCAGTCTAAATGTGTTTGCTGCCTTGTTACAAACATGTGGCAAATTTCACAATATTTGTAATAAAGTAACGAAATGTACCTTTTAAACAGGCCTTATGCCTCTTAAAAATGTGAAATAAATATAAAACTTTCTGGCCAATCAAACGCTGCTGGGAGTTTGCATGTAGTGATGGATCATTTTTGAACAATTCGTTCATTTTGACCTAAGGAGGTGGAGGAGAAAATAAGTTCCTTTTTCGAGTCTTCTATCCGGTTTGAGTTGATCCTTCATCATATGCAGTCAGAGCCGGAAAAAGGTTTGATCTGTTCATATCTCGAGTCCACGGTTTGAATTGACCATTCATCACGTGAAAGACAAAAGCCAATCATATGCATATAGAGCCAGAAAAATATTTGATTGTTCATTTATCGAGTCCTCTGGTTTGAATTGTCTCTCTTTACATGCTGTCACGTGATGAACGAACGACTCAAAACAGAAGACTCGAAGACCTGTCAGAAGTGGTGAGCTGAGATAATTATAGACAAATCAACATTTGAGCTGGTTGTAGATTAGTTTGGAAGCAGCTCGTAACATTTTAATAATATTTTGACAAAATGAACAACATGACACGAAAAAAGATTTGTTTATCTCAATCAACGAGACTCAAAGGTCAGACTCAGTAAAATGATCCAAACTTCCCATAACTACATCATAATAGTCTATGTTTTGTTCCGATTAGTCTGATTTAGGCTAACTCTTATTAATTTCTACTTTCATTTTAATATGTCTTTATTAAATGCTATGCTGGGCATCATGGTGGCACAGTGGGTAGCACGATCGCCTCACAGCAAGAAGGTTGCTAGTTCATCAGTTGGCATTTCTATGTGGAGTTTCCATGTTCTCCCTGTGTTTGCATAAGTTTCTCAGGATGCTCCGTTTTCCCCCACAGTCCAGAGTCATGCGCTATAGGTGATCTAAATAAACTAAATTGGCCGTAGTGTATGTGTGTGATTGCAATAGTGTATGGGTGTTTCCCAGTGTTGGGTTGTGGCTGAAAGGTCATCATAAATTGGTGGTTCATTTTGGTCTGGCGACTTCTAATTAATAAAGGGACTAAGCCGAAAATGAATAACGTAAGAAACCTATTTGATTTCCTTTAGGTTAGTATAGCTAGCATAAACAAAATACCCAAGGCAATGTGCTAGATTCATGCTAAAAGCTGAAGTAAATTTGAATAAAATTATGATAATTTCATTCTACTTTTGCTATTAATATGAATGTACAGTAGAATGTGTTGCTTTCATGCAAGAAGTAAAGCCTGCAAAAGTGAAACCATTAAGCAAATCTTGCCAAACAGAAAATGCAATCACTTTTAAAAAGGTTTCTTAAAAGAGTATTATGAAACGGTGTTAAAGCTTATCTTCAGTCTGTGTAATGATGCTTGTATCTCTTCTTCCCCACTATCGCTTTGTGTGAGGTGCCTAGCACACTTGGATGTTGTTACTAGATCAGTAATAGGGTCAGTCCTTATCATCACGTATTGGCAGCAGTGACAGAATTATTTCATGATGTGGTGCTCTTTGCATTATCAACTGCCCTCTGACTAAAGATTTGTAAACAGGGGTTTCCCTGCTTGTTAGCAGAACATGCTCACAGTTTTTTCAAAGAGATGAGACTATTATGGACAAACAGAAATGATTAGTCCCAAGACTAGCCCTCGATATACTGTATGTTAGTTAGTGGTTACACCTATTCTTGCGTGTTTTTTTATGTCTGTTCACACACGGCATTGATTTGTCATTAGTGGCTGTGTTGCTAATGTCTCATCCAGTGGATTTAGGGGCATGTACTGTATGTTGTTAGTCTAAATAAGAGGCCAAGAACCCTAGTACAATAAGTGAGTTTTGAAGTCACAGAAAGCTTTGCATGATAAAGATCTGTTCATGTGAACTTAAGTGGACACAGACACCCAACAACAGCACTGCTCTCTGGCTGCTGAACAAAGATATCAGTGCGCAAAATACTTTAATGGTGCTCTAAGCTTAGCACACAATGTTGATAATGCGACCGAGGAATAAGTTGAGAAAGAGGCTATCATTTAACTCTTTGTATATAATCACAGTATTGTTTAGTGATTGTGATGGTTAACTATTAGTCAGCTTAAGTACTTCATCTAAAAACATGTTATTTTTGCCCTGTGAGTTTAATTGTTCCTTTGCAAATGTCTATCATTGAAATAAGCATATATTTGTTTTGTGTGTGTGTGTGTGTGTGTGAGATTGTGTCATTTACCGTTAGTGATGTCTTGAACATGGTCTTCTAGATTCTGGGAATAATTTAGATTACTCTTTTTGGCAGCAAACTCTATGCGTTCTTTCTGTTGATGCCAATCAGAAAAGAGAGTTGTTTTTTTTCCATTTTCCCCTTTTAAGGCTGTATAGGATCTGTCTTTAAATGTACTTCAATCAGGTAACCAAAAGCAGAATCTGTCCTATTAAATGTCTAACCTTCGACCTTTTGTTGTGGCACTACTAAAAGGGATTACAGTTCTCAGCTCACAGGCTCATTAAAGTCGTCACAGGAAATCTGTACCTCTGTCATATTAGTGACTGGGCCAGTGTGCAACTTTTATGTTCAAATAGTCATGGAGCAGTGGGAGTTTAGTTAGTTTACATATAGTTAGGGTTGCATTTTGACATGATTACAATTTATGCTCATCTCACAAGTCTTTCAGTTATTTTTTTTTCTGCTTAATACTTAGTCCCCAAGGTAATTACAGACATTCAGAAACCCTGTGTGTAAAAGGATTAACTTTTTTTGAGAGAAAAGCTGCAGACACGGGATGAGGTTGACTCTTTCTTGTACATGTGTTGAGTGCCTCTGTGTCTGCATGTTTAACTTTGGGTCTAACCTTTGACCTGCCCTAAGGTGGGAGCTTTAATCAGATGTCCAGGTTTAGTTTTGTGTTGTGACCTTAACAAAAACCTACGATGAATATTTAGGATCTTTTTGCCTGTTGCTTTAAATAATATCCTGTTTGTATGCCTACATCACTTTCTATTCTTACCTACTTATGGAATAGAGCAGAAAAAAGAACCACTCCTCACAACATATCAGCTTTCAGATGAACAAGCCCTGAGAAAACACATAAATGGGGGTTAACTGAGGCACAAGTTTATTTCCATAGTCTTGCCAGCCTGCCACTGAGAATAACACTGATGTGTTTGGCGAAAAGAGCTGAAGCGGTTAACTTCATTCAGCAGCAACCTGTAGAGAATTCTTGTTAGGCTACATTCAGCTGTTTGAGGATGATGTTTGTTTGTGTGCTATCAAACTAACAAGTGTGTAATCTGAATTTAAATGGTGTTGGAAAATTAGAATGCCAGCTGGGGGAACTAAATTAGCTCCTACTGTACTTCTGGGCACGTTCTAATAAAGCACTGTATAGGCACTACATTTAAGGTGTGTGCTGTAAAGGCACAAATAGGCATGGGCCGGTATAAGATTCTGACAGTATGATAACCTTGGATAAAAAATCACGGTTTCACAAGGTTACTGTCTATATTGTTTTTAAATGTCTGTGTAAAAAAACTAAAACTTTTTTTCCTCTTGAACACAATTTATTTTATACTGAGAAACATTTAAAATAGTTTGTAACAGTCAAGCTAAATAATTATAATAAATCATTGACTTCTGCTGTCTTCATTTATTTACAAAACAATGATTTCTTTACTATTTAAAACGGCATCTTTAGAGATATTTTCTGCTCGAGATACTGTTGTCCTAAAAACAAAACAAAAAAAATCTTACCGTTGGACGGTATAGCGGAACATTTTGGCGATTTTAAAACCTTGACTTTTCCAAACCGCGATATACCTTGAAAACGGTTATCTTCCCATAGGCACAACATGCATGTCATGCAAAACACCAGCACAATGCTGTAATTGGTAGAAGACATATGTATTCAGGTGGAATTTAGTCCATTTTAAAACTGGGTTTTGGAATAAAAACCATCTTCATGCAGATCATAGTTTTTATAGTGTTACAAATAAATGATTTCTGTTTACACTATACAGCTTAAATTGCATGATACATGACCATTCACACTCACTGTGCATGTACATATTTTGTCGACATCTGTGCTTGCAATCTACTGCTTGTGTTTTAATCGTTTGAGAGTGGCTTGACGAATCACAAAATTACCACAGAAGACCGTTTAGAAAGCGGTCGTGGATTGCCTCAGTTTTCCTAGCTATGCCTCAGTCTGTCTATAGACCGAAAAGGAACACCAGCATTTCTAAACTAAAAGAGGGGTCGTTAGCAATTTCAAAATGCATGTTTTTAAAGGTTGAAAATGCCTGAGTAGTGTGGATGTCAGCCACAAACATTTTAAATTGAAAACGCTTTCATGTATGAAGCACCTCAGAAAGATAAAGAGATGATTTATTCAAAATAAACATTACCCGCTATTTACCATATTAAAAAAGCTTCCTTATGGATGTGAGATCTCTTTGTTATGGATGGGGCAGGTGTGGAATTGGCACTTATGTGATTTTGGTAAATCAAATATAATAGTTTGAAAACATTAACAGGGATATCTTTGAGTATTTTAAAAGCACTGTAAAAGTCAAGCTTGCACAAAAAACGCAGAAACCGTTTCAATATTTTGACGAAAACTAATATTTTTTCATGGCAAGGTCGACATTTGCATGGAATTGCTCTGATCTGTTTTCTTTTTGGTTTTGTCATTGTTCTTTTGTACAATGCCTCAGGTTTCACTCACATTACTTGTCACATTAGGTTCCATTTAATGTGTTTGTTTGAACAAATATACAGTAAAATTGTAAAATATTGCAATTATAATGTCATGATGCTAAATATTTTGATGCAACCAAATCAATTCATAATATATGGACTTTTTTTATGAGAAATTCTGAAAAAGTTCAATAATAAAAGCTAGACCATGCAGCTTCGACAGTGTGACTGTTGACCTGTTACTGCCATTGTCTTTGCAAATATCTATGGTGCTGTGTGTTTTCAGACCGTTGTGCTGTCTGTTACTCTCTTCCCATGTGTCAGCCTTCCCACATTTCCGTTTCCTGCCATAATGTCTTCCTGTGCTGGAGCCTTCATACAAAAGACTTGACTCCCTGTGTACCCATTGTCAGGACTGAATATTACAGGCTATCTGAAGGAATTCAACTCCTAGTGTTGATCTCTAAGCATTTACTCAGGACAGTTGTGGCAGGTGGTTTCTTAAAATGGCTTGTGAATGGCTTAAAAAAAAACATCTAGCCGTGGGGACCGTGCAGATGACTTGAACTGTCTTTAACTCGATCAGTGAATGCAGAAGAGTAAATCCATGCAAATGTCAATCCTGCCATGAAAAAAATTATGTTATTAACAAAATAGTGCATCAATTTCATTTTTGTGTGTTTATGCTTTTATTTTAGTTTCAAAAATACTAGAGTACTTTAAAAAAATACTCAAATGTCTCTGTCCATGTTTTCAAACAATAATGTTTGGTTTACCTAAGTCACACAAGTGTCAATTTCACATCTGTCACATCCGTAACTTAGAGATGCCTCATCCATAATGGTTTTTTTTCTCTTATAAATCCAAAAATGTAAAATAAAATACATAATTTTTGTTCTATGTATAGTGAGCCAACTCTTATTCTTTTGATTATCGTTACTTTTTTGTGTTGTGCAGTTTAAAAAAGTATGTTGTATACTGTAAACTCACAAACCTTATCGGTCACATCCATAAAGCATATTTATTTTCCTCATTTATACTCATTTAAAATGTAACATTTATTCACAGATTGATATTTTTCTTATTTTGTGGTTAGTTGTTTTGGAAAATATAAACAGATGTTTCAATATAATGTTAACATATACTTTCTCTGTGAATTTATGTTTTAAATTTTTACTGCAGATGTCACATCCATAACACTGGAATTGCTCAGAAACCGAGTGAGAGGTCATGTGTTAATAATCTCATTTTGAGTGTGATATAAAGAATGTGCCAAGTCACAGTTCTCTGTCATATTTGCTTTTGTCACTAACTTACCTCAGATGAACCTGCAATAATCCATTCCTTCAAATAGAACCATTTCTTTATAAACCATTTCTCAGTCTTAAATTCAGTTTTTTGTCTTTAAGGTGTTTGTTGTCAAAACGCAAGAAGTAAAGTTCCTACAAATTTTTCATGTGTGTTTTTGGGGGGCTTCCCACAGTGAGGTTTTATGATGTGGTCTAATTGGTTAAACAATAACTGTTGTTGTATGACTGGGCATTCCATTGTAGGAGGTTATATGAGGTCAGGAAAAGCAGGAGTAGCAAAAATACAATGCCTGACATAAATGAGTACACCCCTTACAGATCTGTCTTTTACATGAATACTTTGTATATTATACAGTAGATGTGTGTATATTTATTTAGATTAGTCCGTACCAAAGCGTACAGTGGAACTGGTATAACAAAACTTAAGATCATGGTGCAATAGTTAGTACGTCCCAATGAATATGTTCTATAGATAAATATTAAATCAAATTTTAATAAAGAGGAAAAATTGAGAGAACCATACATAATATTTAATTTAGGTGAAATTTTTGTGTATTGTGTTATAATGAAAATAAAATGTATTATGTTTATGATGATTAAAAATGTTAGGTGACCACATTCTTTTTTTATGAATAGAACTATTCAATAAAACAAATTTGTTTAACTGCATCAAAATGTGTTGTTTATAGTATTCACTGAGAAATTGATTCAAATGTACTCGTTTATTCTGTGCACTGTATGTAACAAATATATCTGTCAGTTTGTTTGATTGTCTGCTGGGTACTTGCAAGTGGTCAAGTTTATTTCATATTCCATTAAGAATTATTTATTGATTGTTTAATTAATTGATTGATTGATTATTAAAATGTTCCTTAAGCATTTTTTGTATGTTTATGCAGACCTTTGGAACAAGGGTCAACCAGGTAGTTACAATGTCTGTTAAAGGATTAAGAATAATTTTCACCTTATACGATCTTTATAATCTGCAGTATTTTTAAAGATTTATTATTATACTAGTATTAGTGACATAATTTCCTATGACAGTAATCTAAAATAAAGTTTAGACTGTAAGAATGTGCAGTCTCTTTTAAATAATATATTTATAACAGGAAATGACAAGGTTTTTGGGCATTTACATCTTAGATAAAATCACTTACTTTCCTTCAGTTGTGCCCTGTTTTATCAGAGGTCACCACCGCGGAATGAACCTTAATGTTTTACTATCTGATGCCCTTGTTGTTTACTAAAAGTACAATCCTCTGTGCTGGGAATTACCTACATACAGCCAATTTTAGTTGATCTGTTTCACCTGTGTGTCTTTGGACTATGGGGAAGCCAAAGCATCCGAAGGAAACTCACGCAGACACCTGGAGTAAATATGCATAAAAAGACCTCCAGGTTCAGCCGGGACTTGAACCAGCAACCTTCTTGCAACTGTGTTAACCACTTAGAAACTGTGCCGCCCTTAGATAATATCAAGTAGCTAAAATTGTAATTTTATTTGATGTGTGTGTCCTGCATTTGGAATATTTCTGCATTTGCTTTAGTTTTTTTGTTTTCTTTCTCTTACTGTGGGAACCTACTCTAGCATTTGGTGTCAGTGATGTACAGTTTTAGACTGGGAAGACCACATTTGCTGACAGTGAAATTCTTGGCTGATCTATTAGCCTGTATAATAAGAGGTTGAAAATGAAACGATATATGCTTGCATGCAAAGAATGTGCAAAGTATATGTTAAATTTTTTTTAAGTGAGGGGAATTTTGTTAATTGTGTGTGAGACAAATCTATAAAATCATGCTTCTCTCTCTCTCTCTCTCTCTCTCTCTCTCTCTCTCTCTCTCTCTCT